>WOXC01012483.1:0-375109 GCA_011680675.1 Gymnobelideus leadbeateri
CTGAAGATGTAATGTTTTATTATTGCCCAGTACTATATCAGTCAGTCAGTCAATGAATTCTCAAATAGTCAAATATATCTGGGGTCTCAGTGATGATGATTGCTTCTCATTCATACTTGCCTACCCATCCTGTGTGTCTCATATATATTCCCAAAATTTGCCACTCAGCATATTTGAAGCCTTCTTCATTTTCTCCCGACATCATGAGCATACCAGTGGAACACTTTGGCCATCTCTCTGTCAGCTGACAGTATAACCAACCTAACTTCTCTTTCCATCGTACAATTGTTTGACTAAATGTTTTAATCTTGTTCTTCTTTGGAGTTTCTCATTGGTTACATGTTATGGTCTGCTTATATCCACTGTGTGTCTTTCCATTGCTCTTGGTCCTTAGTTCTTAAGAGGGAAGGATTTTCTAAGTCTCATTGCCACCATGCAGCAACACTAGTAAAATGTTTGTATTTAGAAGACAAGCTTTTGTTCTCTTGTAAAGTTTGGGGTTATTAAAATGCTTTGCAGTTTCCTGAAAGCAATCCAGGCCACTCTATTTTCTACGTTGATCAAGGATCATTGTCTGTCTAATACATCAGTCAGTCAGAAAGTATTTATTAAGCACTTATTGTGTGCTTATTATAATAATGAAATGTTCGGTAAAACCAAACAATGACAATCCCTCTAGTGATTTTGAAAAGGAGAGAGATGTAAATAAAATGGATTTTTACAAATGTCCTTTTTTAATTCGACTCTGTTATAACAGAACTCCGATATTATAATTCTTAAAAACTGCTATCTTCCATAACCATCATGAATAAATGTGTTTTGCCACTGTATCTGAAGAGTATAGAAACATTTTAGGACCTACACCCAGCACTTTATGGTAGCTCCATTACTACAGAAGAACTAGAGGAAGAATGGTGGTGCTATCTAGGGATACTCCTGAGGAAAAGCTTCAAAATACCATAATGGCCAAAGTGACTTGGAGAAATTATTGAAGACCTGCAAAAAAATTGGAAGATTACATTTATGTTTCTCAGTATGTGCAATAGAAAACTTAAACTCCATATTGCTTGATTAAAGGCAAAGAAAAAGAAACATGGAGTGGAATCTGGAAAACAAAGTATATTAGAAATTCTTGATAGAATGAAAAAAGAGGAAACCAAAAGCTGAAGTATGATACAATAAATCTGTCTAACACAGAGAAGAAAATTGACAATTCGGTTCAATCAAGAACTATATTAATGAGTCTTGAGAAGGAAAGAATTAGAGGAGAGAGAGAACCTTTTAAAGAGGAATGTGTTTCTTTTTATAAAGAAATCCACCACAATGAAAGCATAGGTTGGATCAAATGTGAGACAAAGCTTATGAATCATTAATACGAGGAATGACAGTTGCTGAAACTCTAGTTTTTCAGCAAAGCTGGAAAGCAGTTGGGTTCAATTAAGAACCATAATTACTAGTTCAGAAGCTTCACAGAAGCACATGAATTAGTAGCAAAACACTCTACCAGATTCTTCTCTTGATAAAAGCCTGATCTCTTTTTTGATAGAAGACTTCATGTATTTTTATTATTACAAGATGAGAACAGCAACAAACCCTCTAAATATGGGCTAATTATTACATGTTTATGGACTTTATATAAAACATTCACAGTTTGTATCATTTTAAAAATCTATAAATACCTTCAAGAAAATAATGTGTCAGATGAAGAGTAAAAAGATGTTTGCCAAGAAATCCCAAGAACATGAAAAACAATTCATTATCAGTTCATTGATAATTAAGAGAATCCTTCTGAGAGCAATATAACATTTACATCACCTTTACTGATTGTTGGAAAGTTTTAAACTCTGTTCTGCCCTTATGGCTTTGTATTATACTGCAAATATATAAAATAGATCCTAGTATAATGAGAACATTAGGTTATTTGATAGCTGCATAGAAAACTGTTGTTTTTTTATGATACATCACCAACACAGTAAAGTCAAGAACAGTTGATATTAAATGTATCATAAGCTGCATGTGGTTTTACCTAGCTATAAATGAATGCATCTTCCCTCCTGAATAGAATTGACTATATCAATCAAGTCAAAGAGAGAATTATACCAAAGCATCATATTAGTAATTTGATGTACATGAATGACATATAACTTTACTGTAAAGGACATTAAACCACTGCTTCATCTTATGGAAACTTTTTCCAACAATATAAAATATTCCTCCAGTAAGCATAAATTTCTTCATGTGCACCAAGAATGCTGATTGTTTTGAGTTTGGATCTGGACACCATATTGAACCAAAGGATGAAGATGATTCTTGGAACTTGTTCTTCTCCAGGTACTACATACTGAGCATAGGTTATCAAGGATAAGACTTATCAAAAGACTAATTGGCATTCTGAAATCAAAAGTGTTCTTAATGGGAAGAACACATTAGAGCAATTAACACTTATGCAATACAAGTCAGTATTTTTTAGCTTTGTAAAATGGATGATAATTGTTCTTGAAGGTGTCCAAACAGAAATCTATGCAGTATTAACAAAATGGTGTTCATCAACTCACAACTGTCCTGGAAAATTTAATAGCCAAAAAGAGAAAGATTGAAAGGTGTGCTAAGAGCACACTGTAAACAGATTAAAATTTTAGCCAAATACCTTTGGAACATAACCACTTCATAAAGCAGTAGTAAAAGATATATGTCACTAGGTGTGTCAAATATAGCCAAAATAGTTGATCTTCAGAGCCTGTGAAATGACATGTATCCAAGAGTGAGGTTATCATGTACTCAGTGGGCAACATACAGGTGAACTTAGCCAACAATATGTTAACCAAAAAGCAACAAATAAATGACTGCGTCATGCAGATTTGTTTATAGAGATAGAGGGATTGTTAAGAATTCAGAATGATGTCATTGCTAGTAGGAATTAGAAAAAGGTCTTCCTTGGTGAGTTCAGATTTATTCTTGAGTGCAGGTTATTCAATGAAGTGGTAGAAACTGCTTAACACATCATTACAGGTTGCAGAAATGTAATATAT
This sequence comes from Gymnobelideus leadbeateri, assembly GCA_011680675.1. NCBI lineage: Eukaryota > Metazoa > Chordata > Mammalia > Diprotodontia > Petauridae > Gymnobelideus > Gymnobelideus leadbeateri. The sequence continues at coordinate 3,030 of WOXC01012483.1, forward strand.
ACTGGATACTTGAAAAGACAGTCACGTGGCTAGAATCAAAAATTAGATACTAGAAGTTTATTCTCCTTTATAAACTAAAACATGACAAATCCACGTACTATAAATGAAAACTTCAAAATAAACCTGAAGTTTCAGGAAATAAAGTATCCTGGAGTCAGAATATTATGATAGACTGAACCAATTCATAGATATACAATGATCCATAAAAGCTTAAGAGCAACATTGTTAATAGATGGTGCCACGCTAAAATATACAATGTCTTTAGACTACATAAAACGTTCAAAGTTTGGAGACCTCAGAAAAAATTAAAATTGTATGAAAACAGGAAGAAGTATATGTTATTCCTTTCATCCTGTCTATACTAGAGATGTCCAAAGATGCTATCAGTGAGTCTACAGAAGGGGCACTTGCTTTCCAATTGTCTTATTTAATTTTTTTTTTTTTGGAAGGCAATTGGGGTTAAGTAACTTGCCCAAGGTTACACAGCTAGGTTTTTGTTTGTGTGGATTAAGTGTCTGAGGCCGGATCCGAACTCAGGTCCTTCTGACTACAGGGCCGACGCTCAACTCACTGTGCCACCTAGCCACCCCTTTAATTTTTAAAATGAATCATTTTATCCACCTAGGAAATGGTACACAGAAATTTTATATGTGTGTGTGTGTGTGTGTGTGTGTCTGTGTCTGTGTCTGTGTCTGTGTCTGTGTGTGTACACACACTTATACACACATATGTGTGTATGAATATTAGTGGGATGATAACTCATTGGACTGTTTCTAGATAACATGATAAAAAGGCTATTGATCTAAAAATTAACTCTTATTTGCCTTCTATGGACAAAATCCACATGAACTCAGCCAATTATATGTTGACAAAGAAGCATCTCACAAATGACTGAATTTTCTGTAAATTTGTTTTTAGAATTGAGTAGTTAATGATGGGCTTTTGCCACCAAAAGTTATAGAAGGGATAACTTTAAGGAGCCTGAATTTAATGCTCAGTGTTGATTATACAAGAAATGGTAGAACCTGAACAACATATTACTTACAAGATGTAAAATATAGCACATGCCAAATAACAAGAAATGACCTGGTGTCTAGAATTATACATCAGAAGCTCTCTATCTTCCATGGTCTAGACAGATGATAAATCCAGTACTACATACATGGACCTCAAAAAATCTTATAGATCTCAACCAGTAAACTTTATTGGAACTGAACCATTATCACAGATCAGATTTTCCCAAAAACTTAACATCTTAAATAAATGTCACCATATCAAATACTAACAATTTCTAAGTTATGTGAAGCGAAAAGCTTTCAAAATAAAGATTCTGAGCTGGGGAAATTAAAGTCATGTGAGAAGAGGATAAGGCACATATACCATCTCTGTTTTCATATCTGCTACAAGATTTCTACTAAGGATGTTTTCAGCAATCCTGCAAAAGTTGAATGTATAACCATATACTTTTCTTTACCTACAAAGAGTTTTTATTTTTATCTGTAATAGTCCATAGAATTACAAAAAAAAAATGAATCAATTAAATAGACTTACAGCTAGATAGCAACTTGTCCCAAGACCATTTCTGTATGAACTATGTTGAAAGAGATGAGATAGTAATGAAATAATAATTCACATTTGTATAGAGCTTTTGACTTTGCAAAACATTTTATATACACCCTCTCAATCATCCCTATAACCTTGTGAAACAAGGGATGTATTATTTTGTCCATTTTGCAGAAAAACAAGTTTCAGAGGTTAAATTATTTGCCTGTCATAACACAGCTAATATGTTTCAGTGATAGTATCTGTTCTCTGATTATTCTCTATAGCTGTAGCTCTTGCTTTTAATCCTTTTTTCCTTTCAAGCCTTTTTAAAAATTAAGGTCTTTAACTCATCATTCCCACTTCCCCTTGTCCCTTAGATATTTCCATTCAGTCACATTTCTGAGCCTTTGACTCCCCTGAGGCCAAAACATTTTGGATCCTATTATGTCCTTAAAATTACTTGGCTACAGTACGTAGGAATATAATTATCTCATACTTAATTAGGAAATAGAGTTGTTCATCACAAACAGTTAACAGTAATTAACTAGCAAGTAGAAGAGATTTTTCATTTTGTTCAGGTACATTTCAATTTGAATGTTTTAATTAATTTAATTATAGTCTCAATTTTCTAAGACAATTTTTCCCATTTTTTAACTTTGTAATTTTTCCCAAATAGTAATGGGTTCTAGAAAGTTTTTAGTTAGGAACTCACAGATGGTTGTTGTTTTCAATACCTTCTCTATAGGAACTCCCTGACTGCTCCATCTCACCTTGGTTTCTTCCCTTTGTTTTTTTCCCTTGGTTTTCCCCACAGGGCTGAGAACTTAACCATCTAATGTTTTTTGTTATTCTCTAATACTTTTACAAGAGATAGTTTTGTCTCAACAGGACTTGAGGATAGAGAGCTAGTCTTGAACCTTGGACAACCCAAGTTCAAGGCCAGTCTCAGATATGCACTGGCTGTGCTCTGGGCAAGTGACTTAACCTTATATAATTCCCTCAGACTGTCAATCCCAGAGAAGAAACGAACCTACATTGGTAGAATTCCCTTATCTGGAAGTTTTTCTTATCAATGAAATCACAAGTCTGGTCACTGTTCTATTCCTTATATTTTCTGTACTTAGCACAAGCCTGAAAACTCAATAAATAACATTTAAAGAAATTCAACTTCAAATGATTGTTCTGTAAGTAAATACCCATTTAATCCTTGTGTAACTTAGGTCTTTGTGCTAGATGAGTACTTTGCATGACAAATGCATATTTCCTCTGTTGATAAACATGTAGTCATCTGGAAGAGACTTAGTACAAAAGTTTCAAGTCTGAGTTCTGAATAGCAAAAATCTCCAATAGGTTGAACAGAGAAAAATTATTTATAATTTTTTTGAAAACAAAGTCAAAGGATGGGAAGGTTTAGTGCAGAGAATGCAGCATAGAAAGTTTGCAAGATTAACAATTCTATAAGAATTAGTCATGAAATTAATGGATACATACAAAGGTGAACCACTGAGGCTTATAATAAGCATAATGGTAGACTCCTAAATGTTGGGAGAATGGTAAAATATTAATATTAATATTAACAGGTAGTGTATTGTAAAAAAAAAAAACGTGCAAGCAAATAGCTACAGTTCTTTTTGTGTTTTGTGCCAAAATAGGAACTTTTGGAGAGTCCTTCAAAACAGTACCTTAAACTTTCTGAGCCATCTTTTACACAGTGCTACATTTCTAGATTCATAACAACACAATAAAAGTGGGGTGTGTGCGTGTGTGTGTAAGATAGTAGACCTGGCACACCAATCCCACACTTATGAATATGGGAAGTTAAAGAATGACCATGAACACATCTGTGAAACACAGGAACCTGACATTGTTCTGAGCTTTCATCCATAGCACAGGTACTCCTTCATCCTTGGGTTGTTTTCAGATTTATTTGGCAAGTTCAGGGTGACATTTTTAAAGCATTATTTAAACACTCAGAATAACATGGATTCTTTGGTTCACTATACATGGGTTGTAATCTGAGATACCTGATGGAGTTGTTTTTGGAGCCCTTAATGAACTAAATACAGCTTGAGTTGTATGAATGAGGCTCTTTTAAGTTTAAACTCTCTAACTTTTTTTTTTTTTTACTGTTTGTTTTTTTTTTTTTACTCCTCTTCTTAGTCTATAAACCTTCTTGGGTCAAGGGTAGTGTAATGACTGGAATTACAAAGACAAGCTACAATCTTAGAAGAAATATTGGTGTCTTTTTTCACCAAGGAGGAGAAGGGAAGGTTTAAGAAAATGGATTAATTCCTTTTCCATAATGCGTGCTTTAACCTTAGTCATATGGCCCCAGAAGAAATGAGACAGATTATACACTGAATAAAATGAATGTCATTCCCTTTAATACGTTTTGTTTTGGTTTTTAGTTGGGGTTAAATGACTTGCCCAAGGTCACATGGCTACTAAGTGTTAAGTGTCTGAGGCCAGATTTAAGCTCAGGTCCTCCTGATTCCAGGGCCAGTCCTCTGTTCACTGCATCACCTAGCTGCCCCCCTCCTTTAGTATGTTTTTACAAGTATTTCCTGGAAAGTTATTTCACCTAAGTTACCTTCCTCATTTTGTTCATAGAAGGGGGTTGTTGCTGTGTGAACTTCAGTGTATACCATTCAAGCATGTATTTGAATTTTAGGACACTGGGTTTTATTCCAGTTCCCTGGGAGAGTAGATTATTTCTAGGCCCTTCCCTATTCTAAACCCACCTTTTATTATTGTCTTGTCTTAGTACAGATTATAAAATGTTAAAAGCTAGAAGGAGCATAGAGAACTTCTGTCAATCCCCTTTATTTTCCAGGAGAAATCTAAGGACCAGAAAACCAAAGTAACTTGTCTGAGATTGGTCACAGTCAAAAAATTTCAGAGCTGGGAAGGGACCTTAGTGACTACCTAGTCCAACCCTTACCTGGAAAAAAAAATCCCTACTACATACAAATGGTCATCTAGCTTCTGCATGAAGGCCTCTATTGAGAGGGAAACCCATTACCTTCACTTTGGGATGCCTTTAATCATTTGAAAGTGGCTTTGGTTTTAGTTTTTCTCTTCCATCAATAATTTTGCCTTTTTGCAACTTTTATCCATTAGCTCTGATTTCCAGGTTCAAACAGAACAAACCCCTCCTCCTATGTAACAGCCTTTGAAGGTATTTGAAGATAGTTCTTGTGTCTCCCCTGAGTCTTTGCTTAGTCAACTTTCACCTGATCCTCCTTCGGCATGAACTTTAGGCACTTTACCACTCTGGTTACCTCTCAGTTTATCAGTGCCCTTCCTGAATGTGGTACCCAAAATTGAACACAATACTCCATGTGTGATCTGACCAGGACAAAGTATAGAAGGCCTATCCCTTCCCTAGTGCTAGACTGCATGTATCTCTTAATTCAGTTAAGAATTCATTAGGTTGTGGTGGTGGTGTTGGTGGTTGTTGCTATTGCTATTGCCATATCACACTGTTGACTGATTGAGCTTGAAGGTCACTGAAAGACCTAGATCTTTTTCAGGCAAACTGCTCCCTAACCATGCCTCCCCATCTTCTACTTGTGAAGTCAGTTTCTCCACTACTTTAAGATGTTACATTTCTCTCTTTAATTTCATCTTAATAAACTCAACCCAATATTATAAAGTCTTTCAAGATATTTTTGGAACCTCATTGTGTGGACCATTTTTATTTTAGGTCCATTCATTCACCAATTTATTTAATCAGTATTATTAAACAGATAGATGAATCAAAGGATGAAACATTTATTAAGCATTTACTAAGTCCTGGAGATACAAACACAAGAAAACAAGATAGTCTTTAGTTTATGTTTTAATATGGGAAGGAAACACATAAAAAGGAGCTAAAAATTGGAGCAGGGCAGAAGTACTTTCATGAGGGGGTGAGTAGCCAGCAGACATGTGGAACAGACCAACTGTGGGATTGTGAGCACCTTTGTACATATACAAATAATCCTATGTATTGTGTGCTGGTAAGGCAGGCCACTGGGTAAGCTAAAAATAGAAAATGAGCAGTATGGCTAGACCTTTTCTTGGTAAGTCAGGCAGAGGACTTATCAAGCATTGAGTCATCTTGAAGGTAGAGCTATCTCTAGGTGGGCAGGCAACAGACTATGATGGTAGTGGAGCAGGCCAGAGGGTGAGCCAAAAGTAGAGCATACCTACTGAGTAAATGCATAGGGAAAATGTAGTATTCCATGACAGGGAAGGTAAGAAATGTAGATAAGACTTGATTCCTTCTTTCATGAAGCTCATGGCCACAGGAAATTAGTAATGGTAGAAACAGGTCTCAAAATCAGGCCTCTGACTTTCTAGTAATTTTTAGGTTCTTTTCTTTCTGAATTACAACTGATCATTTGGAACTTGTTATCCTTTGAGTAGCGGGGATATTTTCCTCTTAAATGCATCATTATATGTTACTGTGAAATCTTGCTAAAGTTTCCTTAGCTAGAAAAGTATCTTTGGTAAAACTAGAGGTACTTTTATGTATGCCAGTTCTCTGTTATATTAAAACAATCCTGTGTTTACTTAATTAAAAAAAACACAAATACACGCACAACAGCAACCTCATCTGGTGTGTATCATTGTCCATATCTTTTTGAAAGCCTAAATGGTTTACTTGCCTGATTTCTCTTTATCTACATGTATAATTTATTCCCTTTGAAATCTTTAGTGAATTAGTATAAACAATTTTTCCTTACAAAAAACATCTCTTTTCTCTAGAAAGTTATGCTTGAGTAAGTTTTTCATTAGTGATTGATGCCACCTTTCATTTTAAATTCAACCAGTTTGCCTTGCAAGATAAAGGTTTATAGTTTCTAGAGTCCCATTGAACCTCTCTCCATCATTTTAGAGCCTGCATTGGTTTTCTGCTGTATCCTGGCTTTTAGAATCATAGTTTCTTTAACCTGATATTTGGTCCCTGACAATACTAACAATGGCATCTTTTATGGTGGGGAAGGTTGTTGTCATCATCATATAATTCAAGGGACATAAATGTCTAATGTTGGGAATATATATTTCTGCCACCCCCACATCATCTTTAGGTTGTTTTCAAGGCTATCCACTGCTATATATCCAGTTTTATTTTCCACTCCTTACTCAACTTTTCTACCCTGTTTAGTTACATTTTCATTAGAATAGTCCCTGTGCATAAAATTCTCCTGGTTCATCTTATTTCATCCTGTATCAGTTCATATAATTCTTCCCCATATTTCTGTTCTTTATTTCTTATGTAAATTCAGTCTTAAATACTTACTGTAAAATACTTTCAGAGTTTAGTTAAATTAAAGTGTGGTAATTTCAAATAGGAATTTCCATTTTTGTTTCTTCTAAAGCCCTATCTAATTCCTCATGGGAGTAGGAAAGTGACCCTGGCCTTTCAAAGGTTATTTCAGAAAAACAATCCCTATGAGGTTGTACCAAGCAGGAAAGGATGATAGGATCATGTTTTTTTTTTTTTGTTTGTTTGTTTTTTGCTTTTTGGAGGGCAGTTGGGGTTAAGTAACTTGCTCAAGGTCACATGGCTAGGTTTTTGTTTTGTGTGTGCGTTAAGTGTCTGAGGCCGGATCCGAACTCAGGTCCTTCTGACTCCAGGGCCAGTGCTCTACTCACTGCGCCACCTAGCCACCCCAGGATCATAGTTTTAAAGCTGGAAAAGACCCTAGGCTATGTCATCCAGACCATTCATTTTGGAGGTGAAGAGCTGAAGCTCAGAGGTGTTAAGTGACTTGTCCAAGGTTACAGTTAGTAAGTAAAACTTTAGAATTAGGCCAAGGAGAAGGAAGATCGAAAAAAGGCCTTTGGATTTGGCAACTAAGAGATCATGAGCAAATTTGGAGTGGAATGATAAAGTCAGAAGTCAAATTGTGAAGAGTTAAGAATAGAGAGGAAAGAAAGAGGAGGCACCTATTATAGACAGGTTTTTCAAGGACTACTTACAAAAGGTAGAAGAAATAAGATAAGAGTTATCAGGGACAGAAGTGACAGGTTTTATTTTTCAGATTTGGGGAGATACGGACTTGTTTGTGGGCAGCATGAAATGGGTTAGCAGAGAGAAAAAGATTGAAAATACGTGAAAGATGGGGCGGCTAGGTGGTGCAGTGAGTAAGAGCTCCGGCCTCGGAGTTGGGATGACCCGAGATCGAATCCAACCTCAGAAAATGAGCACCCACACATAAATAATGACTAGCCATGTATCCTTGAGCAAGTTACTTAATCCCAATTGCTTAAGAAAAAAAAAAAAAAAGAAAATACAGGAAAGAGTGAGGATGACAAGGCAATCTGTTGGAGGAGATGGCGTTGCCTGAACAATGAGTAGTTATGAGTCTGGTAGTGGTGTGGCTATGTGTCTGTTATCTGTGGACCAGCCTAGGTAAATTCAGAGAGGCTTATTATCATATTAACCACAAGAACATGATTTTTTTTTTTTACCATAGGCAGTCTCAAAGAAAATTTGCTGAGTTATAGAAAGGTTGTACTCTGCATCAATAGATGTAATTACCAGTTAATGAAATTAGAGTTCCTTGAAGTATTGGAAGTATTTATTTCATTTTTTATTTTTCCAAACTTAGTAGTAGTCAACCAAAAAAACTTTTAAGTGAACAAGTGATTATAAATATAAAACCATAATCTCAAAGTTATGTGCATATTAATCTTGAACAAAATAACAAATAATGTTTTTGCTTCTATGTTTCATTTTTATTTCCTTCTGCATCATTTTTTTTCTTATTCTACATGGTTGTCATTAGTGTCTATATTGGTCTTACTGCATTTGATTAGTTAAAAAGGTCAGGAAAAGTATGTGATAATTGACAGGCAAGGTGAGTTTTTGTGAGGTTTCTTGTTTTGTTTTTAGGCTAGAAGAGACTTGGGTATGTCTGTAAGCAGCAATCAAGGGAGCCAGTAGATAGGAAGAAATGGAAGATTATAAAGAGAGAATGGCTTTCCTCCAGGAAATGTGGGAGGGAATGGTGTACAGAAAGAGATGAATAGTTTCCAATTCAGTTAAAGTAGCAAGGGCTTCTAAAGTCTGCTAATCAGGATGTGGAGCATATGCCACGTGTACGTTGTATAAAAGAGTCCATAAATAGGTTTTTATTGGAAATAATTTCATCTAATAAACTGTGTGGCATCTTTGTTCTTCCAGAGGCTCATATGACATTCTGGTAACAAAAGAGAATCAAAGTAACCGGGTGGGCCAGTATGATAATCGTGGCAGTTTTGGAGAACTCGCCTTGATGTACAACACTCCCAGAGCTGCTACCATAGTTGCTACAACAGACGGTTCATTATGGGGTCTGGTAAGTAGAGAAGAATGCTTTCATTTACCTATCCTGTCCTGTAGTTTCCTGTACCTTCTGTTCTCTTTTTTTGTCCTCTTCGCTGCCACCAATTATCATCATGCATTGTCTGTTCCCCTGAGCATGAGGGCATCCCATTTTTGTACAGATATATTCTTCTGCTTCTCCAAAATAGTTTGACTGTAAACCATAATAAGCATTTAACAACACTCACTTTGTTAGTTTACTGAAGTATATACCCTTTTTTCCTGTTTGTGCTTTTGTCAAACAAGAGGAGGAGAGAGGATGATAACAAATTAATCTGATAAGCTGCCCTGGGAAATTCATGGTAACTCTTATGTATTTTCAAGGGTCCCAACATGCCTCACCATGAATGAACATTCTTTCACCTCATTCTGTCCATCTCCCAACACCAGCAGAAGCAAGGATTAGATGGCAGGACAAAATGATAATCACAGGATCTAATGCCACCCCAGTTATGTATTTTATTTAAGATGCTAGGATTAAAAATCCCTTCTGTTGAGTTTGTTTTTTTTTTTTTTAGAAATAGTTACTGATTGTTGACTATACCTCTGGAGGTACTTTTATTTTTTTTATTTTTTTTGCTTCTTGGAGGGCAATTTGGGGTTAAGTGACTTGCCCAAGGTCACAGGGCTAGTTTTTGTGTTAAATGTCTGAGGCTGGATTTGAACTCAGGTCCTCTTGACTCCAGGGCTGGTGCTGTATTCACTGCACCACCTCGCCGCCCTGCTCTGGAGGTACTTTTAACTATACATTCCTTCCTTTTCTCTGTGGATTCTCTACTACTCTGGTATGCTCTGTCTTAGGTCAAAAGATAATGTGACAAATGATCTGTAACCAACTCTATTTCCTTTAGTTTAAATAAAGATCCTTGATGTATTTGCAGATGAAATGCGATCTTCTGTGTGTCCTTCATTATTATTTTGGTCTACAAGGTAGAAGGGATGTGTGAAAATCCCATAAATGGTCAAGAAAAATCGGCCTGGCCTTTTTCTAGATTAATACTTACTACTATCTGGTATCATGGCTAAATCAGTAAAAGTTATTCCTATTGCTTTTAAGCCACTAGAGTTTAGGAGATGTTATTATTTAGAGAAATTCTATGTATAAAGTGAATTGCATTTTAGTCCACTGTCTTCTAAATCCACAAGTCTTGAAAATCTGAGGTATCATATTTTATGCCGTTATTTTTTCAGTCTGATAGGAAGTGTTAATGTATAGATATAAAATTAACAGGATGGATTAAAAAATTTCTAGAAATGACAGACATACTGGGAAATAAATGTCTATTATTCTTCATTAAACTAAGTATTGCTTCTTGAGTTGATCACTCTTAATGCACTATTTCCTGAATGAATCCATGATCTCATCAGTATTTGTACTTCTAGTGTTATGGATTACATACTTTCTCATCCTGTGCATTTCTTATTTATCTACTAAGTCCTCTGTAGAGGATCTGCCCAGCTCACTGGCATCCTTCCTCTAGACCTTTAAACATTTTGAGTTCTAGTGGAAGAATTCTGTGCCCAGGGCAATCCGTAAAACGAAGAAAAAGATACGATGACTGCGGGGCCGCTAGGTGGCGCAGTGAATAGAGCGCCGCCCTGGAGTCAGAAGGACCTGAGTTCGGAGCCGGCCTCCGACACTTAATCCGCACAGACAAAAACCTAGCCGTGTAACCTTGGGCAAGTTACTTAACCCCAATTGCTTTAAAAAAAAAAAAAACGATACAATGACTGCTTCTGCAACAGTGCTGGCAGAATGGCAGGATGGGGGACTGTAGATGCTGTGAATCACAGAGTTCTTTAGCCTATATGTAAATATGAATTAAATTTAAAATTTTAATTTTATGAATTTGAAGTTCTGATATAAAATAGATTTAGGTAAAAGATCTGTTTATGTCATTAACATTTATTGACATCCCTGTAAAGATAAATTTTAAATGTTTTATTTTGTAGACTGTTACTGAGTTACTAAGTGTTGCTAAGAAATAGCAACAACTGTGCCTCAAACACCTACATGTATACTCTGAAGGACACAAAAAAATATAAAACAAGTGCCTGTTAAAACATAATTATAAAATAGTTTGGCAGAGAAAATGGTAATGCATGAAAAGTTAAATAATGGTAGCATATTATGTACATGTTATGCATAATATAGTAAGACATTTAGTTAGTATGTTAAGCAGTTACTGCAATTTTAGACAATACTAGAAAGTTCTGTCATAAGGAACTTCAGGGCTAATTGATAAATTAATTGTGCAAACAAATTGTCCAGGAGGGAAAAGACTGTTTCTTACTGACATGGTTAGGGAAAAAAAAGCTTTATGAAGGAGCTAAGATTTGAGCTGGCTCTTGAAAAATGATTTTGTATAGGCAGAGTAAGAGGAGAGGATGCCAGATGAAGGAAACTTTCAGAAAAGTTTTCAGGAAATACTGTAGATAAACTATTTTGGCTGGAGCCAAAGAGTTAATGTAGAGGTAGAATAATTTAGGATAGAGAACAGAAGGATTTGAATGCTAGGCATTATAAGTTTGGATGTGATTCAGTATGCATTGGAGATAATGATAAGGGCTTTTTCAGCAGAGGAGTGGTGTGATAAACACAGTGTTTTCAAGAAGATTAATTTGGTAATGGCATCTTTTTTAGTATGATTTGAAGAAGAAATATACTAGAAACAGGAAGAAAAATATACATAAATGAGGTGACACAATTGTGTGACATTTTAAAAAAGTTATTGCTTATTTTTAACATTCTTTTCTTTTTAAATTTTGAGTTCCATTTTTCTCCCTTTCTCCTTCCCTCCTACCCCTTCTCTGCCCAGTGAGAAGGCAATTCACATTCAGAGTTACGGGCTGTGTATTTCCCTCCATCCCATTTTCTTCTGTTTATCTTTCTCTCTGTCTTTTTATCCTGTCCTATATCCTCCTTTTATTCTGCTCCTGCCCCCTTTCATTTATCCCTTTCTCCCTTCTGTTTCCTTATTGGGCAAGTTACCTGTCTATACACAACTGAGTGTGTATATCTAGTCTTCCCTCTTTGAACCATTTCTGATGAGAGTGAGGTTCAAGCATTGCCCCCCACCTACCCCTCTTCATTTTCCCCTTCATTCTAAAAGCTCATCTCCATGTGTCTCTTTTATGTAAGAAAATTTTCCCCCTTCTACCTCTCCCTTCCTCCTTTCTCCCAGTGTATCACCCTTTCATTTTTTTGGGAGATCATTCCAATATGATCAGTTCATCCCCATGTCCTCCATCTATGTAAACTTCTTTTAACTGCCCAAATAATGATAAAGTTCTTAAAAGTTAAATGTATCATCTTCCTATATAGGAATGTAAACAGTTTAACTTTATTGAGGCCCTTATGATTACTCTTTCATGTTTGCTTTTTTATGTTTCTCTTGAGTCTTGTATGTAAAAGTCAGATTTTCTCTTTAGCTCTGATATTTCCATCAGGAATGCTTGAAAATCCTCTATTTCATTAAATATCTATTTTTTTCCTGTGAAGTTTTGCTGGGTAGGTGGTTCTTAGTTGTAATCCTAGCTCCTTTACCCTCTGGAATACCATATTTCAAGCGCTCTGCTTCTTTAACGTGGAAGCTGCTAAATCTTGCGTGAATTCTGACTGTAGCTCCACAATGTTAGAATTGTTTCTTTTTGGCTGCTTGAAGTAGCTTCTCTTTGACCTGGGAGCAATGTAATTTGTCAATAATATTTCTGGGAATTTTCATTTGGGGACCTTTTTCAGAAAGTGGATTCTTTCATTTTCTTTTTTACCTTGTGGATCTAAGATATTGGGGGCAGTTTTCCTCTATAATTTCTTGAAATATGATCATTTCTAGGCTCATTCTTTGATCATGATTTTGAGGTAGTCCTGTAATTTTTTTTTTTAAAGCAATTGGGGTTAAGTAACTTGCCCAGTTTTTTTGTGTGGGTATTAAGTATCTGAGGCTGGAACTGATCCCAGGTCCTCCTGACTCCAGGGTCACCGCTCTTACTCACTGCACCACTTAGCCACCCCTATAATTCTTAAATTCTCTCTCCTAGATCTGTTTTCCATGTGAGTTGTTTTTCTACTAATATATTTCACATTTTCTATTTTTTTTTCATTCTTTTGACTTTGTTTTATTCATGTATCATTTTAACGATAGAGATTTTTCATCTTTCTATGAAGGATCTCATCTTTCATTATATCTTCCAAATATACACAGATGTGTTTCATGTTAAACAAGGATTGCAAATTCTTCAATCCTTACCCTCTATTGTAATTTTTACTCACTACTTAGCTACCTTTAGCCCAGCTCCTTGAATGTTGATCATTTTGGATAAATATTTCAGAGACACACTGAAAAGTAAATAGGAAAGGGAGCTTGGCATAGTGAATAGAGCACTGGACTTGGTATCAGTAGACCGGGTTCACCTCAGGTACACTTTACAAGCTCTGCCATTATATAAGTCATATAACATCTCAGAGCCTCAGTTTTCCTAATTTGTAAAATGGGGGCAATAATAATGGACTAACCTTATAAAGTTATCATGAGGAAAGTGCTTTGCACACATTAGAGCACTGTTTTATAACCTAAATTAACACTTTATCTAACAGGAAAAAAAAAGATAGTATAATTCTTTCTCCAGAATCCTATTAAGGAGAAGCCTAAAGTTGATCTGGCTGCTGAATCTCAGGTTATCGTGACCTTATTGCTCATGCCAGTTTTTTAAGGTGTCATGGTTCTAATTTCCAGAAGTCTTTCTACCCACACGTTTAGGAGGGGTAAGTGTAGAACAATAATCATCTAAGAACCCAGACTTTTAATTTTTATTAAACATCTTATCTTTAACCCTTTAATGACTGTTCTGTATGCAGGTCACATATAAAAAAGACTCATGCTATAGCCTCTGTAGGCACATGCCTCCATTTTTGATATTTGACCAATACAGACTATTTTCACCAAAATATAACTTGAACATTCCTGATTCTGTGCCTTTGCTCATTCTTTGCCTCCACTGTCATTTCTCTGAATTTTACTTATTCTTCAAAGCCTAGCTCAAGTCCATATTCTTTCACAAAACTTTCTATTACCATCATGGCCTATTAGGTTTCTGTCTCTAAATTCCCATAGCACTTCATTTGGAAGTTACAGTATGTTGCTTTTGTATCATATATATGTCCTGGTTTCCCAATTTAATTTTAAGTCCTCCAAGGAAGTTTTCTATTCCCCTTGGCCTCTCAACATCATGCTTTGTAGAGGAACATTAATATCCTAATATCTAGAGAAAGAAGATATAAGAAGAATAGTGGTTGTTTCTCCAAATCACTTCTTTCCTATAGGGAAGTTGGTAGCTCTTTGAAGCCTCTTCAGGCTATTAGAGCATTAAATAAAAAAGTTTTGGGCTGACTAATTTTGTTTCCTGTTTGTGTTTTATTTTTTACTTATTTTACTCTAATAATTAACAGAATTATAATTGAGGGCATTTTGGAACCACAATGGACTCTGGACAAGATGATAGATTTTCCAAATTTTCAGCCATGCCAGACACTTTGGCTTTTTCTCTCATTTGGTTGCTTGGTTGTTGTCCTTCATTCTCAAAGAGGACCAAAATGACATCACTATGCTAGAGTCAAGTTTCATTGTGTCTGATTGTGGATGATCAGACCAGTATGAGCTTCAAATGTTCTGCTACAGATCGGGCGCAGATAGTCCATGTGAACATTTGGGGTGGATTCTCTAAATTTGCACATCTTGCCTTTTTTCTTTTTTTTTCTTTTTAAACTATTTCAGTTCTGCTTTGCACATAATGCACAGCAGCTTCTGTGATGCAGGCACACCAAGCTTGAGCAGTCCTGTGCCATTGTCTCTCATGTCACACAATCAATTTTTTTCCCCCTGCTTTTTGGAGGGAGGAGGGCATGGCAGTTGGGGTTAAGTGACTTGCCCACGGTCACATGGCTAGTCAGTGTTAAGTGTCTGAGGCCGGATTTGAACTAGGGTCCTCCTGGCTGCAGGGCCGATGCTATTAACTATGCCACCTGGCCACCCCACACAATCAATTTCTTAATTGTTCTTAAGAGAGACCTTGAGAGTGCCCTTGTATCACTGTCTCTTACCGCCATGTGAACATTTGCCCTGCATGAGTTCTCCATAAAATAGGCTTTTTGGCAAGTGTATGTTTTTCCATTTGAACAGCATGGCCATTGGAGTTGTGCTCTCCGAAGCAGAGTTTGAATGCTTGGCAGTTTAGTTTGAAAAAGGACTTCAATGTCCTGCCAGGTGATCTTCAGAATCTTCCTAAGACAATTCAAATGGAAGTGATTTAGTTTCCTGGCATGATGCTGGTAGACTGTCCAGGTTTCACAGGCACGCAACAATGAGGTCAGCACAAAGGCTCAGAAGATCTTCAGTTTGGTAGTCAGTCTAATACCTCTTCACTTCCATATGTTCCTTCAGAGCCTCCCAAACACTGAGCTAGCTCTGTCAGTGCGTGTCAACCTCATTATCAATGTGTATGTCCTGGAAAGTACACTACTGAGATAAGTGAACTTCTCCACAACATTCAAAACTTCTCCATTTGCTGTAACCGATGGTTTCACGTATGGATGATGTGGCTCTGGCTGACTGAGCCACATCATCTGGTGTCAATTGTTAGGCCAAAATTAGCATAAGCAGGAGAGAATTGATCCCTACTTTGTTGCATCTCAGCTTCGGAGTCTGCATTGAGTGCACAATTATCTGCCTCAGACACCTAACACTAGTCGTATGACCTTGGACAAGTCACTTAACCCCAATATCCCTGCCTTCCCCCTCCAAAAAGAAAAAAAACTAGTATGGGTGATGTCTTTTGATTCTTGTGTAAATTGGATTTAAGTGAGGCAGAGTTGCATGAAGTCATCATCCTCACTCTGTCCTCCATGACAGTCCAGTGGCAGGACGGAATCAAGATGACTGGTAATGGCTCAAGTATTTTTGCCAGGGATCACTCCATGACTGAAATGACATTTTCATAAACATCAATTTACTCAATATTATTTGCAACTCAGTAGGCATTAACATTTACATGTGAAAGTTAGAATTTCTATGTTTTTCTTGTAGGACCGAATAACATTCAGAAGAATCATATTGAAAAACAATGCAAAGAAGAGGAAAATGTTTGAATCATTTATTGAATCTGTGCCTCTACTGAAATCCCTAGAGGTAAGGCCTGTTTGAGAAAGAGACTGTTGTTTCATTTAGGCAATGTAAAGAATGCAAATTTGAGGGGCACCTAGGTAGTGCAGTAAATACAGCACCATCCCTGGAGTCATGAGGACCTGAGTTTAACTCTGGCCTCAGACATTTAACACTTACTAGCCATGTGACCTTGGGCAAGTCACTTAACCCCAATTGCCTTGCCTTCCCCCCTCCAAAAACAAAGAAAGAATATCAATTTGAGGAAGATTTCACCTACCAAAATTCATGGCAAAGGTCATGTGGATATGATTTAATTCCTGGGAATGAGCAGAAGCCCCTGAGGCAACTCATTCTTTCTGTCTGAGAGAACATGTAACGTGAAACAAAAAGTAATATTCATCAAGCATTTATTAAATACTTACTATGTGCCATGCACTGTGTTAAGGGCTAGGGATTTAAATAAAGGCAAAAACACTATCCCTGCCCTCAGGAGGCTTCCATTCTATTGGAGAAGAAAACATGCAAGCAACTCTATACATGCAAGATAAATACACTATAAATGAAAAGTAAATAGCACAATAGTACTACAATAGTAGTACTTTGGAAGAAGGAAGGACTTGGTGGGAGAAATTAGTTTTAAACCCATTAAGTTTGAGATATTCAAAATGCAATTGGCAATGTGGAGAGAAGTTTGGGCTGGATATATAGATCTGGGAATTATTAACATAGAAATGATAATTTAACTTCTAGGAAGTGAGGGAATCACCAACCAAGATACCGTAGAGGGAGAAGAAAAGAGGACTCAGAACAAAAGCCTTTAAGGCTCCAAATCAGTGAAGAGTTATAATAATTAGTGAATATGACCTGGTTGAAGTTCTAGCAAAGAAAACTGAGAAGGAGCTGTCAAATGAGTAGGAAGAGAACCAGGGAGATAAGTCTTGTACAAACGCACAGAGGAAAGAATATCCAAGGAAAGAGGACTATCAGTAGTCAGCAGTGTCAAAGATTGCCAAAAGGTCAAGAGGATGAGGTCTAGAAGGATTGAGAAATGGCCATTAGATTTCATAATGAAGAGATCATTGATGACATCAGAGAAGCAGTTTTAATTAAATAATGAGTCTAGAAGTCAATTTACCAAAACTTTAGAATTGTGGGAAAGGAGAGGAAGTGAAAACAATGAGTGTTGACAGCTTTCTCAAGGAGTTTAACTGGGAAAGAAAGAACCATAGTTAGCAGGGATGGCAGGATCAAGTGAGGGTGGGTTTTTTGGTTTCTTTTGTTTAAGAATGGCGGGATCCAAACAATAAATGGTAAAAGGATATGAACAGAAAGTTTCTATATGAAGAAATAAAAGCTAAATATAGTCATAAAAAAGTGCTCCGAATCACTTGATTAGATAAATGCAAATCAAAATAACTGAACTACCACCTCACACCTATCAGATTGGCTAATATGACAGGAAAGGAAAATGGCAAATGTTGGAGAGATGTCAGAAAATTGGGACATTAGTGCCCTGTTGGTGTTGTGAATTGATCCAATCATTCTAGAGAGCTATTTGGAACTATACCCAAAGGGCTATAAAGCTATGTATATCCTTTGATCCAACAATACCACTACTAGGTCCGTATCTCAGAGAGATGAGAGAAAAAGGAAAAGGACCAGTAGGTTCAAAAATATTTATAGCATATAAAGAATTGGAAGTTGCGGACATATCCATCAATTGTGGAATGGCTGAACAAGTTGTGGTATATGATTGTAATAGAATACTATTGTGCTGTAAGAAATGACAAGCCGGTCGTGTTCAGGAAAACCTGGACTTATATGAACTGAAGCAGAATCAAGTGAGCAGAACCAGAAGGGAATTGTACACAGAAACAGCAACATTGTATGATCATAAACTATAAATGACTGAGATATTTTCAGCCATACAGTGATCCAAGACAATTCCAAAAGACTTATGATGAAAAATGTTATCCACCACTAGAGAAAGAACTGATAAGAGTCTGAATGCAAATTGAAGCATACTTTTAAAAAAATTTATTTTTTCTTAGAGTTTTTTTTGGAAGAATGTGGGGTGGTCTTCTTTTTAACATGACTAATATAAAAATATGTTTTGCATGACTGTATATGTATAATCTATATCAAATTGACTTATCACAGCAGGGAGAGAAAGTAGATAAGGAGAAAATCTGGAACTCAAATTTTAAAAAAAAAATGAATGGTTAAAATTGTTTTTATATGTAATTGGAAAAAATACATTAAAATTTTGTCATTAGACTCCCTAAAAAATATGATTTTATTAAATAAAAAAAAGCCAGGGCAGCTAGGTGGTTAGTGAATAGAACTTGGGTCCTGGAGTGAGGAGAACCTGAGTTTAAATTTGACCTCCAGCACTTGCCACTAGCTATGTGACCCTGGGCAAGTCATTTAACCCCAATTGCCTCACTTTCCCTACTTCTCTGCCCTTCCCCCTCATCCCCCATCCCCCCAAAAAAAGCCTGGAAACTATTCACAAAATCATAGGTGAAAACTTCCCAAATCTGTTAGAACCAGGGGGCAAAGATAGAAACCACTAATAAACCCCTTGAAAGTTACAGAAATACCACAAAAAATCCAGAACTCTCACATCAAAGAAAAATTACTGTTAGCATATAGAAAGAAACAGACTACCAAGGAAGCACTTGAGACCTGGCAGCTTCCAATAAAAATGAAAGATCTTATAGTATTCTAAAAGATAGAGATTAAAAATTCACCCTGCATTGCCTGAGTATAATCCATATAACTCTGGGGGGAAATAGGAATCTTTAATGGCATAGAGAACTTTTTTATTCTTTCTGATCAAAATACCAAAGCTGAGTATGAACTTTGAAATTGAAACAAATGTTTAGAGAAACCCATAAAACTAAATTTATTTGAGAAATTGGCCCTATTTTTAATGAATTATTAACAACAAAAGAGTAATAATATGCTAGAATCTTATTATAATCTTTTTCTCATAGTTCTTGCCATGGGACACCCTGTTATATATACCTTTATAACAGGATCCTTTTGATAATAAAACCCTTGTCCTTTATGCCAGTGACTTCTATGGGATGGATATTGTGAACAAGTTCTGTCGCACTTAACTGAAAGAAAGTCCCTTTTCACTCTGTTCCTTAGGTTTCTTATGTATAAAATGAAAGGGGTTGCACTGGATTTTTTCTAAAGTATTTTTCAGCTCTGAAATTCTTTCTTTGTTGTTCTTTGTACCTAAAATCATTTGTTGTTGATGGTATTTTAATGCTTTTGTACATTTGATGGAGGCTCACAGTGTTTTTCAGTTGAACTTTCCAATAACTAGTGGGTTGTGGACTATTACAGGTTTCAGAGAGAATGAAGATTGTGGATGTAATAGGTGAGAAGAACTATAAGGATGGAGAACGAATTATTGCTCAGGTAAGCATGCTTTGAATTTCCTTTCTTGTTTTAACATTAACTTTAATGACTGTTATTTAATCAGATTCTGGGATTTTCATTAGATCTACTTCATTAGTCAGTTGGCAAGAATTTAGAATGTTCCCAGCACTGAAATAGACCTTGGGGGATACAGAGGCAGGTAAAAATGGAACAGTCTTTTTACTCAAGGACTTCACATCTTTTCAGGGAAGACAACATGTACGTAATATAAGTTTATATAGAATAAATACAAGATAAACTCAAGGTAATTAAACTCAAAGAAGAGGGGAGGGCAGGAGCAATTGGGGCATCAGAGATGTTGTTCATGTAAAAGCTAACACTTGAGCAGTACTGTGGGCATAGTCAAGAAGAGGATGTTCTAGACATGGAGAAGACAAGATGGAGTACTACATATGTGAAGATCATAGGGAAGGACAGTTATAGAAAGTTAAAGTAGTAAAAGACTTCAGATAGGGATACCTACCAGTGGGGAGACTTGAACTAACGTGCTAGTTATGTAAGTAGTGAGAAGGGGCTGAATTCAAGAAATATTGTCAGGGGCAGCTAGGTGGCGCAATGAGTAGAGTGTTGGCCCTGGAGTCAGAAGGACCTCAGTTCAGATCTGACCTCAGACACTTAACGCACACACAAACAAAAACCTAGCCGTGTGACCTTGGGCAAGTTACTTAACCCCAGTTGCCCTCAAAAAAAAAAAAGAAGAAATATTGTCGATATAGTAATGCCAGGATTTGTGACTGATAGGATATTTGGGGTGAATTACAGTGGTGGGTTGAAGATAATTCAAAGACCTAGGAAACTGGAAGAATCATAGTACTCTCTGAAGCAATAGACATGTGGTAGAAGGGTGGGCATAGAAGGAAAGATAATTAATTTAATTTGGGCATGTTGAATTTGAAATTTCCGTTAGGCAATTGGTGATACAGGACTGGAGCTCAGGAAAGATGTGGGTACAGGATAAATAAATCTGGGAGTTTTATATGTGTAGAGATGTTAATTCAACCCATGGGAGTTGATTTGGTCACCAAGGGATAGTGGAAAGAGGAGAAGGCTGAGAGAGCCTTCATGTATATCAATAGGGAATGTGATATGGATGATAATCTTTCAGAGGAGACTGAGAAGCAGTGTTGAGAGGTAGTAATTTCCTCTATCTCTTGTTTAGTTAAAAATACATCTCTTACCCATACCTTTGAAAAGTATATGTGGCAAGTGAAAGATGAAATGATTGAAGAAACAAAAGTTTGGTTTCCTCAGCATTTCAATTTTATTTATTTTATTTATTTATTTATTTATTTTATTTATTTATTTATTTTATTTATTTATTTATTTATTGCTTTTTGCAGGGCAATTGGGGCTAAGTAACTTGCCCAAGGTCACACGGCTAGGTTTTTTTGTCTGTGTGTGCGTTAAGCATCTGAGGCCGGATCTGAATTCAAGTCCTTCTGACTCCAGGGCCAATGCTCTACTCACTGTGCCACCTAGCTGCCCCCTAGCATTTCAATTTATTAAGCAATACATGCCAATTGCCTAACAAATTTGGGACCAAGCCCCTTTCTCACCTTAGGGTTAGATCCTGAATACAAGGGAATATTGACTTTTTTATACATTAAAAACAACCAAATAAGACCAAATAATTAAAAAGAAACAGTTAACCAGGATATAACATTAGGTAATCTGACTTCTAATGTGAGGAAAGATAAAGACTTTCCAAGTTGGGAGAAAATGCCTTGCATCAATCTTTGGATCTTCCTGGGTTTCTGATCAGCATAACCTAGGTCCTTAAGAGTTAAGGTTCTCTACAAAGTGGCTGGAGGTAGTCCAGTTTACCACCTGTGCAAGGCTAGGTTCAAACAATGCAACAAAGTTTTCTTCCATTTCCCACAATTGAATAAAGTTTTCTAACAAGACAGAATTTGGATTAGACCCATAATTGAATGGAAAGGGAACTAAGCTATGTCCAGAATTGAGTCACAAAATAGAGGCTGTGTGGTTCATTCAGTTCCCACAATTAACCACTTTCCTGTCCTAATTCTCTCAGTTCCCTCAATTTCCCCCTTTTGATTCATGGGGGGAATGGGCAGCCCACTGGATCAGTTATCAAAAAACCAAATCTATAATGTTTTTCATATATTCATAATCAGAATTACATAAAGCACATTATAGATCAAACTAGTTAGAAGGCTCATAATGAACTAATTTTGAGAGAAGAGATTTACATGTCACCAAAGTAACCAAGAAAACACCATGAAACAAAAGACCAAAGTAATACAATAATGATAATCAATATTAACTAACATGAAGTCTCCTTGTATCTTAGTAACCCCTTTCCAATGTCCATTTAATCAGCACCTTCTGAGTCCCAGATGTCTCATGTAGTTGTTTGGTCCCTGTATATCTTCTTTTGGACATTCTAGAATAGGCTTCATTCCCAGCTATGAAGGAGGCCCTGTTTCTCTGGTTCCAAATTACTTAACAAGGTTCCTAAATACTTCTGCTAGTAACAAGACTTAATACAGCCTAGTACAGTTTCTTAAATTTGGTTTTCTAAAACTGAAACTTCAGAGAATTTCAGTTTTTTAATGTGCCACTTGCTATTTCTATCTTTACCTAAATTTACCCTGTACCTCATATAAGAATCTTTTTTGTCTTTATCAATATGTTTGTTTACTTTTAGTTTACAAGATTCAGTTCCACAATCCCTTGAGTTTCAAATTTTCTTCCCCTTCCCCTCTTTCCCTCCACCCCCCCATTGAAACAAGTATAGGATCTGTAAATACTTTCACATTAGACATTAGTCGAGTTGTAAAGAAGGATTGTAACCAATGGAATGAACACTGGAAAAGAGTAAACAAAACCAAACAAGAAAAAGAAAGAGAGCAGGTACTTGCTTCATTCCACATAAAAAGTTTCATGGGAGTCTAACTTGTAAAATGAGCTCTTCTGTCTTTTAAAATTTTCAGACAGATTCTTTTAAAATGGAAAAATAATTTCACTTTCTTTATAATTATCAGTACAATATTATCTGTAAAATCCTCAATTCAAATTTGAGAACTTATTATTAAAATATTTTCTAAGCCTGGATTTCCATACTAGATATATTGGGAAGCCAACCTTAAACATATGTATATAGTTCTTAGAGAAAATAATCTAATCTTTTTGCTTTCTCAAAATTTACTATTCCATTTAATTAGAGAGCTTTTACATTGTATTGTTGTCTTATTACTTCATCTAATTCTCCTTTTTAAAGGATATCATCCCTATATTCTAATTTGACCACAAATACAGATTAAAATTATAAGATTTTTCATACTTAACATCTTATTATAGTAACTCAGAGATGTTTTAGTATCAACCTATTAATACATTTGATATATAGTCTTTACAAAGCTTCTGCTTCTCACTTGCCCTGATTATTGAAACTTGTCTTGAAATGAAAAGGAGGGACATAATTATAACAATGTCAAAACTCATCCCCTCAAGGGCACAGACTGACCTGACATATACCAATACAAGGGAGAAAGACCCTTAGCTTTTTTTTCCAAGCATGAGTCAGATCTGACAACCAATTATGTCATTAAAGGGTATCAGAAGCAAGACTCAGGATTATCCAGGTGGGCATATTTTCTATTTAGAAAGGAAATAGCACAATGGGGAAATTGAGTCAAGAGGCTCCTACCTTAGGCCATGCCAAGGTCCTCCCCTTAACTTTTCCCAGAGACAGACATCCACCTCTAACAGTTCTCAGACTGCAGTGCATCCCATTTTCTACTGTTGGGTTCATATCAACTCAGACAACCATCCTTGTAATCAAAACTCAAAACAATAGTAAATTATAGTCCAATAATTTTTACCTCAAATAGCAAAATTTCACTAACCACAACTTAGGACTTGAAAACTCTTAATTTTTCATGTTTCCCTAACCATTACATTTCATTTATCCTTTACTTATAAATTAAAACTAACCACATTCTGGGGTTTCAAACATAGAGCAAATACCTGATAGTTGACTTATTGATGTATTAAAGTTATATCTTTAAACCATCATATAAATTTTCATAACCTTTTTTTTCTTTTTGGAGGGGGAAGGTAGAGTGATTGGGGTTAAGTGACTTGCCCAAGGTCACATGGCTAGTTTTGTGTTAAGTGTCTGAGGCTGGATTTGAATTTGGGTCTTCCTGACTCCAGGGCCAGTGCTCTATTCACTGTGCCACCTAGCTGCCCTAGCTATGGGAAAACTCATTTCATTATTATTATTATTATTATTATTATCTGTTTTAAAACAAAACATACCCCATTAAATATTTAAATTGTCAAAGATTTTTAATTACATTCTTTTAAAAGCTCAATTCGTAATCTAACCACATCCAATTTTTTAGTTATTTTTCTAACATAATTTTTGATACAATGATTTCCCAAATTTCACAATATAAGAGAAAAAGATTTTGGAAAATCAATAAAAACATACATAATACTATGTATTTAAAATGTGAAACAAAATTTACTATCCACCAGATGACATCAGTTCAGCTGAATGCATTTCCAAATTATTTCAGTTAGAAAATCGTTAGTCTTATTACCTTTGGCATTTTATACCTAAAATCTACTTTGGAGTTATCAAGTATGGAACAGTTACATCCAGTTAAAGAATTAATAAGATCTGCTTCTCTTTTAAATTTTTATAGCATATCCTTTAATGTTAAGGTTACATATCCATTTACAATGTATTGTGGAATGTGTTAGTATTAGTACTTTCTTGCCATATACTTTACGTATTAAATGAGTTTTGTGCTTTTATTATATTGTGGAATACAGGGATATTCTTGAGTTAACTTAAAATGAACCTTTGGAGCATAGTTTATTCATAAGTCAGTGACTATAATGTATTTTTGTTTTGACCATTTTAGAAAACAATTTTTTGTGTTTAATGTTTTGATGCTTTGCTTTGTTTTAGCCTTTTTTTATAAACACTACTAATTCGGAATTATGTTCAAATGATATAGTAAAATGATTTATTTATATTTACGTATTACTTTATGATTGCTAAGGTACTTTCTCAAACATTTTCACATTTCTCCATACAATTTTACAAAGTAGGCAAGACAAGTTATAAGTGTCTTTATTTTGCAGGTGAAGAAGCAGTAATCAATAGAAATCTTTGACTGCAAGTTCAGTTATCTTTGTACTGTATCGGTGTCTTTATTTCATTTTCATTTTATTTTACACTTAAATACCAGAACAGAAATCCATAATAGAGAAACAAAAATATGTCATAAACTTAAATATCGGAACTTAAATACAACGTAAGAAAGGGCGGAAAGCATGTCATGTACATAGCAGAACATAAAAGAGGATTCAAAATATGTAACAATAAATTTCCATTTCAAGAAAGCCTGTATGATAAAAACATGTTGTATTGAGAGCTGTCAATTTTTGCTTCCTTGTAAGTTTTCTTTTGTTCTTTGCTAGGCACTTTTTTGCTGTGTTCTTTTTTTCCCTTCCCCTCAGAAGGCTACAATTTAGTGGGAATGTATTTCTCTATAGCTATGGAGACACACACACACACACACACACACACACACTCTCTCTCTCTCTCTCTCTCTCTCTCTCTCTCTCTCTCTCTCTCTCTCTCTCTCTCTCTCTCTCTCTTACTTTCCCAACAAATTCTATTCCCGATCTTTGTTTTTATGTTTGTTCATATCTCTTGTTTCCTCCCCCTCCTGCCTCCTCTACTTTACTTCTACCCACTACCTTGACCTCTTATTACTTGCCTACACACCTCCAAGGATCCCTCCTCTCCCCTCCCCTCCCCTCCCCTCCCAATCCCATAAATCTAAACATCCTTCTCTACTTCACTTTTACCTATTCCCTCACCCTCTCCTCTAAAGATCCCTCCCTTGTCCTCTCCCCCCATTCCCTTACCACTTGATTTCGTCTGAATTTAGAAGACTTTTATCTTCTAAATATATATGTATTTTTCCTTCTTAAATCCATTCCCAATGAAAGTAGGTTACCAGAACTACCAGCCCTCCTCCCCCATCTAATTTCTCTGTATCAGTTCTTCATCTTGCACTTCACTTGTATAAAATAATTACTCTTTTTAGCTGAAGTCCTACATGGTTTTACTTTTTAAATTTATATCATATTCAGGTTTACCCTAGTCTTTCTTATGAGCTGCCTAATTATTAATAAGAACCTCAAATATATATTTTGTATTTTACATATATAAAAAGTAAACAGTCTGTCATTATTGAATCCCTTGTAATCAGTCTTTGATATGTACCTTATGTTTCTCTTGGTTCTTATATGTCAAATCTTCTATTAAGTTTAGGTTTGTTTGTTTTTTTTAACAAAGTCTTGAAAGTCTTACAGTTGATCAAATGTCCATTTTTTTCGTTTGGGATTATGCTTCACTTTACTGGGTATGATATATTTGGTCAGAGCCCCAGTTCTTTTGCTCTTCAATATATAGTGTTCTAAGACCTGCAGTCTTTTAATGTCTCCGCTGTTAGGTCTTGTGTGATTCTAATAGTGGCACCATCATATCTAAATGTTTTATTCTTGTTTCTTTTAATATTTTATCCTTGAGCTGGGTGGCTCAGAATTTCACTATAGTATTCCTATGAGTTTTCCTCATAGGAACTCTTTTAAATGGTGATTGATGGATTTTTTCTATTTCTACTTTCCTCCCTTGTTCTAATGCTTCAGGACAATTTTCTTTAGTTATTGCTTGTATTATTGTATCAAGAGTCTTTTTTTGATCATAGCTTTCCTTAGTCCGATTATTTTTATGTTTTCTCTTCTTGATGTATTCTCTAGATCTATTCTTTTCCTTATGTTTCACTTTCTCTGCTGTTTTTTCATTATTTGTGTCTTGTTTAATATTTTCTTGATCTCTTATAATTTTGCTGGCTTCACCTTAGCCAGTTCTGATTTTCAAGGTGTCATTTTCTTCTTTAAGATTCTGGATCTCCTTTTCTAGTTGATTGATTTTCCTTTAATAATCTTGTTTTTCTTGGATTATTTTTTCTTCTTAGTTTTCCTCCATCTCTGTCATTTGATTTTTAAAGTTTTTTAAGATCTTCTATGAATTTTATTAGGGGTAGGTGACCATTTGATGGCACTCTTTGGGGTAAAAGGGTTTGTTTTTAACTTCAATATCCTCCTTTAAAGATAAATTGGTCTTCTCTATTCCCATAATGGCTTTCTATTGTTGGATTCTTAATCCTTTATCTGGGTATTTTTTTGTGGTAATAGTTTAATTTTTGTAATCACCTCTAGCCCTGGAGTATGGGGGATGGTGCCTCTTGCCCCATTTTCAGTTCTTCCTTCTAGCCTGGAAACAAGGCAAACCTCCAACCTCCTATAAGTGCCCACAGCCAGGGGCATTCTGCATTCTGCCTCACTGCTTCTGCACTCACCAACGTGTGCTCTTTTCTTTGCCCCTGCTGTTCTCCAGTGCATAGCTGGGTCTGGCATTTCTTGTCAGCAGAGGTTCCCTAGATCTTTCCTGGCTCAGGTGCCCAACTCCCCTCACAATCCTGGGGGTAAAAGTTACTGTGGCTGGGGCTGAGGCAGCCTCTCAAACCCCAAGGCTTGTAGCTTTTTGTTAAATGGGCCCTAGACTGAAGGTGTTTACTCTTCACAGGGACCAAAACTCATCCTGGAATTTTTCTTCTGATCTTCTCAAATTGTCCTAGGGAAACCCCTGTTGTGTCCCCATTCTTATCTGTTTTTTCCAGCACTTTGTTCTCTCTAAGGTGGGGGAAAATCTTGAGAGCTTGGAATTTTCTGACCTACTCTGCCATCTTCCCAGAATCCTCTCTGGTGTTTTTAAAGCTATATACCATCTCTGCTCTTCAAAACCTTTGGTTTCATGTGGTAAAAGAAACAAAAGAAAGGGGTTTCACAGAAACTCAGAGAGCAGAGGAAAATAGGATGGACAATAATCTCAAAGGATAATCAGCAGTATAAAATGCTATAAATCCTCAGAAGTTCAAGGACTGAGCAAAAGGCCATCAGATTTTACAATGAAGAGACAATTAAAGTAAATTTGGAGGAAAGAATTTTAATGGAATCAGAAGCCAGTTTGCAAAGGTTTGAGAAGTTAGAAGTAGGAGAAGAAATGAAGTTAATGAATACAAAGAATTTTTTCTAGGAACATATCTATGAAAAAGAAGAGAAATATTAGATGATTACTTCAGGAGATGGCAAGATCTAGTGAAGGCCATTTAGAAATGCTGGAGATGAGGCAGTAAACTTAATGACTACAACAGTGCACATGTAAAAAGCAAGATGGAATGCAATAGGACATTTTGTTATATTTACATTACATTTATTTATTTTTATATGTTATATACAATATACTTATATTTATTATATTTATAACCAACATTGGCCCAAGAGAATAATTGAGAAACTGTATCTCCTTTCCATCTTATCCCCCCCAGGAAAAAAAATGGGATGAACTATGGGTTTATTGTGTTGCATATATAGTTGATTTTTTTTTTTTACTGCACTGATATTGTTAAGAGAGATGCTTTAATAGGTAGGGAAGCAGAAGGTTATGTACATGCAAAAATATCAATAAAAATTTTAAGAAGAAAAATACTTGCTTTCAGTATTTTAGCTATCTGGATACTTGAATATTTCAGTGACCTATGATTTCATTGGTATAGTTAGTCCTTCTACTAGCATAAATCTCAACTTCTCTATCACTCAGTAGAAGGTATGTAAGAATTGCTGTGGCCAAAGAAAAGATTCTTTTACTTTATGAACAGTTGGGTCTTGAATATCTCAGACTCAATTGGTCTTGGCCCAACATACATCTAGTCCATCACCAATCAAGTCATTTATCTAAAAACATGTTTTGTGTACCTTAAAACTTTGTATAAGCAGCATTTTTAGCAAGTTTTAGCTCTTCTTTTCTCTTATTGGTAAGATAAAATACAAGAACTATTAGAAACTTGAGGCTGACCTTAAACCCTTCTTCTTGGATCGCTTCAAACTTTATAGACCTCTTTTCTGTGAACTATCGTCTTTAAGGCCTGCACCCATAGTTTAGCACTTGATTATAAACTCATCTTCTTTCTCTCCTTTCTATGTGCTAGTCTACCATCCCCAAGCTGACTCCAAGAGTACTGCAGGACAGCAGCTATGTACCTTATGCTACTCATTAATCAGACGTAATAGACATGAAACATTGAAAGGTAATAGTGAGGAAGAGAAGTAGTTGAATCCCATACTAAGAAAAAGAAAAGGTTACCCAGTATCTCTTGATTTCCAGTGGATTATCAGCTCAGCTCTGTAAATAAATGGGGAGCTAAGGCTAAGACTACAAAAAGGCTCAGGTTTAGAACCAGTGAGAATTTTGGTGAGGGAGCAGAATCTCTATTAGGAACAAAATAGGGGCTGCTTGCTTAGAAATATTGCTAGCTGCTTTTGATTAAGTGAGCAGCTTCTTCAGCATATTTAAGTATCACATTTGGTAAAATGGGTTATGTGAACACTTCTTCTATTTCTGCAAACTCCATTGTCAAAATGAACATGACATCAATTGTTCCACTAACTTAGTTTGGCCTTTTGGTATCCCATGCTCCCCTCATTTCATTCGTTAGTGCAGGTCTGCACAACTTGCAGCCCACAGGCTACTTGTGGCACACCAAAGGATTTCCTCTATATACAAAGGATGTTTTCTTCTACGTTTTCTGTGGGCTACCAAATTCCTTTGGCATGCAGCAAGTGGCAGGTGCAAATTGTGCAGGCCTACATTAGTAAATAAATGAAAATTCACCGATAATTCCCCAACTCTTCAAGAAATATTAAAAACTGATTTGAGTTTCATCCTTCCCTTGTTATTTTTATGTGGCAAAAGTGCTAAGTATTTTAAAAAGTAAGACAGGGAGTGTGGTGTAATGGAATGAGTGACTTACCTGGAAAGACTTGGCTTTCTATTCCCTCTCTGATATATGCTGGGCTGTGTAACCATGAACCAGTTACCTAATTTCTCTTAACTCTGTTTTCTCTATCTGTTAATCATTGTAGTACCTACTCACCTGGAGCTTGTGGTGCTTAAAGGGAGATAATATAGGCAAAGTACCTTGCAAACCTTAAAACTCTGTAAAAATATTAGTATCAATAATAATAATATTAAAAAATAAGCCAAATAAACAAAGCAACAAGTGGAATATGCTACTTGAGGAGGCAATAATTTCACCTTCATTAAAAGTCCTCAAGTCTGTATAATACTTGTTGGAAATATTGTTGAGTAGACTTGAGCTCAAATCTGGGTTGGATTAGGACCTGTGGGTCCCTTTTAACTCTGAAATTCTGTGAACAGGACTTGAGAGTTTGGACTCACTCTGTATTTGGGATAAATATTTTGAATTTTTTCTGTTATGGGAATTGATTTACCCTGAGCCATCCCAGCATATTCAACTAATAAGTATCTCTTCTGCTCGATGACATTTATTTATAAAAATGTTATTGATAAATTTTTTTATGTCATCTTGATTTTGGAATATAACTCCTTTTACATCTCCTATCTAGCAAGCCTTTACTTATAACAGATGAGAAAAGAGCAGGGAGAGCATTTTAACAAAACCAACCTACCAAGTGAGTATATTTAATGTTCCACACCTGTAGTTTCCGCCTCTACAAAAAGGAGAGATGGGCAAATTTTTTTTTCATCTTTTACTGTGTGGCAGCCCTTCCCAACCTGGCCCTTTTTCCCCAGCTTTATTACATATTACTCCTTCACACAGACCAGTTTCCTTTTTCTGTACATTTGAATTGGCTCTCCCCATTCCTGGAATGCACTCCACCTTAGTCTCTACCTCTTGGAATTCATATTGTCCCTCAAGACTTGGTATAAGTGCTACCTCATACATGAGCCTGTTACCCAATTCTACCTCCTTCCCCAAGCTGCTGGTACTCTTCCTTCTAACATCATTATGTATCTGTTTTGTATATATGCCTATATGTTGGGCAGTGACTGTTTCACTTCTTTTTATTCCTTGTACTTAGTACATAATGATTAATTGATCTCTAATTTTGTGCCAAGCCTGGTCGTTATAATTATGCAGTATTAAGCTTTTTTTTCTTTCCATTAGCATTTTTCCATTAATTATATATTATTTTCCTATTCTGTGTACTTCCCTTGCTAGTTCTTATCCTGGGACCCATATACTTAGTTTTTTCCTCCAGTCTAAGAAAATGAACTTTCATAAAGGCATATAAATGTTTTTATGCTTGGGTCAAAAAACCAGCTTCACAATTCAAAGGAAGATGTGGTTAGATAATAAGAAATAATGTGGATTTTAGTGAACTACAAGTTTAGTTAGTCACCCATTTAATAAGAGAATCAAAAAATGCTAATGTTATCCTGTGCTTCTCTAACAAAATAAATTCTAAAAGTAAGGATGGGATGGTACTTAACTATGTCATGGCAAGGCTATATCTTTAGTACTGTGCTTAGTTCTGGGTTACATATACCCATGCATGCACACATATGTATATATATGTACACATCTATTTATACAGAAACATACATGTATATAATAACTAGCATTTATATAGCACTTTAAAGTTTGCAAAGTGCTTTCCAGATTATTTTATTTGATGTGTAGACACATAATGTATAGATCAGTAATTTCATTTATTTAGGGAAGTTGTTCTTCAACTCAAACATACATTTCTAATTGATGCCATTTGCCATCACATTCATTTTAGGATTTCTGCACACAAACACACACAGATGTGCGCGCAAGCACACACACACACATACCCTTATGCATGCTCATTCATACCCTTCCCACCCTCATACTATCTGGAAGAAGAATAGGCTACCTTGGACTGTAATATTTTACCCTTTACTGGGCATCTTTAAGCAAAGGCTGAGTGAGATTCCCTGTTGTGCCTACCTGTCAGCTCTGCCATCTGTAAAATTAAGAAAGAATTTCAAATATCACATCTAACATTTAATGTTTGGTAGTTTTTCCTTTCTAAGGTGAAAAAATTTTCACACTACATGAGTGTACGTTGACTGAATGGACTTTTTTTTTAGTATAAATTATCTTATGATAAAGGATGTTTTGTGCCTAAATATTTTTCATAGTCTTTGAATTAAAAAGGTTCCTTTTCAGTATGAATTCTCTGATGTACAAGATTTCCCTTTTGCCTAAATTCTTTCCCACACTGGAAACATTTATAAGGCTTCTCTCCAGTATGATATGTAGTAAGATTTCTCTTATGAATGCTTTACCACATTCATTACATTTATAGGACTTCTCTCTAGTGTGAACTTTTCTGTGCAAGGTAACTCTTGTCTGTAAAGACTTTCCCACGTACATTACATATAAATGGATTTTCTCCACTGTGAGTTCTCTGATGTACAGCAAGGTTCCCTTTCTACCTGAAGGCTTTCCAATGTTTATTACATTTATATGATTTCTCTCAGTATGAATTTTTTGCTGTATAGTAAGGTGTCCTCCCTCCCTCCCTCCCCCCCCCTCTCTCTTTCTCTCTCTCTGAAGGCTTTCCCACATTAATTACATTTATGGGATTTCTCTCCAGTACACAATAAGGTATCCTTTCTGTCTAAATGCTTTTTCACAACTATTAAATTTAGAGGGCTTTTCTCCAGTCTGAATTCTCTGTTGTACAGTAAAGACTGACTAGGAGATAAATACTTTCCCACATTCAGTGCATTTATAGGATTTTTTTTTTCTAGTATGAATTTTCTCATATGAATTAAGGCTTCTTCTCTGGCTGAAGGCTTTCCTATATTGATTACATTTATAGGATTTCGCTCCAGTATGAATTTTAAGATTTATTGTAAAATATCTCCTCGTTCTGAATGCTTTCCCACATTCAGGACATTTGTGTGATTTTAATCTGGTATGAATTCCTTCATGTACAGTAAGGTATAAGTTTTAATTGAAGGTTTTCCCACATTGGTTACACTGATAGGATTTCTCTCTAGTCCAATTTCTTTAATGTTCACTAAAGCCTCTGAAGGATTTTTCACCTTCATGACATCCGATAGGGTTTCTCTTCAGTCCAAATTCTTTGATGTATAATGAGACATTTCATCTGCCTTGTCAGCTAGATTAGAATTGGTGTCTAACTTGTAGATGGCCAGAGCTGAACAAAGCAGGCCAAAGACAGGGTAGTCGGGAATCAAACAGAAGTTTAATTTCAAAGTGAGAAAAACATTTGCAAGTAGTTTTCCTGAGAAGGAGAGCTTATGGCATGGATGGGGTTTTTAAGCATGAAAAAGGTGGGACCCAACACAGTTATTTTTGGATTTTGATTAAAATAGTTGGCATGGTTGGCGTTTTGGGGGGACAATACAGGTGTTCTTGGGTCCTGTGGGAACAGTCTCTTAGTTATTAGAATTGTTGAGCCTTATGATTGTCTCAAGTCTTAAGGTCATTGAGCCTTGTGATCATTCAGCAGGGTACAGAGCCAGAGTTAGCATGGTGGGAATAGGAGCATAGCACCTGGTTTGGTTTACTTAGCAGTTACAGGCACAGGGATTGTTCAGAGTGTCAGGAGATATGATTGATCACTTTCTGCTGCAGTATCTTGGCTGCAGTTCTAGCTCTCAGGTCAAGATCCCCTGAGAAATAGGGAAACTATAAGTCCCAATTCTGGAGTTTTGCTGTGCCTGAAGTCACTCAGCGAGTAAGTGCAAAGGATTGTTATGCCAAGCTCAGGGCACAGCCTCCTTGCTGGGCAAACAGGGCATCCTTAATATTTTGACAGCCTGAAAGTTTCACCACATTCATTAGTATTCATTGTATATCTTCTTATGGATGATTGTCCCATATAATTACTGCCCCCTAGTCCTTGGTTTCACATGTATTTTCCTGATAAAGAGAACTTGGCAGACTTGGGCTGACCAGACCCCCCCCGCCACTTTCAGGCTTCTCAGAGCCACTTCCATCTTGTCCTTACCCTCAGACACCCTGAGCCTCCGCCCCATGCAACACACACACACACACACACACACACACACACACACACAAATGCCATGCTCCCCAGGGCTCCAAGGCTGGCCAAGAATAGGGCTTTGCTGCCATCCCAAGCAGGAGGGTCCAGAGGGCAGTGGGGCAGGGGCGGGGCCTCT
Organism: Gymnobelideus leadbeateri; assembly: GCA_011680675.1. Lineage (NCBI taxonomy): Eukaryota > Metazoa > Chordata > Mammalia > Diprotodontia > Petauridae > Gymnobelideus > Gymnobelideus leadbeateri. Next base: position 36,673 of record WOXC01012483.1, read on the forward strand.
CAGAAGAGGATAGAGCTAGGGCAGCCCAGGCCACACAGAGCCCAGTGTACTTATTTTTAAAAAATATTTTGACAACTGTATTTTAATATATAATTTGTTTCTTTGCAAATTCTATGTATTTTGTTTTGCAAATTTAAAAACATTTATTCTGAGTAAGGGTACAGAAGTTTCACCAAACTTCCAAAGGGATCTATGACACAAAGAAAGGTTAAAGACTCCTGATATAAGACTTCTCATGCATCATGGAATTGTTTGTATTCATTCTTTTTTTTTTAATCAAATGCTTTATTAACTTCTAGTTTGCATCATTCATTTCTGCAAGATTTTGAGTTACAAATTTTCTCCCCATTTTTCCCCTACCCACCACCCCAAAATAGCAATCCCATTGGATAGCTCTTCCTCCAATTTGCTCTCTCCCATATCTTCTCCCATACCCCCTCCAACTTTCAGTAGGGCATGGTGGATCTCTATGCCCCAGTGCCTGTATATCTTCTTTCCCAGTTACATGTTGATAATAGTGTGTGTGTGTGTGTGTGTGTGTGTGTGTGTGTGTGTGTGTGTGTGTTTAAACATTTGATTTTAAAACTGTGATTTCCAGATTCATTCCCTTCCTCCCTTGTCACCCACCCTTACTGGGAAGATAAGTCATTCAATATAGGTTGTACATGTGTAGCTACGCAAAACATTTCCATAGTAGACATATTGTAAAAGACTGTCTATATTTCCCTTCTTCCTATCCCACCTCCCATTTGTTCTATTCTCTATTTTGATCCTGTCCCTTTTCAAAAGTGGGTGCTTCCAACTTTCCTTCCCCCCCATACTGCCCTCCCTTCCATCATCCCCCCTCTCATCCCCTTCCCCCCTACTCTCCTGTGGGGTGAGATACCCTATTTAGTGTGTATGGCATTCCCTCCCTAAGCCAGATCCAATGAGAATAAGGAACCCAATTCATGGTTCCCATCAGCAGTGGAACAGGAGTTTTTATGTAGCCCTTCCACCATTGACTTTATGTGTGACTTTTGTCTTTGTCACTTTCTTGAATATGAGATGAAACCTCAGAATTGTTTTGATTTGTGTTGCTCTTATTATTACAAAAGGTTTAGAACCTGAAAGGAAATGATGAAAAATATAGGTATAAAGAGCAAATATCACTTCCAGGCCTCAAATTATATTAACAAGTCACACTTATCAAAGCTATTTGGTAATGAGAGGGCATAGAGGAACCTGCCTCTCCCATATAAACAGAAACAATCTAAAAAAGACACTAGACAGAGTTGTGATCCAGTAAACCAAACTCCATTCCAGTTTAGAACTGAACAGAAAGATAGCCAGTAGCCTACAGGTACTGGAAGAGAAGTCTCACTAGAGAAACCAGTACAAATTCTGATAAAAAGACCTGAAGATAGGGGAAATGGGAGAGGGATCACCCCAGGGAAGCCAGCTTATACTCTAGTAAATTGGTATGAAGCCTGCTGACAACTATGAATAAGTAAATTCTCCAACAAGATCCTAAAAGCCAGCAGGAGGTTTGATAATCAGTGCCAAAAACTAGCAGAAACATGATTCTGGCCTTTTGGAACAAAAGTGACAGACAGAGCCAAACCCCAAAGGTCACTACACAAAGAGACACTGTCTTGACTGTGCATTTCTAGGATTCATAGCAGGAGACATTCCCAACTCAGTTGCAGTATTATGTCAGGAGGACCTTGCCAAAAGTCTGGAGACTAGTGTGATCTCCACAATCCAATTGGGTTTTGTCAGGATCACAACAAAGGAAGAAACTAAGGCCCAACTTGAGATTATGCTAGGAGGAAAGAGATTGAAGTATACAGTGGAAACTTAGTTATCAGCCATCCCATCCAAAATAACCTTAGGTTTTAGCCTGCATAGAAGACAGGATAAAACAGAGCCTACCCCATCTATCCAAGAGCCAGTGGAGGTGGTAGGGGTGAGGAGAGAGAGATGAGACCCTTATACAAAGTCCTAATCTAGGCAATAAATCTGGAGGTAAGAGTAAGTGAAAGAAAAGTTGAAGGCCATGAAGAAATAGTGTAGATCAAGAGAAGTCCAAGAGATAAAACCAGAAGGACATCGTTACTCCACAACAACTTTAAGCACAGGGGAAAAGTGTCTCATGTGCAAGAATTACAGTAGCTAGAAGAAATGAAGTAAAAAAGTCAAAAGGACAAATGAGAATAAACACTTAAAATTTATGATGGAGAATCAAACAGTAGAGGTAGAAGAAAATTTGACAGAAGAGAATACAAAGATTACAGCACTGAAAGAGTATGTGAATTCTATGCAGATTTTAACAACTGACCTTGGAGTTGGAATGCCTGTAGTTATTCTAAGGTCCGTAGGTCTGCCACAACCACACTGAAATAAGGAGGGGTAGGGAAGGGAATAAACTTTTATATAGAACCTGCTCTGTGCTGGGCATTTTGCTGAGTGCTTTTTGCAAATACCTTATTTGATCCTTGCAACAACCTTGCAAGTTTGATGCTGTTATTATCCCCATTTTACAGTTGAGGAAACTGGGGCTATAGAGCTTAAGTGGCTTTCCCAGGGTCAGCCATAAGCCAGAAGACTTACTTCATAGGGATGGGTCCAGTACTAGAGAGGATAACTTTAGATGTAATGTCTTCTGAGAGGAACTTGATTAAATGGTTAAAAATAGAATGTCAGGGCGGCTAGGTGGCGCAGTGAGTAAGAGCACCGGCCTCGGAGTTGGGATGACCCGAGATCAAATCTGGCCTCAGAAAATGAGCACCCACGCATAAATAATGACTAGCCGTGTAACCTTGAGCAAGTTACTTAACCCCAATTGCTTAAAAAAAAAAATAGAATGTCAGTTCCATTGACAAAATGGGAAGGGAAGGCAAAGGAAGTAGGGAAAGAGTTTTTACTTAGGCAGCCTTCAACTCTGAATCACAGAGATTTAGAGAAAAAGGAAGAGCGAATTTGCTAACTGTTATACTTGTCTTTTTCTTAGTCTTTCCAGCAACCCAATACAGCTCTGTTCTAAGCCCTATAATAGTGGTTTTATCACTCACCTTAATGACTGGAGCTCTAATCTGGGCCCTTGAAGGTTAGGTCTCTCTTGACTCCAATTCTAGTACCATTTATATTTGATTATGCTTCCCCTTTTACTTGATATCACCTAAGCAAACATATGGCCAGGAAAGGAGAGAGAGTGTTTTTTGTGCCAGCCCACATTTGTTATGAATGTCTTTTTATTACAGTGTGCTGTTGTTAAACGAATTTTAGGGAGGAAAATAATGCTTTGTGTATGTATAGTGACAATATGAATGTGTTTGGACAGATATGTGGGTGTTAAATGTCCAACATTAGGAGACTGAGTGCTGTTGAAGAGGCTGCTGCTTGAATAGCTCATGTCATTCAGGCATAGGTTGGTTGATATCCTTAGGTACAAAGAGGCTTTCAAATAGGATAATTTCATTATCCCATGAAAAATGTTAATAGGATGTGAAGAACATTGTAAAGTATAAAATAAATTAGGATATGACTATACATTACAGTGTAATAACAGACATGATTCCTTTCTCTTTCCCATATTGTAGGGTGAGAAAGCAGAGAGCTTTTATATTGTGGAATCTGGAGAAGTGAAAATCCTGATTAAAAGCAAGGTAAGTTTATATATAATCTTATGTTATTTTCCTGGAATTTTAAATAATGGTGGACCCAATTTAGATGAGGAAGGAAGTTAGCAATACACATAATTTCAATTTTACATTGTTTTCCAGAATTGTCAGTTTTATTATGACATATGAAAGTGATCTTTCAGTGATCTTATTTTCACTATGCATAGTTTGATTATTGATGTATATATAGATATTATTTTCCTTTCTTGGATTGAAAGGCAATTTCAGAAAAATGTGGGCTTTGGATTTTTAAATGTATCTGAATACTTAGAGATGAGCAAAGAGTACATCCAGACAATTAAATGCATTAAATACTGTATTTTAACCACTAACATGCAGATAAAGTTCCATGGCAGAGAATCCCATCAAAAGCAAACAAGTCTTTATAACAGCTATTTCCACAAATACAGTTTATAATAGTGTTAACTTGTTCATTTCATGTTACATATTTTATTTTTAAATGGCTCTTCAGCCATTTTTTATTCTTAAAGTTTTTTATTCTGAATTTAACAAACATCGTATAAAATGAACATTGTCATATATATAGAACAGAAAAAGAAGACAACATAAAACTACAAATCTGTATTATATATGCTTGCTTTTCTTTTAAAATATATAAATTCATCATATGTTATATATTTTCCATGTACTGCCACAATAGCCAAACTGACCTTTGTTGTGGGAAAACCCTACAGCATATACACAATTTAGGGTGCAACCTAGTAAAAGTTTTATTGGTGTTACAAGGTATGGCAGGGAGAGAAAAATGTCTTTCAGTTAAGTGAGTACTCTCTTTTTCAGCTTTACTTGCAGAAGAAGGTAAAAGCAAGGGCAGTTATGGTTACTGAGTCCAAGGGAGCAGCGTTTCAAGTTTTGGTTTATAACATCGTATGTCTTAGTTGGGCACTGTGAGGACGTTGGTGTTAGTAAGAATTTTTATGAAAGAGACCTGGACAAGAATAAAACCCAAATATGGGGAAGTGGGTATACCTGCTTAGTTTACACCAAAATGGATTCTGGTTTAAAGATTAAATCACTCAAGACAAAAGAGGGAAAATATAGGGGCAGGCCTTCTCTTGTCGTTTTGGCTTTTCCTAATACATGACTTGCCCTCCTAGTCTAAAAGCTTTTTCATTATCTTACCACCTATAAGGCCTTCCTTCTTCTCCTCCACCTTTTTGTTTCCTTGGTCTTTGTTAAGACTCAGCTCAGGCACGGCCACCTTCAGAAGACTGCTCTAGGTTCCGTACATGCTACTTCCTACCAAGATCACCCACTCCCTGCTTTGTATGCTTTTTCTGTATTCCTGTATATGTGCACAATCTCCTTAGGTATAACGTAAACACCTTGAGAGCATGGACTGTTCTGTTTATATCTTCATATACCTAGCGCTACTTCATCTTACATCTTGGCCAACCCCTGAATTACCTTTACTTCCAAAATACCCACCAAAATTAATTTACATATCATGTCAGATTGATCAGTCTGGTTGGGCAATGAGCTCTTCTAGAAAAAAATTTAATTTTCTAGATAGTTAAAGGTTTAACTCTTTCAGTGCTAATACTTTCCATTTTTTATGGAATTGCCATACTTCCCTTCCATCTTAAATAACATGTATAGAGCATAATTTGGCCCTTTCTTAGTAATCCAAGTCATCATTGTGTACATAAAGTATTTTATAGAGTTTTAATACAGTTATGTGCACAGGAACTTTTGAGGTATGTAGGATTGTTCATTCTTACACACTGAATGGCCATTAAGTATTTATGGTTCTTATCTCCTTTTTATAGTTTTCATGTCTTTTCTTTCACTGTCAACTGTACATTTTCAGGGGAATATGAGAGTAGCATACTGGGAAAGAATGCTAAATTTAGAGTTAGAAGCCCTAGGTTTAAGCTCTACCCCAGTGCTTGCTAAGTAGTGACACCTTTGAACCCTCAAAGTTTCTTCATTTGTATAACATTTACACTCTCTACTTCACAAGGCTCTTGTGAGGAAAGGACTTTATAATGGGTAAGTTGGTAAAGAGATGTTAGTTGCTACTGTTATTACTGCTTTTAGTAAACCTTAGCAGTCCTTAGCCTTTTAATTTACTGTTTCTAACCCACCATGATAGGAGAAACCAGCAAGCACAATCTTGCTAGAATTGTATCATAAAATAAGAACATATAGAGTTAGAGCTTTGTTGAACTCTCCTTCAAATAAAATGATGAGGATACTTTAATACACAGAATTTGGGTTGGGTTACTCAGTGCCTAGCATAACATCCAGCATATAGTAGGAGATTAATAAATATTTGTTGACTAATTGTTTGCTCAGAGACCCTTTTATTTTATGACTTAGTCCTAAAAGATTGGGATTGTGAGATAAATAGAATATTCAAAGTGTTACTGTAATGACCTATATTCATGTGGTACTTAATGTTTTTCAAAGTTCTCTTATATCTATTATTTCATTTTGGTTTCATGACAACCCTGTGATATAGGTACGATGAACAGGTAAAGATACATATAAAAAGACCAGAGAGCTAGAAACAGAAAGGGATAGCAGTGGTATGTGTATATCTTCCTCTTTCCGCAATTGGGTTAGAGATACTTCTTGTCACTTAGTAATTCACACAGGTTGAGGTCAGCACAGTTTCATTCTGTCAACACATTTCTTCTAACAGACTCTACCACAAAAGAGATCCTCTGTGGTTTATCATAATGAGATATCATTTGTAGTACTCATTCAGACCTTTTGTGAAACCTATTAATGTACACTGTTCATGTGTGCATTAATGACAGTGACAGTCACTTTAAAAGTTTAATAAATATGCAGAGAAAATCTCTACCATCACACAATGTGGCTGTGTTACTATGTACAATGTTCTCCTGGTTCTGTTCATTTCTCTCAGCATCAGATCATATAAGTCTTTCCAAATTTTTCAGAAGTCTACCTGATCATCATTTTTATAGCACAGTAGTATTCCATTACATTCATATACCACAACTTGTTCAGCCATTCTATAAGGGTTTTTGTTTTGTTGGGGGGGGCTTTTGTTTTTTGTGTGTGTAGTTTTTGTTTTTGTTTTTTTGTTTGTTTGTTTGTTTTTGCTTTTTTGAAGGGCAGTTGGGAGTTAAGTGACTTGCCCAAGGTCACACAGCCAGTTTTTATGTTAAATTTCTGAGGCCGGATTTGAACTCAGGTCCTCCTGACTCTAGGGCAGGTGCTCTATTCACTGTGCCACCTAGCCACCCCTGTAAGGTCTTTTTTTGTGGGAGGTATTCCGGGGACCATTAACTAGTAACTAAGAGAATGAAGATGGGCTTAATGTAGAAGGTGGTGATTGACCTGAGCTTTGAAGGAAACCAGAGATTCTAAGAGGCAGAGGTGGGTAATGTCATCCCATGTCCAGGGGATAGTTTGTACAGTGGTACAGAAATAGGAGATGGATTATCATGTGTAAAGAACCGCAGAAAGGCCTGTTTGGGTAGACCATAGAGTATGAGTTAAGGGAAGTAATGCGTGTTATAGCTGGAATGTTTGTATTTGATCGTAGTGGTCAAAGGAGCCATTGGAGTTTATTGAGCAGGAAAGTAACACATGGTCACACCTGTGCTTTAGGAAAATCACTTTGTCAGCTATCTGGACTATAGTTCAAGGAGAAAGAAAGACTGGAGGCAGGTTAAACAGTTAAAAGGCTGTTACAGTAATCCAGGTGAAAGGTAAGGGGGATAGCTGTGGGAATAAAGAGAGAAGATAATGGATGTGATATATTGTGAAGGCAGAACTGACAAGATCCCAGTTTGTAAGGGAGAATAAGGAGACAAGGATGACAGCTTGCAAACCTGGACAGCCAAAAGAATGGTGTTCTCCTTGAAAGAAATAGGAAAGTTCAGAAGAGGGGTGGGTTTAAAAAAAAATAATAAGATAATGAGTTCTGTTCTGGGCATAATGTTTTTAAGGCAGTTGCCTGATGTGCTTTGTGCACCCAAAAGGGCACTTCATGCAAATTAACAACAGCTTGTGGTTGTTTAATAACAGTCTTGACTATGTTAAAAGCTCTGGCTTGACTCTATAAGTGTCACTTAAGAAAGTTAAATTCTTAACATAGACTAAAAAAGTATCTTTGTGACCCTTTGTCAAGAAAGAATCTCTGTGATTTAGGTAGGGTCAGTTCAACTTATGTTCTTGTATTTTTGCCCAAGCTTCAAATGGTCACCATCCACAAAGGATACCCTACCTCTTAGCCTATAAAATTCATCCCAGAATACTTACAGGGAGGGTCTCAGCTGCTATCAGTAGTTGAGAAGCTACCCAAAATAAACACCTTAAGCTTCAGAGGATGATCTGGTAAAAGTTCCTTTAAATCATAATCGCATTGTTAACCATTATAAATTATAATGTACAGTAGAAGTGTAACTTTCCATATTATAGCTACTCAGTAATCATATTGAATATGCTGTGTACTATTAAAATGTTCGTGTCGATAGCTAAAATCTTCGCAGCGTATTCAGATTGGTAACTGAATATTTTCTGCCTGCTTTAGACAAATAAGGACACAGAGGATGAAGTGGAAATTGCCCGGTGTCACAAAGGACAGTATTTTGGAGAGCTTGCTCTTGTCACCAACAAACCCAGAGCAGCTTCTGCTTATGCAGTTGGAGATGTCAAATGCTTAGGTAAGCTATTTTGTTTTTATACACTTTTTTCCTTTTCTCAAAAACTTCTTTCTTCTCATGCATCTACTGACATTTAAACCCAGATTTCAGCATGTGGGGTTGTCATTTTGGTCTTTGCAGTCTCAGTCCTAAGAATGTGTCTAAGAACTGACATTGTGTTGTTACTGAAAGATGATCATGTACTCCTGGCAGGTGAATCACAATCTCCTTTAGATCCACATTGTAGCTAAATCAGTACCTAACTCTCCTCCATGGATCATAGAGTGGTCTGAGACCCCATGGGCACAGGAATACAAAACACAGTATAGTGGAATGGGCACTGCATTTTGTAATGGGGACCTAGATTCAAATCCTGGCTCTGATATTTAATGCCTACATGTGACCTTGTCCCTAGACTCCAATTTCCTTATCTGTATAATGAATTTTAGACTAGACAATCTCCAAGGCCCTTTTTAACCCTAAACCTTGCCATATAGTGATCTCTGCTATCTGAATGATATTTAAACTGTGTCATACTTATTTTTCCCCAAAGCATATAAAAGTACAAAAATTTCATAAACATGGATTTGAAATCCACTTAGCAAACATTTTAAAGTTCCTACTACATTTTAAGGCCATATCATGCTTGGAATTAAGAATACAAAGATGAAAAACAGCTTAGCCCGTGCCCTCAAAGAGATTATAGTGCAATTAGGAGAGTTATTAAGTGTAATAGGAACAAAGGAGAGGCCCAAACAAATTGCTCTGAGAAAATTTGAGATCACTTTCAAGAAATCATAGAAGAGGTGTGATACCTGAGCTAGGCCTCAAATTTTAATACTTAGAGATGAAGAATTATGTTCCAGGGACTGAAATATATAAGTAATGGTTTACAGACATGTGATTATTTTAATCACTTATCCATTTGTTTCTCTCATTTTAAATGCAGTTATGGATGTCCAGGCATTTGAAAGGTTGCTTGGACCCTGCATGGACATTATGAAGAGGAATATTTCCAATTATGAAGAGCAGCTGGTGAAAATGTTTGGTTCAAGCATGGACCTGAATGATCCAGGGGTTTAGGCACAGCATCTCCCTTCTCCCCCGTGCCTTCTCAGCTTGACACAGAAACTCCTCCTGTCAACAAAACAACATAGAAGGAAAACAGACACTACAGAACAGTTCCTGCCATTGCTGCTGCTGCTGTCATCTTGGGCATTTTAGAAAACATGTCTCAGCATATTTGGATGGGTAGAGGCTGAATCTATGCCTCCACTTTGCTGCTGAAATTCCATTTCTTAGACTTAATTTCATAATGTTTCTAACCCATTTTTCACACTTTGGTTCAGAATGGCATGTGTCTCTCCAGCAATTTAAGTGCCTGATACAAAGTCCAAAGTGTAAAATCCTCTTTTTTTTTTCTCTTGCTGCTGCTACTGCTATTGGCTATTTTTTTTTTAAACAAAGCTACTGAAACTGGTTCTGTCCCCATCTTCCCAGAGAGAAAAGATTTTACAGTCTCTGATCTCTTCCTTTGTTGTTACCTCTGAGAATGTCAAAATCTGCTCTGAATTGTAGCTTTTAGATTTGAAATTTAAAATTACCTGGATATTTTTAAGTAACTCTCTTTAGAGCATTATGGTACTGTGATGTTTGTGCTATCTACTGAAAGGTACACGTGTTACAGGTGATCCCAAGGCATTTGGATATTCTTTGAAGAGAGTACAGTGCTGAAACATAGGTCATAGTTATAGGTCATTCATCACTAAACTCTGTCTTAAAGGGAGAAAGGAAGAGAAAAGGGAGGATCTGAGAGTTTGTTTTTTCAGCCTCCTATGGATGACAGAGAGCCAATTAAAAATAACAGTGTCTCTGTGCAGTTAGTATGATTAAACTGTCATCCATTCAGAACAAGGGGTCTGAAGATATTATCGCTTTTAACTTTTTAAAAAACTTCTCTATTAAACTTCTGTCACCTTTTTCTTTCCAGTTGTCCACATCAGCAGGTGGCAGTAATATTGCTGAGAAGTTGACCTGTTCCTTTGTAGGAGAGTCCTTTCTATTGCTCAGAGATATATCATAGTTTTGCTGTTGAATGATCCATTTTAAAACTCTTTATAAAGAGGAAAAAGTTATTTTTTGTAACTTAAAAGTAAAAAAATATTTCTGGACTCAAGGGAATTCCCTTCAGTTATATTCTTTTACAGTGTTCTCTCACTCAACTAGACATTCCCAGATGTCAACTGTATTTGTTAGTTTTCAAAAAATTGGGAACATTTACTATTTCAAAGAATTTTTTTTAAAGGCTTTGTAATTGGGGAGTTCAGGATATTTGGCATTCTATTTTTCTTATTTGGAAGGTAATTTAGTTTGTGTTTGAATAGAACACCTCTTTAACCTTTAATATATATCAGGTACAATTTTGAGTTCCCTTGATTGCTTGACATGCTTTGCAATAAGATTTTTTTCCATCAGAGATTGAGAATCTGTCCTAAGGTAATCACAGAAGCAGCACAAAAATTGCATAAAGATTATTAAATTTATAGCAAGGTAACAGTAGATGTAGAGGCTCTTCCCATTTTCCATTTTCTTTTGAGTTGTATGACTCACTGGGGCCTGCCCAAGTGATTATGTATCTGGGGTTGTATGATTCTCATTGCGGATGATGATGCTAATAGAACTGACCTAATTATTTACCTTTCATCACCAGGTGAGCTAGTTCTCTGCCATGGGCATATGACCAGTATGGCTTACACCTGTGAAGAGCATGACAGCATGTAGTTACCCCACATACAGACACACACACACAAACAAGACAGACTTTCAGCCAGCAGCAATCCTTATCCATTCATCTTAAGGGGTTTTTTTTGTTTGCTTATCTGTTTGTTTTGGTTACATGAATTGGAAGCAGACTGAATCTTTCCTGAGGGCACTGTGTTAACTCACAGCATAGTTCTCAGAATTGTGATCTGGTTTATGATTCATGCTGGTGAAACAGGGACATGGCATTGTTCAAAACCATTTCATGTTTTGATGTTTTTCTGACTCCATTCTTTTCTGCAGTGTCTGTTTTGTATCAGATGAATCCAGAAATCAACAGAAATGTCATTAATGTTTCCAAGGTTTTACACCTTTTTTTCTAATTTTTGGATCTTGAATTTTAAATGGAATGAACATCTAGTTCTTTGTCACAGGTAACTGGGATATTTGGCTATTTAAATACATGAACTTGGTCTTTTAAAATAAAGAGAAGGTGCTGTAAGAGACTATATATATACATATATGTGTGTATATCTCTCTCTCTATATATATGTACATATATATGTATGTATTTTCAGAGCAGCCCTGACAAATTGATTTCCAAAATAAAAACCAAAATGAGGTGCTGTTTGTTAACCATGCATCTGTATCACTTAGACTATCTAGCAAACTGCATGCTAGGGATAGATATGGATTACATCAAGAAGTTTTAAGCCTTTTGTTCATAGTCTAAATCTGTTTTATAAAATCTCTTTCCAGTGCCCCAGTCTTACTCACATAGTTGTGCTGTATGACTGTGGAACCCAATAGATTTCAGGCCTTTTTTGTTCAGCTCAGTTGTTCAAATTAGAAATGACATGTCTCAGAAGACCAGATCCCTCTTTTTTTCTTTTTTTCTTTGTATAGGCCCCGGTTGTGGGCCTATAGTTGAGCTTCAAGAGTAAGTAAACAAGGATGTACATAACAGAGTGCAGGGAAAGAAATGCTGGATTTTCAGGAATATGGGGGTTCTAAGAATGTACCTTTTTCAGTGGGGAAAACTAAAGCTAAGCAGTACATCAAAATGACAGCGCCACTTCTGTAGAGTTCAGTAATGTCTCCTGTGTTTGGTGGGGGCTGCGAGTAACCAGTATGGAACAAAGCCAGTTTTTGTAACTTTCCCTTGGGAGAGGACTGATTCAAGCAACCCCTTCCAAAGCCTTGCACATTTCCTTTGTACTGAGGGGAGAAGGGGCTTGATAATTTTGAAATATGGTTAGTTAGCAGTATTGATATGCATCTTCTGAGCCCAATTTTATTCCAGTGACTTTGACTCTTCTTTTTAATCTCTGAAGGATGAATTTGTGTGGTTTTGTTTTCTGGATTGATGTTGCTCTGTGTTCTGTTTAAAAAAAAAAAAAGGCCAAAAAAAAAAAAACCCTGCTGTGGATCCTCAGAGATGATTGTGAAGAGAGCTCTGCATTTGAGCATGTTAATAAAAGAACTCAGCAGCAAAATGGGCAAGAGACAGTGTCTTTGAGACTAAGAGAAACAGTTTGTCCTGCTGATAATCTACTTGTGATTTCTGTAAAGTCAGTGAGAAGAGCTTTTCTTGGTCAGCAGCATCCTGGTTTATGATATTTCTGCTTGATGTCCCAGCCCAGGCTTTTTGTAATGTAAAAAAGAAATGAATCCTGTCTCTTTATTTTTTTTTTAAGTGCATTCTGCCCTGAGAAAAAAGGGGGAAAGAACCCTTTGAAGTGACATCCTTCATACTTTGTTTTCAGTTAGTTGATGTTGTAATTTTTGTTTTTAAATTGTATTTGTAACCAACCTTGCCAAAATATAAATTGTTTTGGTTTTTTTCACTCCACTTACCTATTGTTGTTGCAGTTATTACTGCTGATGGTCTTCAGTCAAGTCAATCATCTGTTGTACAGTCAAAGACCTTCCTGTTTGTTTTAATACTCTACAGGACTGTATCTGAACTATAAAGATAGAAGAGGAAAATTTCACTAACCTCAGGGAAGACTTCCTGAAATCTGTTTGGCCTGATTTTGGCTAAAAATGGGTATCTAGGATTTCTTCCTCCATTCACAGTAACAAAACAAAAAAATCTAATTCAGCATAATTATGCTACCTCAAGGCTAAAAGTGCTTTAAGGGTATTTCACCTGAGTTCTAAACATGATATCAGAAGTGTCTCATTGGATTTGTGAGATTCCCCACCCAAAGTAATTTAAAGGAGGGACTCCTTATTTTGGCCCATTTTAAACTAGTATTTGACTCTGAAAAGAAAGAGTTGTCCTATAGTATTCAACCTTTAAATGACCATTTTTAAAGAGCCACCATCTACCACAAACAAGCTTTGGGTTTTAAGAGGGAAAGAACTCACCATCTTGGGTTTGCTTCATCTTTGATTAATAAATGCTGACATGTTGTGTCAAACTTGTGTTTGGTGTTTTGTTCTCTGGACTGCTTTTTCCTCTTGTTTAAAACAGGGAAGTTATGGGGCAGCTAGGTGGCACTGGCTCTGGGGTGTCAGGAGAACCTGAGTTCAAATTTGACCTCAGACACTTGACACACTAGCCATGTGACTTTCGGCAAGTCACTTAACCCCAATTGCCCTCCAAAAAGCAAAGAAAAAAAATTTAAGGGGCGGCTAGGTGGCACAGTGAATAAGAGCGCTGGCCCTGGAGTTGGGAGGACCCAGGATCCATTCTGGCCTCAAATACTTACCCACACAAAAAAACTGGCTGTGTAACCTTGGGCAAGTTACTTAACCTCAATTGTTTAAAAAAAAACAACAGGGAAGTTAGACTACATTAGGGGTGCTTAACCTAGGATTCATGAACTTTTAAATATATTTTGATAACTGTATTTCTGTATAATTGGTTTCCTCTATAGTACCATGTATTTTATACATTTAGAAGCATTTCTCTGAAAAAGCTGCAGATTTCCAGATATCCCTGATGCCAAAAATATTAAGACTCTTGCACTAGATGATCTCTGTGGTGTTTCTAGCCCCTTTAAAGTTATGATCCTTTTATTTCATAATGAATTCCTTGCAAGGTTTCATTACCACAGAGGCTAGAACTCCTAGAAAGTAGGTAATTTACTCACTGGGGGGCAGGGAAGGGACTGATGCCTTGTTAATAGTATTGGAGTCACTGATAATCTCTGTGCTAGGATGGCATGCCTCTTGACCTCTCAAGACCTCACATTATAATTAGGCTATAAATAGATCAAGAGACCTGGTTGGTTTTGAATTGTTTCTATACCTACTGCCAGTATGGCCATAGACTAGTCACCTCCCCTTTCTGAGTCCTGATTTTCTCTGTAAAATAAATTGGTTGGGCTAGACTGTCTCCAAGATTCTTTCCAGCTCCACCATATTTCATGACATGAACAATTGATTTAAACTAAGTACTACCCTAGGTAGGGATAATGACATTCAGTATGATGAAGTCCCAGTTCACTGTTAGGATTCAGATGCTAGCTATGTGATCATATCGGAGAGTTTTTTAAAATTTCCCTTGTAAAATGATGAAATAACTAGTATAAATTACAGAATTAGAATGGCATTACAGGAAAAACCCCTGAATTTGGAACTAGAAAACCTAGCCCTGTGTGATCTCAGGCAAGTCCCTTTTCTTCTCTGGGCTTCAACTTCCTCCGTAAAATAAAGGCAATAGGTTAAATCAGTTACAAAGTTCTTTATCCAAGCCCTAAGTCCTATGATCTATGATCCAGTTAAAAATTGACTTTTTTTCTGTACTGATATTCATTCTTAAAAGACAGCAAAGTTTGTTCTATAGTAGGCCATTTTCTAGATGCCTCATCATTCATAGTCAGATTCACTGGGCTAGGTTGGTTTTGAGGCTTCCAAATAAAAATGATTGTTTCAGTTTACTAATGATTTTCTTTGCCACTTCTGCAAGGACAGTCCAGATGCCCTTTCCTTTGATATGAAGTAATAACAAACTGTGAAAGAAATGACAGTAATTCATCCCTCCCTGAGAGAAATTGTTACTTTAAACATCTTTTCATGTTGAAACAGGGAGGTAGAAATTACTTTTCACGTGAATATACAATCAGCAATGTTTCAGCAGATCTAGCCTTATACCATCAAGGAATCATAGCTAAAAACCAAAAATGTGTTTAGCAAGATTATTTTGGTTAGGTCAGGTGGGGAATCAGCAGCCTCAAGGCCACGTGGCTTCCTAGGTCCTTCATTGCAGCCTTTTGACTGAGTCAAAGTTTTACAAAACAAATCCTTTTATTAAGAGGATTTATTCTGTGAAGTTTGGATTCAGAGGGCCTCACTTGAGGACCTAGAGGGCCACATATGGTCATGAGGCCAAAGGTTTCCCATCCCTGGGGTAGGTGATAACTGTCTTTTCCACACACTCTTCCTTGTAGGTATCATCAAGTTAATGTTATAATCTGACTCATTTTATACATACAACCAAATCCAGAGGGTGACCTAGGGACACATACAGATTTGAGTTGTGAGCTCTGGGTTCTCTGTGGCAGTGCCTCTGTGATTGGAATCAGTGTTGGAAGGGACCTCAGAGGGCATCTAGTCCAACCTGCACCTGAACACTAAAAATCCCCACTATAATATAATGAAGATGTGGTCCCTGAACTTTTGTTTGAGCACCAATGACAGTACACCTGCTACCAGCAGAGATAGTCCATTTCATTTTGGGATGGTTTCTAATTGTTAGAAAGTTTTCCCTTACAATCTAAATCTGCCCCTTTGCAGATTTCCACCCATTACTCCTAATTCTTTACTCTGGAGTAAAGCAAAACAAAGACTTCTACCATATGATGACCTTTCAAATACTTCAAGACAACTGTTAAACCCCACACCCATGTCTTCTCCAGGAAAAAACCATTCCTGACTTAAAGGCATGAATTAAAGGCCCTTTACCATAATCTCCCTCCTAGGGACACTTTTCGTCAATGCTCTTCATTAAATGGGGCACCCAGAACTGAACACAGTAATTTCTATGTGGTCGGACCAGGGCAAAGTAGAGGATCCATATGCCAGGATTTAACCTGAGAAAGATGAAATAATCAAGTGATGGATGCTATTCACCAAAGTAATTTGCACTTTGCATCCAAGACAAGCCTTTATAGAAATTAATTGAGCATATTTCCCTTTATTTCCTGGAGTTTGGAGGTGAAAACTTGGAGCAGAGTAAGGCAAGGCAAGGGCAACAACTGTTTATTAAATGTTGACCATGTGCCAGGTGAAAGCCCCTCTTCTTTTGTTTTTTGTTTTTGTTTTTGTTTTTTTTAAACAAATGCTTTATTAACTTCTGGTTTACAGCATTCATTTCCGCCAGATTTTGAGTAACAATTTTTTCCCCCATTTTTCCCCTACCTGCCCTCCCAGAATAGCAGTCCCACAAGATATCGCTTCCTCCAATCTGCTCTCTCCCATATCTTCTCCCATACCCACTTCGACTTTTCCATTAGAGGAAGGTGAATCTCTGTGCCCCAATGCCTGCACATCTTATCTCCCAATTACAAGCAAAAGAGTATTAATAATAGTATTTATATATATTTGAAACATTTAATGTTAAGACCTCAAATTTCAGATCCATTTCCTTCCTCCCTTGTCACCCATTCCCTCTGGGGAGATAAGTAATTCAGTATATGTTGCACATGTCTAGCTATGCAAAACATTATCATAGTAGATATATTGTACAAAGCTGCTTATAATTCCCTCCCACTCATCCCACCCCCCACCTGGTCCATTCCCTACTTTGATCCTGTCCCTCTTCGATAGTGGGTACTTCCAACCTCCCCTCCCCCCAGAGTGCCCTCCCCTCCATCATCCTCCCTCTCATCCCCCTTCCCCCTACTCTGCTGCAGGGTGAGATATCCCATTTAGTATGTATGTCATTCTCTCCCTGAGCCAAATTCAATGAGAATATGGTTTTGCCTTTTTGCCTTCCTGTTCTACCCCTTCCCTGCAGCCACTTCCCCTTGCTTCTTCTACATGAGATAGTTTACCCTACCCTGTCTCTCCCAATCTCCTCTTGCCACTTTCCTCTCTCACCTCATAATTTCACCCCTTAAGTATCATCCCTTCCCAACAAATTCAACCTATGCCCTCTATCCATGTATAACTGTAAACATATATACACACATTCACATATGTATTCATATGCCCATATACCCTTCTTCCATTATTGTCATACTGAGAAAGGTTTCATCAGTGACAGTTATTGTTTTTCCATGTAGGAATGTAAATTGTTCAACTTTGATAAGTTCCTTTTGATTTCTTTTCCCAGATTACCTTCTCAGGCATCTCTTGCTTCTTGTGTCTGGATGTCAAACTTTCTATTCAACTCTGGTTTTTTCCTCAAGAATGCTTGAAAGTCCTCTATTCCACTGAATGACCATATTTTCCCCTGAAACAAAATACTAAGTTTTGCTGGGTAGGTGACCCTTGGCTTCAATCCCAGCTCTTTTGCCTTCTGGAATATCATATTCCATGCCCTTCTATCCCTCAATGTAGAAGCTGCCAGGTCTTGTGCTATTCTGATTGTGTTTCCACAATATTGAAATTGTTTCTTCCTGGCTGCTTGTAGTATTTTCTCCTTGATCTGGGAATTCTGGAACCTGGCTATAATATTCCTGGGAGTTTTCTTTTTGGGATCTTTTTCAGGAGGTGATCTGTGAATTCTTTCAACCTCTATTTTGCCCTCTGGGTCTAAAACATCAGGGCAATTTTCCTTGAGAATTTCTTGAAGGATGATTTCTAGGTTCTTTCTTTGATCATGGCTTTCAGGTAGTCCAATAATTTTTAAATTATCTCTCCTGGATCTATTTTCCAGGTCAGTGGTTTTTCCCATGAGATATTTCACATTGCCTTCTATTCTTTTATTTGTTTAGATATGTTTAACAGCATCTTGATTTCTCATAAAGTCATTAGCTTCCATTTGCTCCAGTCTAACTCTGAAGGGATGAATCTCCTCAGTGAGCTTTTGAGATTCTTCTTCCATCTGGCTAATTTGACTTTTTAAGGCATTCTTCTCCTCATTGCCCTTTTGGAAAGCTTACATTTTAAGGAGCTTACATTTCTAATGGGAAATCAATGTATAACAGTGAGCTAAAAAAGCAAGAGTTAAGGGGGAGAAAGGGGATGGTGCTGAAGGCCAGAGGGTCAAAAGCATTATTGGGAGGGGAACAAAGCATGGGAAGCCTGGGCCTATCCCCATGATGGAGGAAAGGAGGAGGAATTCACTAATGGGACAAGGTGACCAGCATGTCAGAAGATTGTTCCCAGATGAGAAGGTTCCAGACAGTGAAGTTCAAGGGTGAGAAGGCAGTTGAGTCATACTGCCAATGTATGGAGAATCAAACTCTAAGCAGGAGCAGGAGACTAAATGGAAGCGCTCCATAATTACCCTTAAAAAGTTTAGAGTGTAACCAGGAGGAAGACACTTAGCAAATGGATCCAAGACTCTTAGGTGGAAGAGACCTCAAGTTTCCTTGGCCTACCAGGACCTATACAGGAATTTACATAAGTGATCTAAGCTCTACTTGAAAATCTTCATTAAAAAGAGAACTCCACCTCCAGAGAAAGTCAATTCTACTTGGGGAAGAGTTCAGTCATCAAGAGAATTTTTATATTTAACCAGAAGGAATAAGGTACAGAAGTTAGGGGACAGAGTGGGGTCATACGGATTTCATTGTAGAAATTAATGGTGGAAAAGAATATGAAAGATGAAAAGGAGGAACTTATTGGATCATATAAATAGCATGAGAGTGGGAAAAAGTTTTGCTTGAAAATCCTGTGTTTGAATCCCAGCTGCTTCTATCTCTGTGACTTTGGGCAAGTCACTTCACCTCTTGGGGGCTTCTGTTACCTCATTTATAAAAATTAGGTAGAGTAGAACTAGATAATTTCTAAATGCTATAATCCCTTTGGATTCTTTGATCTCCCTAATTTGGGCTGCTCCTTTGTTTTGTTTCACAGATATCTTGTTCTTTATACCCAATCACTTCCCAGTACACTCTATTTCCCATGGAACTTTCCTTTGTAACAGAAAAAAAATTAATGAAAACTAGGTCTGACACTGGGCAACATTTTTCACCCATAATCTCCAATCTCTACCACTGAGTAAGGAAAGAGATTTCATTATCTGTGCTTAGAGCAAGATTGTTCATTATACTTGATCTGAGTATAACTGGCTTTTAGAGTTATTCTTGTCTGTGTTATCATAGACATGTTTATTGTACTTTTGATCCTGTTTAATACACTCTGCATCACTCTATATACAAGTCTTCCCCTATTCCTGTGAATTCTTGATATTTGTCATTTCTTTCAGTACAGTAATATTCCATTGTATTCACATACCATCATTCATTCATCCATTCTCCAGTTAATGGACGACCACTTTGTTTCCAGTTTTTCATTACCACAAAATGATACTAGAAATATTTTGGTATCAAGGGCAAGAATTCTCTTCACAGGTATACCTGCTTTACATGAGCAATAAGGATGGAAATGCAAATAGATGGGGCAAAAGCAGTCTTTCAGAATGTAATCACTATATCAGCAATCAGATGGTACTCTGAGTTAAAGCTGCCTTACTTGCCAGATCCCCTTTCAGCCCTTCTCACATGCCCTGTAGGAACCTGTATAGGCTCCTACTGCTTCCAACCCAAGTTGCTTTCTCTCCTGCATTTATAAGAACAATGACCTAAATTTCCCACAGATTCCAGCCTTAGAAATCAGAACAGGTTCTATTTTATTCAGTTTAGGGTTGAAAATGTAAAGAATATTATAACTTACTTTATAACTCTCAACATAGTTCAGACTCTACATCCCACCAAGATTCTTAACAACTTCATATGACTCAAATGACTTACATGGTCACATTGTAAGTGCATAGATTAGACTACAATTTCTGAAACAAATGACAAAAAAGATACACTATTAAGGTGAACCAATCAAAACTATTCTCAGAGGTTTTAAATATCTACTCTCCAGTGGTGATATTCAGTTTGCCAAGGGAACAGCATTGTCTAGAAAACTATTATAGAAGAGGGCTACCAACCATGCCCCCAGTATCAAAGTTAGAAAAATAAAAAGGAAGCAAGCTTACAATATGATAAACAGCTAGTTCCATCCAATCTCCTGTACGGATGTAGGGACAGCTTTTGCTTCCTAACTAATCTCCAGCTAACACCTGGAGTCTGGTGGTCAGGGAAGGGTCTTGGATAGCTTTAACATCACTTCTGAGGCCAAGGCCCTACAGTAAGCTATATTCCCAATCTCTTATGATATGCTTCTTACAAAGCAGTCAATTGCCTTTGTTTTAAATGCCCTCCTATAGCATGATACCTTTTTGATAATTCCATTTAGGTTCATCTCCTGAGGTTATGTAAGCCACACAAATCCCTTTGGACACCTTCAGGATGAAAATAGTGCAGGAGAATACAAAATGTGCAAGAACCTAAAGCAAACTAAATTTACTTCGAACATGGGGGTTTTGTTGTTGAGTTGTTTCAGTCATGTCTGACTCCCTGTGACCCCATTTGGGGTTTTCTTGGCAGAGATACTAGAGTGATTTGTCATTTCCTTCTCTAGCTGATTTTACAGATGAGGAAACTGAGGCAAACAAGATGAAGTGATTTGCCCAGGGTCATACAGCTAGTAAGTGTTTGAGGCCAGATTTGAACTCAGGTCTTCCTGACTCTAGGGCCATTGCTCTATCCACTGTACCACTTAGCTGCCCCAGTGAACCCAATATTTGGTTCTAAAACACACTAGCAGGCAGGTAGCAAGCGTTTACTAAGTTCTTTCCATGTTCCAGGCACAGTGTTAAATGCTAGGGATACAAACACAAGCAAAGATAGTGCCTGGCCTCAAGCTTATATTCTAAAGGGGGAATATAACATATAAAAGGAGGTGAGGATGGCATGTAGGCAACATCCGCAGAGCATTGCTGGGGAGGGCACTGAAGCCTGGCTGACTCGGGTCAGGCCCCCAAATGGAGGTCCTGGAAGGAGGGCCAGATTCCTCTGTGAGCAGGTTCCAGGAGCTGAGAGAAGTTCCAAGGTGAGCAGGTAGATGAGTCATGGTGGCAAAGTCCCGAGAATCATCCCTAGAGGTGCAGCCAGAGAGGGGAATGCTCTCTGCATCATGACTCTGTCCCAGCCTGTGCCCAATCCACCAGAGTTACCTGCTCTCTCTGTTTCCCACATCTAGAAGTAAGGCAGGAAACATGCAGCCTTTTGTGTTTTGTTCAGTCCACATGACTGGGTCAGAGTAACAACTCCTAAATCTACTACACTTGGCAAAAGTGCCAAGAGCAGATTTTCTATCCATATAGTAGCGTCTTCTATCTATATAATTTTCTATATATTTATCCATGTGTGTATATTGTCTCCTCCAATCAAATAAGATTATTGAGTGCAGGAACTAATTTTTTCCCTTTGTATTCCCCACCTCCTAGCATAGTGAAAACATGTTCAGTTCTACTTGTCCCATGTTCCTTGACTGGGATAGGGGAAGAGCACTTCCACCACTCAGATTAAAGCAGCAAGTTTGGGAGATGTCCAGGCTCTAGGGTCAGGAAATATTTTAGCCAAGTCATACAAGGGCCCTTTGCTCTCTCACCTAGAATACAAAATTCCTACCTGCTCTCTGCCAAAAATGACTTAGCAGTAAGAATACTGGTCACAAAGCACCAAGGGAGAAGAGGCATGATAGACATCATGCCCCCACTTCTTCAAAAGAAATATGACCAGTGTTCCTAAGCACATTTTTGGTGGCCATCAAGAATGGGAAGATTAAAATACAAAGTAAAAGACCCAAACATTCATTCCTTCCAAAACTGCTCTCCTAGCAATTTGAAGGCACCCCCTCCCTACTTAGTGTATATCTGTTCTTGCTCACAGTGTGGTTTTTTGCTATTCTGGAAACTCCCTTCCCAGTAATTCTGCTTGTCCAGGCATGAATAAGTAAGCCAAAATAATGGTGGTAAGAGAAGGCTATAATAAAGGGGCAGACACACCCTGTGAAGGAAAGGGAGGTAACTCTATGGTTTGGGTTTCAACAGGGTGGGCTGTCATGCCCAGCACCCTTCCTGGTACCTAAGGCCAAAGGAGTCACAAGTTGTAACAACTTTTAACAAGTAGCAGGAAGAGCATATTGATGTAGACAGGCTTAGGGCTGCTTTAGTTCTGTTTTTTCTCCCCAGAATCTAGCACATTATACACAAGAGGTGCTCAGTTAAAATTTATTGAGTCAAATTGAATCAACAAATATTCAGCAAACACTGGGATAGAGGTATAATACAAAGAATGAGACAGGCCAGAATGAATCCGGCCAGGAAAATGAGACATACGCATGTGAGACACAGGACAGTATATACCAATTGAAAATCTAACATGAAGATTAATGTTAATGTTACTGAATTAATAAATTATCTAATATTGCTGGGCTCAAGGACCTGGGGTCCTTGTCCCATTCCCTTCTCCACTAAAAAGAGCCCTCTCAACTCTGGACCTAATCACACAGTTCAGACCAGGTTCAATCCTGGGGGAATCTGATCTCTGATAAGAAAAGTTGGGCTCGGGGCGGCTAGGTGGCGCAGTGAGTAGAGCGTCGGCCCTGGAGTCAGAAGGACCTGAGTTCAGATCCGGCCTCAGACACTTAACGCACACATAAACAAAAAAAACCTAGCCGTGTGACCTTGGGCAAGTTACTTAACCCCAATTGCCCTCCAAAAAGCAAAAAAAAGAAAAAGAAAAAGAAAAAAGAAAAGTTGGGCTCACATTCCTTGGCTAGAAGAAATCCCCATCCCTGTACTGTAGAGAAAAAAACAAATTGCTCCCCCTAAACTGATGCATAGAAATTTACTTTATGTAAAATATGAGTCAGATATGGGGCAGGTATTTTATTTCCTACACACACTTAAAACTTAAAACCGTCTCAACATGGAGCAGTTTGCAGAGTTGCCAATTAGTCATTTCATATTTCACCTCAGCTCTGCCCTCTATCCCCAAAAGTCTATGACTTTTGGAAAGCTGAACCAGGGATTTGGATTTTTCCTCTCACCATGTGGTCACCTTCTCTAAGAAACATGGGTATCATTGTTGAGAACTACTCCCTTTGTCACTAGACAATTCCAACCAAAGGACCTAGAACCATTCAAACTCACATCCATCTCAATACTGATACTCATTCACCCAAAAACCCAGGATCGGGCTTGTCTAATCACGACACGGGATTTAGCTGACAAATGCTCATTCTGAAATTTGCCACAGAGTTGCATGGTGTCACATGAAGGGTCAAAGAGAGGTACAGGGGTAGAGTCACAACCTTGCAGAAGTTCTGCCAGATCATCAACTCTTCCTGTTCAGTGGCCATTAAGGGGGTTGCTTTCTCATCCCAAAACAGAAACTCTTTAGTACTGATTCATACATGGCAAAAGGCAATAGGTCTTTTTACCCCAAAGAGCCAAACCCTTACATCAATGAATGGATCGTGCATATGGCCAGAAGCATGTAGGGAATATCTACATTTTCTCAAAACAAACCACATTATGAGTAATAGATATCACAATGTTGAAATTCAAAGGGATAGGTTGCTATGGATTACACTGATCAGAGAAAGATGTTTTGGAAAACCCAAGCTTCTCTGGGTGAATGGGATTTGAAGGGGTGGGGGACTTCAGGAAAGAGGAAATAGGTATGAAAAAAAAACACATTGGTATGCCCAAAAGGCTATAAAATTGTCAGACCCTTTGATCCAGCAATACTAGGTCTCTATCCGAAAGAGATCATAAAAAAGGGAAAAGGACCCACACATATAAAAATATTTATAGCATCTCTTTTTATGGTTTGGCAAAGATTTGGAAACTGAGGGGATGCTCATCAATTGGGGAATGGCTAAACAAGTTGTGGTATATAAGTGTAATGGAATACTATCATGCTATAAGAAATGATGAGTAGGCTGATTTCAGAAAAACCTGGAAAGACTTACATGAACTGATGTTGAGTGAAGTGAGCAGAAGTGGGAGACCATTGTACACAGTAAGAACAATATTGTGCAATGATTCTTCTTTTACAATATGACTAATGTGGAAATATGTTTAACATATTTGTACACATATAACCTATATCAAGTTGCTTGCTACCTTGGGGAGGGGGCAGTGAAGGGAGGGAGGGAGAAAAACTTTGAACTCAAAATCTTACAAAAATGAATGTTGAAAACTATTTTTACATGTAATTGGAAAAAATACTATTAAGTGAAAAAATGAAAAAATATTGGAAGAGATGAACTGGGTATGAAGGTAAAAACTGGGGGGGAAGGGTGAGGAAAAATAAAAGCTCAGGATGCAAGCCTAACTGTGTCATAGGCATGCATATATGTGTGTACACATATACCTGTCTATATTTTTGTGTATATGTACACAATACATATGTGCACTGTGTATGTATGTATGTACAGCCTGGGGAAAACAGGAAAAACACAGTTATCCTAGCCTGGCTGTGTCATGGGTATACACATATATGTTTGTATGCATTTGTGTGTGTGTGTGTGTGTGTATAAAATGAGAAGGGTCTGGACTAAGGCAGTGGTGGCATCAGGAATAGAGAGAAGTTATATGGGAGAGATTATTAGGAAAAAGGGATCAACAAAATCTGGTGAAGAGGAATTGTAAAATCCAGGCTATAGCCTAGGACCTCCTCCCTGACAGCCCCTCCAAGGCTGAACTGTGGGAAGAGGGTCTTACACCAGATGGTTTTGGAGGATGACTCAAGGTAGAGGCTGGAATGATTCCTGTTTAAAGGCCTGGGGTAATTTGGTTCAGGCAGAGGCGTTCCATGTTATTCATATCACAATGAGGGATGGAAATGGAGAATCATTGCTAATGACCTGTCAAGTCAGTTCCTGATGTGACCAGCAGGTGTCAGTCTGTCCCCAACAGAGTTGACGTGTCACAGGTTTAAGGATGCAGTTTCTTTTTCCTCCCCCATCCCTCCTGCCCAGTTCTTCCCTCTGACCCTTTTCCCAGGCCACCCAGGAGTAAGCCTTTGCTGGGTCCATCCAGGACACCAGAAAAAAACATAGAATGAGAGTGTTTGAGGAAAGTGAAGGAATATGTAATTGAGGGGAAAAGCAGGAAGATACACTGGGAACAGATAGTCCCAAATTGCCCTAAGCCTGCAAGAAGAGTTTAGGAAAGACTGAATAGTCTGTATCCCTTGAGGGCTCAACCTTGAGGCTCCAGGCTCTGACCTTCAGCCTGTGGAGGAAAGCTGGCAGTAGGACTTGAAGGGGATAGAGAATAATAGGGAGCAGGGATAGGGTAGCTAAGAGAAATGGCTTGATCTGGAAAGAGGAATGGCTTGAATTCAAATCCTGGGTCTACTATAACATTTTATGACCTTGGATGGAGAAGTCATTTTCCCTCTATAGGCCTTGATTTTCTCATCTGTCAGACAAAGGGCCTGAACTCCCTAGTCAGTTCTATGCACATTTATGGAAAACTCACTGAACATATTTAGAGTGGATTGAAGGTAGGACATACCAGTAACATCTGGAAAATCTGAGGAGGCTTAAACTGGGGAAGAGAAGATTTAGGAAGGATATGATAATAATCTCAATTTATTTATTTTGAAGACTGGGTCCTGCCCAGACCAAAAAGCTCTGAGATGGGCTAGGAAGGCACAGTAGGAGCTTGGAACTAGAGGATGGGTGACCCCTGATAAGAAGCAGTTAAAATCCTGGGAAAAGCACCTTGGCAGAATGGAGACACACTGGTTTTGAAGCCAGGATACCTCAGTTTGAAATCCAGCTATTGATACTTTGTTTAAGAAAGTGATTTAGCCATTGATAGTTATTGGCTATGTTACAGGTCACTTCCCTTCATTAAAAAGTTTCCTCATCTGTAAAATGGGGATGATGCTGATGCTGATGCTGATGATATTATACCTATTTCACAAGACTATTTTGAGGAAAACACTTTGTAAACTCTAAAGTATTAGAAAAATGGAAAATCACTATTACTATCACCTATTACTAGGCTGTCAGAGACAACCTGCCATTTCTGGGGAGCAATTTCCCAGCAGCTTTCCTATGTGTCTTCAGCTTAGGGGCCTCTTCATCCTTTGGTCCTTCACTCTGGAGTCCAGTTAGGGGCAAAAGACATATGATTGAAAAATGACCAGGCAGCAAAGAAAAGGCTAGGCCTGAGACCAAAGTCTGGCTCTGGAAAAGGAAAAAGGAGCATCTTTTTCTCTTTCAATAACATGGGTACTAAATTTCTTCATAATGACTGCCCCCATTTATATTGTACATTAAGACTTACAAAAGCATTTTTCCCAAGTCAGGTGAAATAGGAAGTATGAATGTTACTATGCCCATTTTACATATGGGGAAACTGAGGCTCAAAGGAATGAAATGACCTGTCCAGGGTCACACAGTTCCTAAGCACTAGAACTAGATTTGAAATGAACTTCAAATCCAATGCTATTTCTGCTTCACTAAGCTGCCTTCTCTTAAGGAATTCCAGGCTGAGGAAAATTGTTGGACAAGCTGAGCAACCCTAAGGGTAGAGACCTTGGCCATCCTAAATCTCTAGGTTCTACTGGGCCCTGCCTACTTTTCTACAGCTTTTTCCTCTCCTGAGATGACACTATACAAGCTCCATGTCAACGTCATCTGGTGATACAAACAATTCTCAAATCTTGCACTACATCTGGCTCCTGGGAATGTCACCTGACACAGTTTTGTAGAGTGAGTTACCTGAATACAGAAAGGATTGATTTGACCAGGAGCTGATCCTCCTTTCTGTACTTAGAGACTCTGGGCAAAGTCCAGGCCTAAGCATCATGGGACAAAATATTCAGGTGCAAGAAAAAGCCCCTAGTCAGAGCAGGGAGTCAATTTATATGCCCACGAACACAACAAAATAGAGGAATACAATAGGTAAAATAAACAAAAAACCCCCACTAAGCTTCTACACCCTTCTGCCAGCTGCTTCTGTTGTAGGCACCAAAATTCGTAGTAGTTGTGATTGTTATGATTATCAGATCTGGTTCCAACCTTAGAGACACCTAGTCAAATGTTTTAATTTTACTGAGACCTGGAGATGGGAAGGCACTGTCGGGTACTTTACTGTGTCCACTATCACATAGGTATTAAGAAGAAGATCCAGGCTGTAACTCAGTTTTCTTAGCTCCAAATTTTTTTCTACTATATCTAAGGCCATGTCTGCTGCTGAGCTGTTTCACACTAGTGCCCTCAAGGCAGCTTTTTTCTCAACCTTCCTTGGACCTCAGGCTATGTTGTTCATCCCTAATTTTCTAAGAGGACGATGACACCATAGGGTGATGTCCTGACTTGTGCTGGAACTGAATTTAAGTTAGACAGGGTTGCACAAAGTCCCCAGCCTCACTCTCTTGTCAGAGCCATCCAAGTCCAGTGGCAAGACTGAATCAAGACAACTGGTGAGGGTCTGGAATGCAGTGGATGACCATTGTGTCTTCAATGTCTGACCAAGCTCTAAGTGCTCCACAGCACCTGCTTCAGCCACCTTCATGGCCACTGCAACAATTGTTCTCCTCCCCTCATTCCACCAGAGGAAGTCTTCATGTGATTAGGGAAAACATCTGAGTTACTCTCAGCCTGGGGCAGCCTGTCTGCCAAGACAGTTTTAATAAGGTGTGGCTGCTGCCCATGCTACCAATTCTTGGAGCCACAGGTGGCAGGGTGGGTTGGGTGGCAGGTAGACACCAAAGGTGGATGATCATGCCTGAAAAGGGCTTAGCAAGCCTTCACACCAGGGGTGCTAGTCCTCCCTGAATACCCCATACATTCCACCTCAGGTTCTACTTATCCCTGTCCCATTTTCTTTGTCATTCTTGTCACCTCTGGTTAATCTAGCTTTGACCTCTCTCTCTCTCTCTCTCTCTCTCTCTCTCTCTCTCTCACTCTCTCTCTCTCCCATCCCCAGAACCTCTCTGTGTGTGCTGTGTGTGTCATATTTATGTCTAATACCTGGATCCTTAATATAGAGGGCCAAAAAAAGGGCTAGTGCTCCTATCCCTTGGAACATATGGAAGTATGGAGAAAAGTTACAGTTGTTTGATTCATTTTGTTTCTGTTTTCTTTGCCTTTACAAGGACAGGAAAAACAGAAGAAAAAATGGTGTATAGACAGTTGATAACCAAGAAAAGAAATAGATTACTTAAACTGCCTAATGAATTCACCATTCTCAAGCCCAGAATTATATTCTAGGGATGTTATAGGCCAGTCTATAGGCCAGTAATGCAGGTTGGAGGTCAGAATGAAATGAGCCACATGAGAACACCTAACAGTTAACCACAGCAGTTTTACTTAGTCATAACATGGAAAAGATACTCAACAAGGATATAACACTAGTTGAGATGGACACACTCCTACACCCCCTTTTCCCCATACAGTAACAAGTATAGTCTGCAGGGCAAGGTATGGTGGTTCAGATCACAGTGGTCTGTCTACCAAATCTGAAGGGCATCATCTCCTCATAAACTAGCTTTCTCTTTTAAATTTTTTTAAAATTTAATTTATTTTTTTGGTTATATTTTAAGTTCTGAACTCTCTCTCATTTTTATTATATTGACTCTGCCCACCCATGCACAATTAATATTTCTCCAGTTGTTTAAGTCTGACTTTATTTGTATAAAAAATGTTTTATAATTATGTTCATGTAGTTCCTGGGTTTGTTTTGCAGATATACTCCCAAGTATTTTATGCTGTCTATGGCTATTTTAAATGGAGGTCTCTCTTACTACCTCTTCTTGAAGGATTTTGTGGGTGATATATAGAAATGCAGATAATTTATGTGGGTTTATTTTCTATCCTGCTACTTTGCCAAAATTATTGTTTTAATTAGCTTTTTAGTTGTATCTCTAGAATTTTCCAATTATATTATATTATATGCAAAAGAGATAGTTTTATTGTTTCATTGTTATTTCTGATTCCTTTCTTTTTCTTCTCTAATTGCTATTGCTAGCATTTCTAATACAATGTTGAATAATACTGGTGATGATAGGCATCCTTGTTTCACACCTGATCTTATTGGGGAAGCTTCTAGCTAGTCCTCATTACAGATAATGCTTGCTGATGGTTTTAGGCAGAAACTTCTTATCATTTTAAGGAAAAATCCATTTATACCTATGCTTTCAAGTGTTTTTAATAGGAATGAGTGCTGTAGTTTGTCAAAAGCTTTTCCTGCATCTATTGATATAGTCATATGATTTTTATTACTTTTTATTATTGATATAATCAATTATGTTAATAGTTTTCCTTATGTTGAACCATTCCTACATTCCTGGCATAAATTCCACTTGGTCACAATATATAATCTTTGTGCTATATGTTGTTGTAGTCTCCTAGATAGTGTTTTATTTAAATTTTTTTTGATCCATAGTTATTAGTGGAATTGGTCTGTAATCTTCTTTCTCTGTTTTTGCTCTCTCTGTTTAAGGTATCAGCACCACATTTGTTTCATAAAAGCAGCCTATTGTTGCAAATAATTTATTTAATATTGGAATTAGTTGATCTTTAGATGTTTGGCAGAATTCACTTGTGAATCCATCTGGTCCTGATGATTTTTTCTTAGAAAACTCATTTTTGGCCTGTTCAATTTCTTTTTCTAAAGTAGGTTTATTTAGATATTCTATTTCTTCTTCTGTTAATCTAAGAAGTTTATATTTTTTTAAGTATTCTTCCATGTCTTTTAAATTGTTAAATTTGTTGGCATATAATTGGCAAAATAACTCCAAATAATTGTTTTGATTTCATCTTCATTAGTGGTATATTCACCCTTTTCATTTTTTACACTAATGATTTGGTTCTCTTCTCTCTCTTTTTATTTTTATTTTTTTGCTTTTTGGAGGGCAATTGGGGTTAAGTAACTTGCCCAAGGTCACACGGCTAGGTTTTTGTTTATATGTGTTAAGTGTCTGAGGCCGGATCTGAACTCAGGTCCTTCTGACTCCAGGGCCAGCGCTCTACTCACTGTGCCACCTAGCTGCCCCCTTCTCTCTCTTTTTAAATCATATTAACCAATGATCTAATCTATTTTATTGTTTTTTTTATAAGACCAACTCCTAGTTTTATTGATCAATTAAAAGTTTTTCCTACATTCAATTTTATTAATCTCACCTTTAATTTTTAGGATTTCTAATTTGGTATTTAATTGGGGATTTTTAATTTATTCTTTTTCTAGTTTCTTGAATTGTATACCTAATTTATTAATCTGTTCTTTCTCTATTTTAATGGTATAAGCATTTAGAGATATCTGATTGCTGTTTTTGTTGTACCCACAAATTTTGGTATGTTGTTTCATTATCTTTAAAATTAATTGGAGAGGGGCGGCTAGGTGGCACAGTAAATAGAGCACCGGCCCTGGTGTCAGGAGGACCTGGGTTTGGATTCGGCCTGAGACACTTAACACAAAAACTAGCCTTGTGACCTTGGGCAAGTCACTTAACTCCAATTGCCCTCCAACAAAAAGCAAAAAAAAAATTAATTGGAGACTAAATAAACAGATCTTAAAAAATGAATGGGTTAAAGAACAAATCATAGAAACAAATACTTTTATTAATCTGTTTCACAGTACCTTATTAAATATAATTTTATTACATTAAGATTTGAAAAGAATACATTTAATATTTCTGCTTTTTTGCCTTTAACTATAAAGTTTTTATGCTCTAATATATGGTCAATTTTTGTAAAGGTATTATATACCACTGAGAAAAAGGTATATTCCTTTCTATTCCCAAGCAATTCTTGCCAGATATCATTTCTAGCTTATCTAAAATTCTATTCATTTCCTTGACTTTTTCCTTTGGGGGGGGTGTGGTTTAGGTTTGTCTAGTTCTGAGAGGGAAGGTTAAAGTCCCTCACTATTATAGCTTTGCCATCTATCTCTACCTGTAATTCACTTAGCCTTTCATTTTAAATTTTGGATACTATAGCATTTGGTGCATATAGGTTTAGTATAGATATTAATTAATTATCTATGGTACCTTTTCTCATAATATAGTTTCCCTGTTTATCTCTTGTCATTAAATCTATTTTAGCTTTAACTTTGTCTGAGATCATGACTGCTATCCCCTGCTCTTTTGCATTAGCATAACAATTCTACTCCAGCCTAGTTTTTCTCTTTTTTTTAACCCCCTTTGGGATCTGGGAAACCATGTCAATAGCTCTAGCCTTAGTCCCCTGGGCCAATTAAATTTCAATACCTTTTAAGGAAAAATTAGCTTAGCCTACATGGGACAGGGCTCTAGAAAAGGGAGTCTAAACCATTTAACAGAAAAGCCCTAGTGTAATGCTTGGTCATGGTGTTTGTTAGATTTGTGTCTGATGAAGTAGATTTTTTTTTTAATGACCCAAGTTTGTAGCAATTCTGTCCTTGAAAATGTAGTTATGAAATAGTTTGTGATTATGCCTCCAGTTGGAGAACAAAAACTATCTAACAATTGGGGGGGGGGGGGCGGTTTGAAATCCTAGCCCTGCCCTAGGAAAGTTATTCCCTCCCTTTGTGGCTCCCACAGCTGTCCCACACCCTTATACTCCAAACAAAGGGAAACCAGGAAATATAAGGACAGAATTAACCACAGGGATTTATGAGAAATAAAATTAGATCTTTCAAATGCAGTCTCTTACAGAATTATAAAAAAGATAGACTTAGAAATTGATGATTTCAAGTTATATAGTGAATTGACATAAACATGAAACCAAGAGCCTGACTATTCTCCAGTAGATAAGTGGCTAATGGATATTATAAAAATTTTTTTTTCAGAAGAAATTCTTAATTGTCAATGATCACATAAAAACATGCTCCAAGTTAATATTAACAAAAGAAATGTAAATTTAAACGTCTCTTGGCTTTCACCTTATGCCCTGAAGACCGGCAAAGAAGAACAAAAATCTGAAAGTGGAAAAAAACAAGCCCATTAATAATTAATAATCCCCTTCTTAGTAGAGCTAAGATTTGGTCGAATTTTCATCTGTTAAAAAAAATTAGGAAGAAAAATTGGAATTATATAGGAATGATTTCTCTACCACTCCTACCTTTTGACCCTTTGATGCCACCACTGGCTGCTCATTTCAATGTGGTCAAAAATATAAAAGAAGATCTATTATAAACTAAAATATAGCTGCAGCTTGGGTGGTAACAAAGAACTGGCAAGAAAGAGAGCACCCAGAAATAGAACTTTCTAGACTATTATTCTCGGTTACTTGTGTCTACAGTTTAGCCAAATTAACCTTTCTGCTGTTCCTCACATGCAATATGCCATCTCCAGTCTCTGTGACTTTGACCAAGTTGCTTCCCACACCTGGAAGGCACTCCCCTCTTTACCTCTGCTTTTCCTATGCAAGGACTTACTTGATTCCTCCCCCATGCCCCAACCGTGAGTCTCTTTCCCCCCAAAAACGCTTGTATTTACTTTGTATTTTGTATCACATTGTTTGATAAATTGGAAGTTCCTTCTAAGTAGCAACTGTTTCATTTTTATCTTGGTTGCCACACCTCCCCTCCCCTCCAGCACCTAGCAGAGTTTCTAAAATTAATAGAAGCTTGCTAATTGATCGAGCAGCTAAGTGGTATCATTGTACACAGAGTGCCAGACCTGGAGTCAGGAAAACTCATTTTACTGAGTTCAAATGTGACTAGCTGTGTGACCCTGGGCAAGTCATGTAACTATGTTTGCTTAAGTTGCCTCATCTGTAAAATGAGCTGAAAAAGGAAATGACAAACCACTCTGTATCTTTTGTCAAGAAAACCCCAAATGGGATCATGAAAAGTTGAACTCCACTGAAAACAACTGAACAACAAAAGATTGAGTGAACGAATGAACAAACTGCAGCATATTAATGTGGTAGAATATTATTATGTAGTAAGAAAATTTGGGGAAAAGATTATAAGATTTAGACATAAAGAAAATTTGGACATGAGGAATTCAGAGAAACACCAGAAAATTGATATGAACTGATGCAGAGGAAATAAGCAGATCTAGAACACTATCTATGTAATAGGAAAGATCAAGGCACCCATTGATTATCTGTACTGGGGCACCTTCCATGGAACTGCCCTTGCTCAAGGACTTGTACCTAGCTTATCTAGCCCTGTGGTGAGCCAGACACTGCTGTCTTTCAACTGCCAGAATATGGAGGAAGAATCCAAAGACTGACATTGCACTTCACCTTTTCCCTTGTTCTTCTTATAGAGTACAGCACTGGGGAAGAGGATTTTCTCTCTCCATCCTCCTTTACAAGTTGTTTGCACACAACCTGAAAGGGAAATTCAAGGTCAATGCTGTCTAAACCCCAATCTTCCATATAAAGGATTGGCTGGGGCGGGGGGGGGGGGGGTTGGAGAGAGTTCTAGCAAGTCCAATGGTGGAGTCAAGTCAAACAAATTGATAAGAAGAGTCAACCTGAGAATAGGATCCATCTCTGGCTATGGGAAGCCTCAGACATGAGATCCCCGTTGGCTTTAATATTCGAACTTTGGTTCTTTCTAAAAGGGGAGAGCAGTTCTTTATACCAGTTTGTCATTTGAAAAAGACAAGCAGTGAAGTAATTTCCATTGGAGCAACAGCTGACAGCTCCTATAAGACCATGGTCATTGGGATCAAGGCAGGGATATCAGTGAGCCTGAAGCCCTATTGGCATGTGCCTTGGCCACACATGTTCCTAATGTGTGTACTTTTCTATTTGGGAACTCTATGTGTGTCCATCTTCTCACTGATGCTTGTGGAAGGGAATACCCCAGGTTTATGGGAGAGATGTCTTATTGCTACTGCTCTTACAATGCCATTACCTTGAGTTTAATTATATCCTCTGGCTGACTAGAGTAAAGATAACAAAACAAAACAATTGAGGATATTCATGAGATAGTTTTAGGAATATAGAGTGTGCCCAGCTGTGTGCCCAGAGTTGGGGTAGTCATCCTCTAGAGAGGATGCAAATATGAGTTGGTGAAATAGCCAGCTACATTCTGCCTAGGTCAGGATACATCTGGATTATTATATTCACTCTGGGAACAACATTTTGGGAAGGATGATGATAAGTTGTAAAGTATGTGGATTAAGTATGACTAGGACGGTGAAAGACCTCATGATCATCCCTTCTTGTTTCTCTCTCTCTCTCCCTTTTTTTTTTTGGCTTTTTGGAGGGCAATTGGGGTTAAGTAACTTGCCCAAGGTCACACGGCTAGTTTTTTTTGTTTGTTTGTTTGTTTGTGTGTGCGTTAAGTGTCTGAGGCCGGATCCGAACTCAGGTCCTTCTGACTCCAGGGCTGATGCTCTACTCACTGCGCCATCTAGCTGCCCCCTTCTTGTTTCTAATATAAAAGATTCCATTTCCTAAGTGCATATCACTGGCTATCTCCCCTACCTGGAAGTCTATCCCCTCCTCATCTCCAGTTTGGGGCTTGCCTGGTTTCCTTCAAGCCTCAGCTAAAGTCCCATCTTCCACAGGAAGCCTGAATTCCCTTAAATGCTAATGCCTTTCCCCTGAGATGATCTGCAATTTATCTTGTGTCTTCTCTATTGTATTAACAATGCAATATTCACTATGCCTATGGCAATTATAAATAGGCTTATGTGGTTATTAATCACAAAATATATCAGTCTCTCTATATGGGGGATAAAGCCAGAGAATTTATTAAAATACCAAATAACCGAGTCCCCAAACCAGAAAGTCAAAGCCATCAGGATAGTTATGAAATTGGCACAAGTAGTTAACATAGTAAACAACCACATTCTTAAGCCTTCAAAACAGAACAGGCTACTTCAGGCAAAGGTCCTTCTCTCCTGACTCTCAGCAACTGCTCAGCGTCCAGGAAGCGTACTCACAACAGCTCCGGCCCCCCGCAGTTCCAGTTCCCGGCAGCCCCCAACAAGAGTCCTTAGCAGAAATTCTGGCTGGCTTAAAAAGAGATTTGGGCCTCCACCTCTACCTTGGCAGTTACTGCTGTTGCTGTGGCCACCAACAGTCCCCA
Organism: Gymnobelideus leadbeateri; assembly: GCA_011680675.1. Lineage (NCBI taxonomy): Eukaryota > Metazoa > Chordata > Mammalia > Diprotodontia > Petauridae > Gymnobelideus > Gymnobelideus leadbeateri. The sequence continues at coordinate 71,760 of WOXC01012483.1, forward strand.
ATGGAACTCTAACTCTTCTTCCGCTTCCTCTTGCCCCTCCCCTTCCTGCTATGTCAGCAAGTCCAATGGGGCATGGAAGATCTTTAAATCCCATAACCCTTACATTCGGCCCCAAGATCTTTCATGTCCCTTACTTGGCAAAAGTATATTAGGAATAACTGGTATCAACAGAATTTTACAACAATATAACAAAGATAGCACACAATAAACACAGAAAACAGAAAACAATATTTCAGGGTGGGGTTTGAGCACAAGCTCCCCATCATCCCCCCCGAACAAATGGGGCCCCGAAATCTTGGGGTAAGGGGCGAAGATCTCTTCTTCCATGGCTACTTGCTGCTGAAATCAGATGTAGAGCTGTCCCTGTCCCAAGGGTCCCATTTGAGAGGTCAGTTCTTAATGTGCTTGATGCCAAGTCCAAGGGTGACACATCACAGTTGCAGACAGGGGGTGACATCCAGCTTAAGCTATCGGGCATCTATAGGTGGAGGGTACCAAGCCTGTGGAAACAAATCTAGCAAACAAGGTAAACAGACAAAAAGCCAAGAAAAAGCAAAGAGAAAATAACCAGACTACTGTAGCCTCAACGGTAGAATATATGAGTTAAGGGTACAATTTTGTAATCATCTTCTCCGGAATAAACAATAGTTACAGTGTTATCCCTCCCATGTGCTATAATCTCTGCAGCCTTTGGAATATCATCTGGCTTCCTTTTTACCCATACTTTAGCTTCCGATTTTATTCTATCAGTAGAACCAAATCCTTCAGTTCCTCTGACAGTCATTTTGGGAGGAGGGTCAGTTTTTACAAGTGGTATTGTTTTACAAGGAATGATAATCACTTGGACTATCCTATCATTTTTACGAATCTGTATGGGCCCTTCACCTAAATTATGGAATGTCACAACAATTTCTCCTTGATAATTAGAATCTATTACTCCAGCCAATACATGTATTCCTTGGGCTGCTAATCCTGATTTGGGTAAAATCTGTCCAAAGTGATTTTGAGGGATTCTTATGCATATCCCAGTGGAGATTTTTCTTATTTCTTTTCTATCTAACCAAAAGTCCTCTAAACAATGTAAATCATATCCCACTGAACCAAGTATTCCTGGGTATGGTGCTGGGACATCTGGCCTCAAGGTCCAATACTCAATATTTGGGATCTTATGTGTTTGTTGTTTTCTAATTTGCAGATTTGGTGTCATCATTCTGGCTAGAGGTGTACTTCCTCCCAATGGCCTATTATTCAAATTACGTAAAGCCATGAACAAATTATCCTTCCAATGTTGATACGAATTATTGGAACTTAACTTCCTTAACTGTTCTTTCAGTAATCCATTCATTCTTTCAATTAACCCAGATGCTTCTGGATAATAAGGAATATGATATATCCATTCTATATTGTTTAATATACAATATCTCTTCATTTCATTACCTTTGAAATGTGACCCATTGTCACTTTGAATCTGCATTGGGGTTCCATAATATAGACTTATGAGATCTAGAGTTTTACAAGCGTCTTTCTGGGTAGCATTCTTATAAGGACAAGCCACTAGTACACCCGAATAGGTGTCAACACAAGCACATATAAATCTGCATCCTTTATCTTGTGGTAGTGGACCAATATAATCTATTTGCCAGATTTGGGCTGGGACTTTTCCTCTTGCTATCTCTCCAGTTACTACCCGACGGACAGTTCGCTCCTTTTCCAATTGACATATATGACATTCTGCTGCTATCTGTTTTAACAGTGAATGAGAGATACTAATACCTCGATCTTGTGCCCACCGGTGTGTGGCCTGAACCCCCAAGTGCCCAGCCGTTTGGTGGACCCATTTTGCTAATACTGGATCATCAGTTGTTGTCAAGGTAGGGACAATATGTTGAGTAGCAATCTTTGCCAGTCGATCAGCATGAGCATTATACTCACGTTCTGGTGTGGTGAGGGCCACATGAGCATCTACGTGAAAAACTGACAAGTCAGTGACCAAAGACATATTCCAGATATCTTCCCATAATTCTTTGCCCCAGACTAGTTTGCCATGAATCTCCCAATTTTGATTTTTCCATATGGGCATCCATGTAGCTAACCCATTAGCTACTGCCCATGAATCAGTGAATATATGACACTGTCCTCCTTGTTCTATTTTGATGGCTTGATGTACTGCCATAAGTTCAGCATACTGACTACTTCCACCTATCCCAGTACTTCCCAAAGTCCTTCTAGTACATGGGTTATAGGCCACTGCTTTCCAATGTCTCTTTTGGCCCAAATATTTTGCTGTCCCATCAGTAAACCATGCATGTCTCTTTTGTTCTTCAGTTAGTCCATCATATCCCTCATTCCATTTTACAGAGGATTGTACCAACTGTTGCTTTGGCTCAGGGGGTGTGTCATTCCTCTCAATTTCTACATTTGCTACAGATTCATGTAGAGCAGAGACTCCACTTTTGCCAGTTTTCGCTCTATTTTGAATATACCACTTCCATTTGATTATACTAGCCTCTTGGGCATGTCCAATTCTGTGAGAAGCTGGGGTACTCATTACCCAGGTCATAATCGGGGTTCCAGGTCTTAATACCACTTCATGGCCCAGAGTCAATTGTTCAGTCTCCACCAAAGCCCAATATGCAGCTAACAACTGCTTTTCAAAAGGTGTATACTGGACTCCAGATGAAGGGAGCTTCCTACACCAAAATCCCAAGGGTACATTTCTGCTTTGCTGTTTTTGTCATAAGCTCCAGTTTGCATAATCATCTTGTACTGTCACTTGTAATTCCACTGGACCATTTTGCACAGGCCACAAATCTAGGGCCAATTGTATGGCCGCCTTGGCTTCTTCAAAAGCTTTACTCTGCTCAAGTCCCCAATCAAATTCATATTTCTTTCGAGTGACTCTATACAAAGGTTTCAAAATCTGTCCCAAATGTGGAATGTGGTGCCTCCAGTACCCAAACATTCCTATGAACTTTTGGGCTTCCTTCTTATTGGTAGAGGTAGGAAAGTCCTGAATCTTTTGTTGGGCTTGTGGAAGAATCTCTCGTAGTCCCTTGTTCCATTGTATACCCCAAAATTTTACATTTTGAGCTGGTCCTTGAACCTTTGCAGGGTTAATTTCCCACCCTTTACTTTTCATATGCTCAATTAGAAGGGTCAAACTTCTCTCCACTTCTTTTGCATCTTTTCCCTGTATCATGATATCATCAATGTAGTGGGTAAGCTGTATACCAGGCAGCATTAATTCATCTAACTGTTCAGCCACAATCCTGTGACAAATAGTGGGGCTATGTAGGTACCCTTGTGGCAAGCGGGTGAAAGTATATTGTCTACCCTGCCAAGTGAAAGCGAACTGGTCCCATTGTTTAGGGTCTATTGGGATGGTGAAGAAGGCATTTGCTAAGTCAATAACTGCATACCAAGTCCTATCATATTTCTGGATCCTTTCTATTAAGGTGATGGTATCTGGAACAGTGGCATACAAAGGAGGAGTCACCTTATTCAATTGTCTATAGTCCACTGTCATTCTCCATGTCCCATCTGATTTTCTTACTGGCCAGACAGGATTATTCCATCTTGTGGTTGTAGGGACTAACACTCCTGCTTCAACATATTCCTTTATAGTAGTGGTAATTTCATCTTGCCCACCTGGCACACAATACTGTTTTAAAGTAATTACTTCAGAAGGTTCAGGTAAAGTGATTGGGTCCATTTTTATTTTTCCCACTAAAACTGTATTAATTCCTATCTTCCTTACAGCAAATTGGTATCTTCCTTCAGGTAAATTCAGAGTCATGCCTCTCAATATATCTAGTCCAATTATGTATTCAGGAATGGGTACAACAACCACAGTATATTCTTTCTTAGGTAACTGCCCAATTTTCATTGTTATTTTAACTTGTCTGGCTGATATTTCAGCCCCTCCTAGACCTGTGATGGTAATAGGGATTCCATGTTTAAACTTATCAGGGTTTCCATAGATAAGTGTGGCCTCAGCCCCAGTATCTAGCAACGCCCTAGTCACAGTAGTTGATCCATTCTTCCAATATATTGTTAAACCAATATGGGGTCTACAATCTCCTCTGTATATTTCTTTAATCTGGGCTGGGGCCTGGCCTATTTCCTATTCACCCTGAAGGTGGGGCAAACTTGGACACAAAGATTCTGATTCAGGAGTACCTGCAGGGGTAGTTCTTGCTTCCCTATTCATTCTAATGTTAAGTACCTTTTCTTGGTACAGCTTATGCAGCTCTTCAGTTGGAATACCATCTATTCTTCTAAAGTCCACCCCTGCTCTCAATAGAGCAAAAAAACAGTTCCCTTCTAGTTGGTCTATTTTGTCTCTGAATCCTCTGGCTATTTACTCTTCTCTCTCTAGGCAATTTATCTTGTCCCCATTCCCCTAGGTCACTTAATTGTGAAATCTTATCCAGCACCTCTGAAAGAGGGTGCCCTATTTCTCCAATTAATAAAGTCAGAAGTAAGTGCTTATAAGCAGGAGGAGCAGTCTTCACTATGATATTTCTATGAGGAACTCCTAGGGGGGTTTCATAATATGCATTTGCATCTCCAACCATGATGGTAGTTTTCATTACCTCTTCCTTTAGCTTCCTCATACAATCTCTAAGTGAGTACCAGGGTCTGTCTCCACTAGGCCACATAGAGACAGTAGGATATTGCTTTCTGCATCCCTGGGCAACTAAAGCTAACAGAGTAGTGTTTCTGAGGCCTCCTCCCACATGGTAGTCCCTAAAAGCTTGGTGGACAAAAGGATTCTGACTGATACTTATAAATTTTAAGCAATCCTCACTGTCCAGTGTTATTCCTCCAGCGCCTTCATCAGTGATTCTTACTATCCAAGACACTAAAGACTCTCCCATTCTTTGGGTGAATCTACTCAATATGTCAGTAATCTCCTATTGAGTGAAATCCTCAATTATCTCCTTGGACTCTGTTTGGCCCTGGCACTTCTCCTGTCTTCTTCTTCGTATGGGGAGAACTTCTATGTTAGAAGACTCTTCATCTAACCTTGTTGCATTCTCCACACACACATTCTCCTGGCAGCTGTCTAGGCAACTCTGCCCAGCCTGTACAAAAGCTGCATGCACATTTCTTCTGCTAGGTTTTTGCTTCCTTTTAGCTACATGAACAGTAGCTTTTTCCTGGACCACCTGAGTCCCTCCTGTTTGCTCTTCTGAATGCTGTGACACAGAAGAATCCTCAAGCAAACCAGCCAACTCCCTAGCCATCTGAGCTCTTTCCTCCAGCAGCTTATCCCTACTTTTACACATGAGGCGATAACTTGTTAGCAGGACCCAGCCTCTCCTGCACACTCCTGCCAGCTCTTTGCCTGGTTCTATGGGTATTCTTTGCAAACATCTTTCCAAATCTCCAGGTTCTCCCTCTTTTAGTCTTGGTTCCCAGTTTTCACAGGGCCCTGTACTTTTGGCCCATTCTCTGGCTAGAGAGGAATAAGGCAAATCCTCCCATCCTGGGATAGCCATCTCTCCCTCTAAAGCCCCCCTGCTTCCAAATAGAGGCCTGATATTTTGTGATCCCATCCTCGTCACCAAATGTATTAACAATGCAATATTCACTATGCCTATGGCAATTATAAATAGGCTTATGTGGTTATTAATCACAAAATATATCAGTCTCTCTATATGGGAGATAAAGCCAGAGAATTTATTAAAATACCAAATAACCGAGTCCCAAAACCAGAAAGTCAAAGCCATCAGGGTAGTTATGAAATTGGCACAAGTAGTTAACATAGTAAACAACCACATTCTTAGGCCTTCAAAACAGAACAGGCTACTTCAGGCAAAGGTCCTTCTCTCCCGACTCTCAGCAACTGCTCAGCGTCCAGGAAGCGTGCTCACAACAGCTCCGGCCCCCCGAAGTTCCAGTTCCCGGCAGCCCCCAACAAGAGTCCTTAGCAGAAATTCTGGCTGGCTTAAAAAGAGATTTGGGCCTCCACCTCTACCTCGGCAGTTACTGCTGTTGCTGTGGCCACCAACAGTCCCCAATGGAACTCTAACTCTTCTTCCGTTTCCTCTTGCCCCTCCCCTTCCTGCTATGTCAGCAAGTCCAATGGGGCATGGAAGATCTTTAAATCCCATAACCCTTACATCTATACACAATTATTTACACATTGTTTCCCCTGTTAGATTGTGAGCTGATTAAAAACAGGGGTTGTTTTTGCCTTTCTTCATATCCCAAGCACCTAGCACAGTGCCGGTACACAACAGGTACTTAATAAATGCTTGTTGACTTGACTCAACTTGACAAATGAATTTTAGGAGTAGAAACAGCACAGGAAAGAGGAGACTTTGGGGGCATGATATAGTCTTCAAGTAGATTTGAGGAGCCTTTTTTGTATTTTTGTAATATAAAATATAACATCTTATATCCCATGTCTTTTTATCTTAAATTCTCCTCAGTCCAGAGATGTCATTGAGGTGCAAGACAGCCAAAGGCTAGAAGCCCTTGGGCTACTCAGAAAAGTTCCAGATCCTTCCAGATTCCAGTGGTCTTGAGACTTTCAAGGAAAAGCTAGGTGGCCAGAAGGCCCCATAGAGAAGGGGACTTCGGGACACCTGACTGAATGAGGAAAATAGTGAGTAACAGCCTGCAGCACTAATGGTGACTATGAAGATGCTGGCACAGTTCAGAATTGCAAAATATAAAAGACTCTCCATATAGAAGACAGAAGTAAAACATTTATTCAGACACAGAGCTAAATCCCAACACCAGAAACCTGAATCCATCATAGCAACAAAGAAGTTAATATACCATGACACAGCAGGAAGCCACACCATCCTTTAGCCTTCCCACAAACACTCACAAGCCTAGCTATCTCCTTGCCTGCATCCTCTCTTCCCTCTAGCTCTAACTGTTCTGACTCTCAGCTTCCTTCTCCATCGTTCAGCAAAGTCCTCCCACCACAGGTTCCATGTGATTACATTCAACCTATTAAGGGGTAGAGAAGATCTTCAATGTTCCATTACATAGTCAATGGTCATTGCTTACTGGAGGACCTTGAGGATAGGAAAGATGAGAGAATCAATCAACAATTAGCATAGTGCCTGACACATAGTACAGTGCTTTAAAAATGTTTATTGATGGATTGAATCAGTAGGGGAGCTAAGTTGCTGACCAAACACTGGGGGAACATAGGTAGACTAGAACAGGGAAACTGAGGACAGATCTGAGACAACAGATACAAATTAATCTCTCCTTTTCCAACTTTAAAGTGCTATATAAATCAGTTATTCCTCAACTTGAGCCTCAGTTTCCTTATCTGTAAAATAGAGGTTATAATTATTATACTACCTACTTCTTATGGTTGTTGTGAAAAAGTGCTTTGTAATCTAAAGTGCTCTAGAAAGACACTTATTGTTGGGGAAGGGTCAGGGTTGAGAATTTGATTTGAGAGGAGAGATGGGGAGAAGCATGGCTTAGAGGATTGTCTGAGGCAAGAACTTTGGGGACATGGTGAGAATGATGTGGCTGACTTCTGTCCAGTAACAATGAGAGCCTCGCCTAAATCTATATCTACTCAGTAACAGGACTTTCTCTATCTGTCGATAAAAAAAAAACAAAACCTTGTTATTTTCTGTGTACATGACTAACCCCTAATGTTTGTGCCCATATCTTTGAATGTTGCAAGTTAAGTTCCCTGTTTTGTGACCACATCTCTGAACTGTTTTGTAAAGTACCCAACACACCTGCATCTCCTTCCTTGCCTCCCCTCACACACCTGCTTCTCCTTTTCTGACATCCTTTTTTGTAATTAATTGGCCACTTTAGGAGCATCCACCCCATCCCTAGCTGAGTGCCCAAAACTTGGGTATAAGTAGGTCTCTGTCTTATCCCAGACTGCTAGTGCTCCTAAGGACTAGTCTTCTTGACTAGGAGAACTTCTGCCGCCCCCCACCCCTCCAATTCTTTCCACATAACCCAACTCTGAACATTATCTACCTTGTCAAGAGTATTGAGAATGTTCAGGAGGGAAAAAAGGTTGGATAGAAGGGATCTACTTAAGAGTTTTTTGGCAGGGAACTGGAGCTGTTCCTGTTTTGGAAAAATCTTACCTGATTCCCCACTTCCACAATCAGGATCCAGAGTGTGAGAGTATAAATGCAGGGCATGGGTGTGTATGTCTTGAATCCTCAATCATTATATTGGGGAGGTGGTACCAGCCCAGGGAGAGGTATGAAGACAGGCCTGTCTGATCCCTTCCCTAGAAGTTACACTGAAAGAACAAGAGGTTAGAGGACAGAATCGGCAGTGCCCTTTCACCTCAAGGCTATATTTGGGGATCCTGAGCCTACCCTGCCTTCCCTCTCCCAAACATATTTACCATAATCATGTCAACTCAGAATGAAGAGCATGATGTTACTCCCAGGCCCTTCTGGGTTGAACTTGTCCCCATGCTGCTAGTTCTGGCTCTGCTCCCAAATCATAGGAGCTAGAAAGGATCTCTGAAAGCACGTAGTCCTTTATGAGAGGAGACTGAGGTCTGGAGAGATTGTGATTTGCCTAAGGTCAGGTAGGTAATAAGAAGAAAAACCAGGATTCAAAGTCATAGTTAAGACTCCAAATCTAGTGCTTTTTCCACCAGACTTGAGCTCTCTTCTTCCTCATTCCCACCCCACCCTTGAATAAATATTGCTTGGTCTTCCCAAAGTTTCTAGACACTTTCCATTGACCTATGCCCTAGACAGTGATTTGAAACTGGGACTCGCCAGGTCACACAGCAGGTCAGTGCCCTTCGGATGGTCAGTGTCCCTTGCTGCCCTGGGATCACACAGGGACTTGAGTAGGCTTGTGGCCAGGTAGGAGCCTGAGACAAGGACACCTGCCTACCCTGTAGGTGAGGTCATGCTCAGATCCCTAATGGGAGGCACGTGTAAGCTGGTTGTGTAACTCCGAAAATACACTTAAGCAAGGGTGTCCCTTAGGAATCTATCCCAGGCCCTCTTCATTTCTTTCTCTCAGGGTTTAATTATCACTTCAATTAGATACATGACTAACCTCTATAGGTCTTGCTCTAATCTCTCAGAATCAGAGTCTCAGAGTTAGAACTGAAACAATTTAGTGCAACCCATACCTGAACAAGGACTTTTTATCTCCCTCTCCAAAAGTTGCCATCTAGCTTTTGCCTGAAGAAGCTCCAGTGAAGGTCTCCCAAGGCAATCTGTTTTCACTTCTGCCTAGCTAATTGGTGGCAGGTTTTTCCTGCTATGCCTCATTTTGTCTTTTTAGAGCTTCTGTTCCTTATCTCAGTTCCTCTATTTGCATTCCCTCTCTCCTTTCTGTGTCTGCCTAGTCTAAGGCCCACACCTGGATCTCACTCCCTCCCACTTCTGCTTTTTGAAATCCTTATCCTCATTTACCAGCTCCATGTGGGTACCCCTTTTTTGCATTCTTTTCCTGATCCACCTAGTAGTTATTGCTGTCCCTTGCCCTCCCTCAAATTAGATTGTATGGTATTGTTGCATTTAAGTGAGCACTGGGGGGAGGATTTATTTTGTGTCTCAGTCCTTGCTAAGCCCAGACACTATATATTGAATTTAAAAGAATTGCTTCGGGATGGGGGAGGGGAGGGAGTGGCTACAGGACACCCAAACACATTCAAAAGACCCCCGACTGAAGGAGATGCTGGGTTTTTTTTCTAAATTTTAAAAAATATTCTTTAAAAAAAATTGATTTACAAATTCTTACTCTCTTTCCAGTTCTCCCCTGTCTATTGAGAGGGCAAGCAATGGGATATCATTCATACATGTGAAATTTTGCAATAATATTTCCATATTAGTCATGTCTCAAAAAAAAGCAAGAAAAGGTGAAAAAATATATTTCAATTTGCAGTCAGAGCTGGCATTTTTCATCCTGAGTCCTTTGGAATTGTCTTGGAAAATTGTATTGATCAGAGCAGCTATGTCTTTCACAGTTGATCATCATGACGATATCATCCTTACTGTGTACAATGACCTCCTGGTTCTGCTCATTTTACTCTGCATCAGTTCACATAGATCTTCCCATGTTTTTCTGACATCATCTTCATCATCATTTCTTACAGCACAATAGTACTCCATCACAAACATATATTACAATTTGTTCAGATGCTGTTGTTTTCTTCTACTCCCCAAAGCACTCGGGAGGGCGGAGTCTGGGAGCGGGTTCAACAGGAAACAGCTTTGGGATCAGCCGAGGCCTGCTGCGAGAACTGCAGAGGAGGGAGGGGAGGGGAGGGGGCCGCCCCCGCTGGGACACTGCGGGGACTCGATGTTCCCGGCTCCGGCTCCGCCCCAGACCTGCACTTAGCACGTCTCGGGTGGGGCCGCGGAGGGGGAGGAGGGGAAGAGCTGCAGAGCATCCTGGAGGCGGCGGCTTAGAACTCTCCCTTCCCAGCATCTCTCCCTCCTCTCCAGCCCAGGCGGGTGTTCGGACTCTGATCTCGCAGGAGGCGGGAGACTAAAAATAGCAAATCGGGGAGAGGGGCGGAGAGATGAGCTGATGAGTGGTGGCGGGAAGCTCTGCAGTAGCTGGGTCTGGTGCTCGGCCCTTCAGCCCCTGCTCTCGGGAACAGATCACTTTCATCTGCAGTCCGGGGCCCTCCTCCTCCTCCACATCTCCTTGGGCAGCCCTTTCTCCTTTTGCTATTGCTGGTCCCAGGAAGGTGAAGGCTGGAATGTGAGACGGACTGGGACCTATGCTGGAAAGCGCGCTGCTCAGCGTTTTTACGTGTGACCTTTAGCTTCCCAGGGCCTGTCTCAGTTTCTTAATTTGCTTAATGGGAATAATAACAATTTCCATTTTAATAGTAGCTTTAATGTTGCCCAAACCCTTTTCTGGGTTAAGACTCTCTGGAGGTAAGTGGTGAATTATCCCCATTTTACAGAAGGGGAAACTGAGGTTCAGAGTGAACATAATTATCCCAAAGCCCCAAGATAAGTATAAGGGCTTGAGGAGGTGACTTGGATCCCCAGTCTTTCCCAAATCCATATCTACTTCAAGGAAAGGATCAAATGTGATAAAGTCCCTTTAAAATACCCTTCCTGACAGTTCACATCACTTCCCTTCACGGATTAAGCCTAACTCCTAGCTTTTCCACGCATTTGACTAGCAATCTCCAAGACTCTAGACAGGTTATAGCACTCTTAGAATCTCAGTCTTAGAATGCATACTCCTTGTCAAAATCCATCTGTTCCTTAAAGGTTCTGCTCAGGAGTCATCTCCTGTTAAGACAACTTTCTTAATTACCCCTGATGAAAGTGATCTGTCCCTTCTCAAATTCTCATAGAGCTTTTGTCTGTTATCTCTCCTTTGCCACTGTCAGAATATAGTCCTACATATCTGTGCACCCATTTCATGCCCTGCCAACTCCTAGGAAACTTTGAACTTCTTGAAGGTTGGGACTGTGCTGAGCAAAGGGCCTTTAATTTATTGACCTGAAAACTCTTGGTAAGCCTTAAAATACTATAGAAATAGAAACAATTATTCATGTTATTATTACTAAGGAGCTAGGAATCCCAGTAGAGACAGCAGCAGAGATGAAAAGGGAGGGTCCTCTGTTTTTGTCAGAGCACTGGGCAGGAAGGGAGTGGTCAGCAAAGTTGAACACAAGTCCAAAAGAGAAAGGCTGGGGTGAAACCTTACTATCTTATTATGTGTGAAGTAATGATTTCTGACGTTAGAATCATGACCTCACACTCACACTGATTCATAATGACTCATTTCCTGGAACTGTAGTGGAGATAGCCCCTAGGTAGATGCAGGTGGATCCCCAGGCTGGAGGCCAGCCAGAATCCCTTTCATTTCTTGCCTGTGGTGTAAAAATAAAACTGAATATTCCTCCACCCAAATACCCTCCTTTGACTGTCTTTTCATAGTTACCTGGGGTTCTTGAATCTTGATAGAGAGGAGTTGGGGATAACTGCAGTTGATACTCTTTTCCCAGCACCCCTCCTGATAGCTCTGCAGTTCATCTGTAAATGACAGAGGGACAAACTGAGGCATAAAAAGGGCAAATAGACAGAATTCAATGATCAGAGAAGAGTTGGTCCAAGACCTGGGAAAACAGATCTCCCTTAGACTGGAGATTGACAACTATGGAGAACCATAGACCAAGCATTTTCTATCACCCTAAACCAATTCATTCTCTGAGGAAATGGTTCTTTTCAAGACCAACCCTTGTGTCTTTAACACCATCCCCTCTGATTCTTCCTTGGTATTTGCCCCATCCTTTGTTCATTCTATCTTTCTCATATTCAGTTTCTCCCTATCTACTGGCTCCTTCCCTTCTACCTACAGACATGTTGAGGTCTCCTCCACATTAAAACAAAGCAAAAGTTCTGCTGCACACTATCATCTTTTATCTTTCTTTTTAATTGTTAATGATTCTACTCTTTTTATTCACTGCTTCCATTAACTCATTCTTAACTCTTTTACAATCTGGTTTATGACCCCATCCCTCAGTTAAAATCTGCTCTCTCCATGGTTACCAGCTGCTAAACCCATTGGATTTTAATTACTCTGTCCAGAATCCTCCTCTCTTCCTATTGATTTCAATAGCTCTCAAGGGCTCAATTATAATCTCTATGAAGATGACTCCCAAATCTATATAGAGAGAACCCTAACCTCTCCTGAATCTTCTTTCATATCTCCAACTTTCTGCTGGATCTCTCTAATCAGTATTTTATCACATCTCAAATTCCTCCCACATTTCTACCTTCAAAGCCCTGTTTTCATTTTTCAGTATTATATCTTCCCTTCATGAAGCCTAATTCTTCTCCCCACTCACCTTAATGATCACACCCTCCCTTTATTTAGGCACATGTATCCCCCTGGAATACCAACTCCTTAAACTTAGGGACTGGTTTTTGTTTTTATTTTTTTTTATTTTGCCTTTTGGAGGGCAATTGGGGTTAAGTAACTTGCCCAATGTCACATGGCTAGGTTTTTGTTTTTGTGTGCGTTAAGTGTCTGATGCCGGATCCAAACTCAGGTCCTTCTGACTCCAGGGCTGATGTGCCACCTAGCCACCCCGGACTGTTTTATTTTTGTTAGCACACTATCATTAAGTAGGTATTTAGCAGATATTGATTGAATTAAATTGTCCCCAAGTTTGGAGTCATTACTTCTATCTCCACTCTGATAGATGGATGGTCTTATATCTTTCTTCCCTGCCCTATCAGTGCCTACAGAATTTAGGGGCTGGAAAAAAATCTTACAGACCTTATAGTAATCTAATCCCTTTATTTTAAAGATGAGTAAACTGAGCCTAGGAGAATTTACAGAATCTCAAAACTGGAAGAGACTTCAGAAAACACAGTAGTTCAGCTCACACTTATGTAGGCTGTGTTAGGATGGTGGTTCCTATGTACATTATGTTTGTCCACATGGGTCTATTTATTTTTTTTTATTTTATTTTATTTTTTTGCTTTTTGGAGGGCAGTTGGGGTTAAGTGACTTGCCCAAGGTCACAAGGCTAGATTTTGTGTTAAGTGTCTGAGGTTGTAATGGAAATGCAGATTTGAAGATCTTTCCTGCCCCTAGGCCCTTTGATTGGCTTAAGTGACTCTGAGAACCTTCCTTGATTTGAGAATATACTCTGCCTCCTAATAGGCTGAATGTGGTCACATGGAGCCTGTGGTAGGAGGCTTGATTTTAAGGAATGACCACACCTTGATGCTGTGTGATTGGGCAGTGGGTCAAGAGGGTGGTTACATTCTCTGAGCCAGGAGAAAACTATATAATCCCTGATTTGAGGCTTTGCTTTGGGGTTCACTTTGAGAAGTGTGTGATTTGACCAGATGAGACTCTGGGTGGCCGTTGAGAGCCCCCCAGCTTTGAAAATCCAGATGATGATCCTTCCCTCTCTGGCAACTGTGATTTTGATATTGATAACGGTTTGACAGTTTGGAAGCCTGTCTGTTTGATCTGTCTGTATACTCTGAAGTTTGGGGTGATGACCTTTCCCCCCTGAACTAAGTAATATATGTTTGTTTGATTAAAGTAAGCTTGTTAACTGATTTGGAGTTGCTTTCCTTTACAAAAGCAGATCTAAGAACCTGTGTTCTTACAGAGGTCACATTTGAACTCAGGTCCTCCTGACTCCAGGGCTGGTGCTCTATTCACTGCACCACCTATCCACCCCCCAACATGGGTCTATTTAGATGTGGCTCTAAGGGAGGCTCTTGCCTCTAGATATCTCTAGAGTGTCCTCCCCCCAATCCCTCTATTTTTTCCACCTTCCCCCACCTCCCCTTGTCCAAGGGAGACTTTGATTCCAACCAGGAGAGGAAATAGGTGGGTGAGGCCAGAGAATGACTGCTTTGCTCTCCTCAGAGAGAGGAAGTACCAGGCTAGAATTCTATCTGCTCCCTTAAATATTGATAGTCTAGGGGGAGTAATTTTTTGATTCAAACTGTATTCCTGATTGCTGTTCCTAAATGGGAAAGGCAGGCCTCAAGCTATATATATGTATATATCCAAGGCTTGATTCCCTTCCCACCAGATGCCGGTTACACAATGAACAAACAGTAAATAGCATACACATTTGTTCATCAAAATGGATAGCAAACAGAAATCAGAGAAAGTGTACATAGGAGAAGATATACCAGATAATTCTCAAGAATGCATGAGCTCTCCCATTGGGAGCAAGATAAGTGAGTGAGTGAGAGAGAGAGAGAGAGAGAGAGAGAGAGAGAGAGAGAGAGAGAAATAGAGAGAACACTAAGATATCACCCAAGGGGAAATTCCCTGAAGTCTTTAGTATAATAAACTGGGAATAGGGACGTGATCTTCTACATGTTCAGCTTTTCCCCAGAAGCTTTCTCCTTCTAAGGACCTGAAGAAAGCATAGAATGGGGAGTCTTCTCTCAGGAAGCTGGAAGCCAAAAGATAAGGATCTCTCTCCTCTCTGACTCTCAACAATTCTGCCCCCAGCCAGAAGAGAAAGTGCTGCATAATCAATGTCCAACAATGAGGAGGGCTCCATACAAGCTTTGATGTTTGGGGTTACACCTCAATAAGAAACTTCTCTAAGGCAGGGATTATTTTGTATCCTCAGTATCTAAGCACAGTACCTCACATACAGTAGATTGCTGAACTGAATCCCCTCTACACCATTCCTAACAAGTGGTGGGGTTTTTTTAGACTCTTGCTTACAGTTGTGGTCAGCTGCCTCTTCTTTTTCCTTTTAGTCATCTCATGTCACTGAGATGCCTTCTGTCACTGTCTCTTTCATTCCTGTCTCATGTGAGGAGGAAGCCTTACCAAGGTTAATCCCTCTAACTACTCAAGCAATCCCATTCCATCTCATCTCCTCCAACAGGTTGTGCCGTCATCCCTACTATAGTATCATTTATTTTTAATTTCTCCCTGTGTGCTGGTTCCTTCCCTACTGCCTACAGTTTTCCCCATCTTGAAAAAACAGTCACTTGATCCTTCCATCTCTATTAATTATTGTCCTATATCTTTTCTGCCCTTTGTGGCTAACCTCTTTTAAAAGGCCATCTACAGGTACCTCCACTCTTTCTCCTCTCACTTTCTATACTTCTTACTATCTAGCTTCTAATCTCATCATTCCACCTAGGACCGCTCTCTCCAAAACGATTCATTATTTCATAATTGCTAAATCCAGTGGCCTTTTCTTGACCTTCATTCTCTTTGACTTTTCTGCAGCTGCTGTGATATGGATTGCCCTCCTCTTGATAATACTCTTTTCTCTCTAGGTTTTCAGGACACTACTCTCTCTTGCTTCTCCTCCTACATATCTGACCACCCTCTTACTCCCTTTTGATGGATCTTCATCCGGATGATGCTCCCTAACTTTAGGTATTCCACAGTGTTCTGTCCTAGGCCCTCTTCTCTTCTCCCTTTATACTACATCATTTGTTGATCTCATCAGCTTCCATGCATTTAATCACTTTCTATGCTGAAGATTCTCCAATCTATCTATCTTGTCCTAACCAATTATCTCACATCTCCAACTGCCTCTCAGACATCTTGACCTAGACTTTTTAAACCCAACATGTCCAAAACCAAGCTCATTATTTTCCTTCCTAAATGCTTCTCCTTCCCACCTTTCCTATTTAGAGGGCAACATCCTCCTCCTAAGTCCCTCAGGCTCCCAACCTGGACTGGTATCATTCTGGACTTATCACTGTTTCTCACCTCCCATAGCCAATCTGTTGCCAAGGCCTTTCACCTTGGCAGCATCTCTTATCACTTTTGTAAAATCTCTAGAATATACCCCCTTCTGTCCTCTCACACTACCACTGCTCTAGTATAGGTCCTCATCTCTTACACCTAGACCATTTCAATAGTCTGCTTATGGGTCTATCTGCTATGATTCTCTTGACTCCAATCCATCCTCCAGCTACCAAAATAATTTTCCTAAAGCTCAGGTCCTGCCATGTCTCCCTCCTACTCAATAAACTAGAGTGGTTCCCTATTGCCTCCAAACAGAAAATCCTCTCTTTGACTCCCAAACCACTTCATAATGTAGCCCTGTCCTACCTTTTCAGTTTTCTTACACTATACTCCCAGCCAGAGAACATTGTAACTTTGGCCTTCTTTCTGTTCCAAGAAGAAGACACTCCATTTCTGGGCTCTGGGCATTTTCTCTGGATGTCCCCTATGCCTGGAATGTTCTCCTTCCTGGCTTCCTTTGAGTTCCAATGAAAATCTCACTACAGGAAACATTTCACAACTTCTCTTAATTCTTAATCCATTAATTATTTCCTATTTATCCTATACAAATATCTAGCTTTGCATATTGTCTCCTCCATTAGATTGTAGCTCTTTGAAGGACTGTCTTTCTCCTCTTTTTGTATCCCTAGCACTTAGCATAATGCTTGACATGTAGTAGGCATTTAGTGTTTACTGATTGAGTGAAGGCTTTCCCAGTTAGTTACCTTTAATTCTAGTACCTCCCCTCTCTTAATAACTTCATATATACATGTAAGTATGTATATATGTAGCTTGTTTGTACATATGTGTACAACTTATTGTTTCTCCTATTTTATACTCCTTGAGGGCAGGGACTGTTTTCTGTCTCTTTTTGTGTCCCTAAGCACAATTAGCACATAGTAGGTGCCTAATAAATGTTTATTGACTAAGTACCTCCAATGATATAGGAAATTGATTACTTTATCTAACCAACCCATTTTACTTTGGGACAGCTCTCTACCTATAGCCAAAATCTGCCTCTAGGCTACCTGCTACCTATTTCCATTCTTTCTAGTTCTGCCCTATGAGGCCAAGAAGACCAAGTCTAATCCTTCCTCCCTTTGAGAAAATGTCAAATATCTGAAGACAAATTGTATACTCCTAACACCTTTTCTTTCTGGCCTAAACATTCCTAATTTGTTCAAAATATCACTGATAGCATGGTGTCCAACTCTCACTATCCTGGCTGCCCTGGACCTTCTATAGCTGGTCACATCCTTCCTAAAACGTGAAGCCCAAGACTGAACAAAATACTCCATATATGATTTGAGCCAGGAGGGCTCTTTCTGGACACTATGGCTGCCATTTCATAGTGTTTGTTCAACAGACATTAAGTACCAACTATGCAAGGTCCTGAGTTCAGTGCTAGGGAAAATGGAAAATTGTAGAAAATAGTACAAATCCAGGGCAGGTAGATGGCACAGTAGATAGAGCACTGGCCCTGGAGTCAGGAGGACCTAGGTTCAAATCCATCCTCAGATACTTAACAAAAAAAAAAACTTGCTGTGTGACCTTGGGCAAGTCGCTTAACCCCAACTGCCCTCCAAAAAGCAAAAAAAAAGAAAAAAAAGTTGATCAAGAGAGTTCACTTGAGGGATTCAATCTGATGAATTTTCTAGGTGGTGAGCTTTTGTTTTGGAATGACTGCTAAGCACTTTCCTCTCGACCTAATAAAATATGAGCGAGGTCAGTTATTTTTTGGGGGGCGGGAGTGTGGAGCAGATGTGTGGTTTCATTGATCCTGGTGTGGAATCCCTTTCTAGGGATGCAGATGGACAACTGTTCTCTAATTTAAAGGCTTGGAGAAAATTACCTAGAGAATTGATATGTAAGTGATTTTTCCAGGCTCATGCAACTAGAATTTGCCAGTGTGTTTTAGAAGAAGTACTTGGAACCACATTTTCCTTCCTGATGACTGTTGTCTACTATTTTGTCAGAAGGACAGAAACCAAATCCTGGTTGGCTTATAGTGACTGGGCTGCCCTCAAGATGATCTGATTGACTTGAGATGAACTCTTGTCTAAGTGCCTGGCACATTTGTGTACAACTTATGTGGGGTTTAATAAATGATTACTGACCAAGTACTTCCAATGGTTACTTTATCTAACCACTCATTCTACTTTGGAACAGCTCTAATTGTTTAGGAAGGTTTATTTACAACTCCAGCCAATTAAATAGAGGTGATAGGCCACTCTCTCTTTTCATCTCTTCATCTCCCTCTTAGCCCTCTTTTTAAATTTTCATTTGCTCTTTTAAATTCTGTTTTTCTTCTGGAGTGTAGAAGTGGGCTGAGACAAGAGAATTTCCTCTTAAATTGACCTTATTTGAGCTGATTCTTTGTTCTATTCTGGTAAGAATCTTTTTGAATCCTGTCATCGAACTTGGCGGTTCCTCCTAGTTTTGTATAAGTAAATATGATAAGGAAATCACCCGTGCCTTTATTCACACCGCAGATAACAAGGCCTTCCTGCTGACATAATCGATACCCCTCTTTGGGTCACAGTAGCCCACTTATCCAGATAATTAGAATTAGGGTGCGGGGCTCCTGGCTTCCAGGCTAGGGACTCCCTCCAGGGAGCTGTCCCTCCAGGACTGCACAAATCAGCACTGATGAGTGACAGCGATGGGTCTCAGGCTGGTGTTCCAGAATGTGTAATGTTTAATGAGAGAAGAGCACTGTAACTAGGACAGGTCAAATCGTGGAAGGACAGGAATTTTGTGGTGTCCACCGGGAGGGAAGGGGGAATGGGGAACAGCGTGGGGGATGGGAGATGTGGAGGATGCCCTGAGTGATGGTAGCGGGTAATTCAGTGGGGATAGAGGATGGGGAGACAATGTGGGGGATGACGTGCGTGGAGCTCACTGGGTGATGGAGGACATTGTGGGGGATGGGAATGAGTCATTCAGTGGGAGAGAAGGGAGGCTATAGAGGATGGGTCAGTTGGGGGATGGGAGACATTGAAGTGTGTGTTCAGCGGAAGAATGGGGGCATCTGTTGGGGGAAGGGGTACTCGGCATTCAGTAGGGATCTGGCCAGATTAATCTAAGGGGTAGGGTGTGTGGATGGTGTTGAAGGGGGGGTGCTGGAGGAAAATGAGTGGGAATGGGATATGTTTTATTCAGCGGGGCAACAAGATGATGTCACACAACTGCGGGCCCCAAGACCCGTAGTAGCCCCTAGGCACAAGTTCGGCTCCCTCCTCCTTCCTCTCCACTTGAGTTTCCCTTCCCCCGGCCTCGAAGCCTCCCAGCCAGGTTACCAGGCACCTTAGCAACAGCGTATTTTGGGCTATCCAATCAGCGAGCGTCTCTCCCGCCCAGAGCCAATGAGGCCCTTCTCTGAGAGCGAGGGTACCCGGCGGGGGGAGCCCGCGGCGGCGGCGGCCGCCATTTTGGCTCCGGAGAAACAATAGAGCTGGAGCCGCCACCGGGGACCGCACGGGCCAGAGCCGCAGGTAACGTAACGTCCTTCGCCGCCTCCTCGCCCTTCCCGCCGGGGGGGCTTCCAGCCCTCTCCACATCCACATCTGTTTCGACCCCGACCCGGAGTCCCGGCGCCCCTCACCGCCCCCCGGAAGCCGCCCCCGGCCTGGCCCTATCGGCCCCGCCCCGGGCCGGCCCGGCTGGGCTTGGCCCCGCGCTCTCCCCCCGACTCGCTCCCCCTTCCCCCTCCCCCCCCCCCCCGCCCGCTCCAGAGACGGCTGCTCCCGGGGCCCTCTAGCTCTGCTTCCCCCTCCCCCTCCCTTCCCCTTCGCCCCTCCCTTTTCTGCCCCCTCCCACGCCACCCTGGCCCGGGCAGCTGGGGAGAAGCGGACGGGGGCGGGGGAACCCTGAGCCGGCCGGCGGGTCCCTAGTCCTCCCAGGGCTTCACCTCCGTGCCTCTCACTCTACGCCCATCCCTCCCCCATCCACAGGAGCGCTGGACTTGGGGTTTGAGCCCTGCCTGAGTCTTGTCTTCTCCCAAGGCCTCATTTTGCTGGTTTATGAAGGGAGCAGGCTGGCTTTCGTAGCCGGAGTGCACCCTAAATCTTGTTACCATGGCGATCATTTCGTCTACATCCCCATATTGGGGTGAAAACAGAAGTCAGCTTACGGCAGGGCCTTTAACCGAGGCGTGTCAGTGGCTAGAAATCAGGGGGTCCGTGAACTTGGATGGGGGAAAAATTACGTCTTTATTTTCACCCACCTCTAATTGAACTTGAACGTGCCCTGCAATTGTGACTATAGGCAACAATATGGGTGGGGCTACAAGCATTTATCAGGCGCCTATTGTGTGCCAGGAACTGCCGCAGTTCTTTCATCAGGATTGTGTGTGACAAAGATGCCCTGCAACTTCACGAGACCCACTTCCCCTTAAGAGAGCTGTCTTTTAGGTCTTATACCCAATTATATGTATTTATTCAGGACCAGGTCCTGTTCTGGAGACTTGAAATCTCCTATCTGACCCATCTTTTCTGTTCTTAACTGCCACAGCTTACCATCTGCCGGGACAGTTTCAGTTGCTTCCTGATAGGCCTGCCTGTCATTACTCTCTTTGTGCAGCTCTTCATTCTTCTATCCCCAGCTAGGTTCATGATACATCTGCATGGAACATAATACTTCGCTAAAAATTTTTCGTCGCCTCTGTTACCTCATGTAGTGCTTTGTACCTCTCTAATACAACTACCACGATGTATCATAGTTATTTGTGCTTATATTTATTTCCTCTGCTGGATTGTAAACTCCATGAGGGCAGGGACCACATCCAGACTTTCTGTCTTCCTCACTGCTGTGCACCGGTGCCCTCTACATAGCAAACCTTAATACATTTTTTTTTATTGAATGACTTACTGGGATATTTTAGGAATGGGAAGGTGCCATAACTTAACAATGTTTGCACTTAGAACCTGGGACTTTCTGAACCCCTTGGGTCTGCTCCCCTAGGGCCTTAGGGGCAGCAGATAGAGTTCATGGAATTTCAGGATCCTAAGGCTCAGTTTCCTAATCTCTACAACAAAGCCTCCATTTAACATGGGGTAGGAATAAAAATGACCTGGCTATTTCTATTTTTTTTGTACTTGATAACAGCTTCATAAATTGGTTCATTGTATGCAAGCTTTCAAAGTTCACAGGTTCCCCCTGCTTTCATTCAATACATTCTCCAAGCCCCTACATAATTTAAGGTGCAGTGGTTGGTCAGATAAAACAGATAAGGCCCACACCCAGTCTTCACAGTGCTTTTTGTGGGAGAATAAGATGTTTTATGATGCTAGCTATATTTTAGGGCAGGATGACCTTAGTTTCTGTATCTGTAAAATGATGGAGTTAGACAAAATTATCTCTAAGGTTTCTTTCAGCTCTAACAGATAATATGTCAGTGATCTGATAAGTGCTGTAAACATGAGATACTATGCTGTGAGGCCTCTTCTTGTTCACTTGTTCACTCTTTTTTTTTTGGAGGGCAATTGGGATTAAGTAACTTGCCCAAGGTCACACGGCTAGGTTTTTGTCTGTGTGTGTTAAGTGTCTGAGGCCGGATTGGAACTCAGGTCCTTCTGACTCCAGGGCCAACGCTCTACTCACTGCGCCACCCCTTGTTCACTCTTTTTTGCTCATAAAAATGATGACTGTTAAAACTGAAAAGTATACATGTATTTTATGCATCTATTAAGTACCTGTTATATAGCTAGACACTGCATCCTTGTTAGTAAAAAAAATGTTGACATACTTCCTCCATATTACGTATATTTTTTTATTTTAAAATTATATCTTCATATTGTACTAGTAAATTATATTGTAAAATCTAAATTAAATGAATGACGTAAAGATGATAAGCTATTTAAAAATAATTTTTATTTTATTCATTAATAATGCAAACCTCATTTTGCTCTAATTAAAATATTATTACTAATAATATTTTAGCGTGAGCATTAGTATGAGCATGCTTCCTTATGTTTTAAAATCCAAGGCTTTATACTGTGTGATATAGCACATTTTTGAATTCATTTTTATTTTATTCTGTATTTGCTTGTCTCCTTCATTAGAGCTGGAAAGTACCTGAGAGGCTTTCTTGGGTAGTCCAGCCCCTTTTGACAGAGTTCGAGGAAACTAAAGCCAGTAGGGTAGTGTCTGTGAACTTCTCTAAAGTCACATATCCTGTCATTTTCACCACACATCTTTGAACAGTTTTTGTAGCTTCATTAGTTTTGTGGAGGTTATTACTGATGGTAAAGCTTGGGGGCTATGGAAAATTTAAACTTGAAGGATTTTTATCTGAGGTGAATGTAAATTGTTACTCACGAATGTTTTGGGGGTTTTTTGGTAGCCTTTCTGTGGGCTTTATGATGTTACCGAGTGTGTGCTAGAGGGCAGTGCAATAAAAAAGATCCTCCTGTATTCCCCCCAAGCTATAGGGGGAAAAAAGTTTGAAGTTACATTTGAAAACTGGAAAGTGGAAATATTAAAACCCACTAATGTAATTTGTTTTTGTGTCATGGATCACTTTGGCAGTCTAGTGAATTTATGAACTCCTCAGAAAAATGTTTTTAAATGTATAAAGTAATACATAGAATTACAAAGGAATCTGTTCTGTTGAAATAATGGAAATATTTTAAAAAACAAATTGATGGGCTCTTGCTTTAATGATAAAAGATTTTCTTAAGGACCTAATTATGAAAATGTTGGTATTTGTGTTCTATTTATGGTGTTAAGATAACTTCCCAATGAAATATACCAAAGAGACATCTCAGTGCCTCTGTAGTGATTTGAACTTAAGAGTCAGAAGGCCCAAATTCAAATTCTGATTCTTTGACCATGTGATTCATGGTCTCATTTGTAAATAATAAAATGATAAAACTTCTACAACCTACCCTGAGGGTTTGTCCTGGGATGGAATTTTGTAAATAGCTCCCAAAATGTGAGGAAATGCTTTGCAGATAATGCACAGTGTACAAGATTATAAAATTTAAAAGTATATGGGATCTTGGTGATCATTGAGGTCTAAATGTTAAATAATATGCCAGGGTCACAAAAAGGTAGTAGGTTAGGGTTGGTTTACAGTAGTTCACTCCCTGCTAAATGTATGGAAAGCCTTCATTAAAGTACTTAATAAAACATTAATGGTAATCCTGTTTCAGTCCAATTTCTTTCTTTTTTGCTTTTTGGAGGGGGAAAGCAGGGCATTTTGGGGTTAAGTGACTTGCCCAAGGTCACATGGCTACTAAGTGTTATGTGTCTGAGGTCGGATTTGAACTCAGGTCCTCCTGACTCCAGGGCTGGTGCTCTATTCACTGCGGCACCTAGCCACCCCCTCAGGCCCGTTTCTTATATGGTTATCCCTTCTGTAACAAGACTTTCCACACTGAAACTTCCCCTATCCAGGTTTCAATATATGAAGGGCTGGAATAAGAAATTAAATGGGAATTTTTTGGGAGTTTTGTGGAAGTTGCAGACAACACATGAAGGCCAGCAGATGAAACAGAAAAAGTTCAGAATTTCAAAAATGCATAAAATATATGTATAGTATTACTATCAACCCAAATTTTACAATAAGGTACTGTAAACACCCCATAAAAAAAGAAAAAATTCAGACTTCTTCTCTCGTACAAATAGAAGGCCCAAATATTTTATGAGGATTTTCCAGATAGCAGGGTGCTATGCCCCTAACTCTCTTGATTTGGAAGGGATAACTGTAATAGAATATAATTGCACATATGTGATATGAATAAGAGTACAAAATATTTGGGTTTTGTGTGCTGCTGTACTTAAAGCATTCATTATTTCATAGATATCAGTGGGTCTCTCCATTGGCATCCCTTGTATGCCTTAGCATATAGTGGTCTCAGACCTTTTTTTATTATGCATCCTTATCAGTAAAAATATTCTGAGCATGCATCCCTTATATAAACATATTTATCTATTAAAAATTATCCATGTGTACTATTAAACTAATATATTAGGTACATTTATAAACAAATTTTGAAGGATGAGATAAAGATGACAAACTTAAATTGTTTTATTAATTAATAGTACAAAACTCATTTTGTACTAGCCATATGACTGTGTTTCCTTATTTTGAAAATCTTGGCTTAAAACTTTGTGATTCAGGTGGCTAGGTGGCGCAGTAAATAGAGAACTGGCCCTGGAGTCAGGATGACTTGAGTACAAATTCGGCCTCAGACACTTCACACACACACACACACACACACACACACACACACACACACACACACACACACACACAGAGTATGACCTTGGGCAAGTGACTTTCCCCCCTCCAAAAAAGCAAAAAAAACCCCAAACAACCCAAAACCCAAAAAACTTTGTAATTTAGCTATTGGAAGATGTGATTGTGAGTTCAGTTTTTTTTTCCTGTACTTGTCTCCATTAGAATGTAAATTACTTGAAGGCAGACTGTTTTACTGTTGTCTTGTATTCCCAGTTATATACATAATAGGTACTTTATTATGTACATAATAGGTACTTAATAAGTTCTTAGTGTGATGCCTGTCTAATGGCTGTTGCAGTTGAAAAACAAATACCTCACAAACATAATGGATAGATCCAAATGGAAGAAGTGTCATTGGCATCACTTTCTTAAATCACAAAACTTTATTTTCAATTCTACCATTATCTAAAGGTACATTTCTTCTAGTAAATTTCCATCAGATATCAACCAATTTTTGCAAGTGATTTGGAAGGTGTTGCATTTTTACATTTTTAACAAATGGGTACAAAACCCACTGAAATTCTTAGTTTGAATGATTTTAAACTGATTAGAAAGTTTTGCTTCTCTTTTTTTAAAGGGTGCAGATATGAGAGTCTTTGTAGGGGACACATTGTTTTTTGGCAATAGCTTATTTTAAAAATGTCTTACTAGTTATGATGGCTTCATTAGTAATATCTCAAAGCATAGTATACATTTAGGACAAGATTTTTTAGTATTCTGGTTGTATTTAGATCCATATGTCAGATTTTTAATTTCAAATATTTTTTATTTTAATAAAGCTTTATTTTTAAGATAAAAATTAATACAAATAGAAATGCTATTATTTTTCTGTCATACCCCTTGGGTTTTATGTGCATCCCACTTTGGAGATGAATGTTTTAGTAGATTTTTCATAAGTTGTGGTCCTTAGAACCTGGGGATTC
Source organism: Gymnobelideus leadbeateri (assembly GCA_011680675.1). Lineage (NCBI taxonomy): Eukaryota > Metazoa > Chordata > Mammalia > Diprotodontia > Petauridae > Gymnobelideus > Gymnobelideus leadbeateri. The sequence continues at coordinate 97,128 of WOXC01012483.1, forward strand.
TATTACCTGGGGATCAGTTTGTCAGATTCCATTTGCCTCTCCACTTTTAAATGGGCTGGTACTACCAGAACAGAGATTCATCCATTTGTAGGACCCATATAAGTGTTTCCAGGTTCATAAGATTTGTAAAAACTCAAGCTTTACAGGCATTGATTTCAAGAGTAGCCTGTCATCAACTTTATGTCACAGTCAGGCCACAGAAGAGGATTTTAAATGTGTTGGTAAATGAAGAACTTGTTAGAGGAAAAAGAAACTAGCAGTAATGATAGATATGCTTCAATTGTAGTTACTTTCACCAAAGGCCTAGTTTTAGTGGAAATTTTTAATAGCAGATTTAATTAACATTTTCTTTCTCTTGTATCCTTATACTGTTTTGAATGCTTTAACAGCAAAATGGTACTCATCTAGACAAGCAGTATAGAGTAATGGAAATTGATGACATTTAGCAATTTGAAATTGCAAATCAAATAGAACTGTTTGCTTATATAGCATGTATGTTTTTAATAGCAAAATATAGAGAAACTGGAGAGAAATGAATTTAAAATCAACTAGGTTCTATAGAAAACAAGCTACTGAAATTTATGGAAAACAGTAAAATATTCCAAATTCCTTCCTTTTGGGGAAATTTCAAAGATTTATTAAAATGTATTTAACATAAAGACCTTATCAGGACCATTTTGGCTTGTAATATTTTAACAGTGTACCATTGTCTTCCATTCATTTCAGCTAAGTGCCTACTCTGTTTGAACATAGTGTGCCAGACTCTGAAGGGGATCTCAGGATGTAAAAGATTCCTTTCTTGCTCTCAAGGAGCTTGCAGCCTATTAATAGTCCTGTAAATTGTTAATTAAAATAAAGTCAAATGTCTGTAATTTCACACACAGGACAAAGTCAACTGTTAGCCTTTATGCTATTTTGGCCTTTAAACCCTAATCTTGACTAGAAGTTAGATTTTGTTTTGACAGTGAGTGTATTTTGGTATTGATAGTTCAGCAAAATATGAAACTTGGTCTATCTCTGGTTTTCTTGGACTGTTAGAGGTGTTTTAAGACTGTTAACGGTCATTCTAAATGGATTAACTGTTGTTCTGAGTGATACAGCATTCACAGAATGTATTTTATAAGCAGAATTTTTTTAAAATTACAGACCATAATATTATGGGCCATGACCATACAACTTATCATCTGATAGAATGGATTCTCCATTACTAAAACTAGACTAGTTTATAGTCTGTTAACTAAGATGATATTCAGAACTTGGAAGTACCTGCCAGTTGGTTCCACTCTGCTGGTATAGTTTTAAGAGAATCACTTCTTGACACAAACCCCATTTTCTGTTCTTCATGGTCTATTACTGTGAATCAAGGAACACAACTAAAATCTATGAAGCATCAAAATTTCAAATGACTCCAAAGGTTAGTGGAAGAACATATGGTAGGTAGAGGGCTACAACATATTACCAGTGATTGTCTGCATACAAAAAGTATCATAAAACATGTAATTTAGGAAATGTAAATGTACAAAGTTAAAGCAGTGGATAATAAGAGAAGCAGTCCGAGTGATGCACAAACTGTACAAAAGAACTACATGAAGCTTCTTGTGCATTGGGTAGATTTTTTTATTGAAAACATGAACCAGAATCATACAGGATGGAAAGGTGTGATTAGATTGTAATCTTTTGCCATATTGTAATCTAATGATACTGGCATTGTTAGAGCTATGACTCCAAGGAAGTGTTGAAGTCTAATTTTTAATATAAACATGTAACACTCAAAAATATAGTACAAATAGACAAAAACCAAAATTAAAACAATAAAAAAACCCTAAATACAAAATAGAAAAATAAATTAGAACAGTTTACTTTGAGATTGAAAAAAAATATAATAAAGTTTTTGCTTTCTTTTGGAGGGCAATTGGGGTGAAGTGACTTGCTCAAGGTCACAAAGTTTCTTTTTGTGTATGTGGTAAGTGTCCGAGGCTGGATTTGAACTCGGGTCCACCTGACTCCAGGGCCTGTGCTCTGTTCACTTTAGGCACCCCAATTATAATAAAGTTTAACAAAATGCTGCATAATTTCCTTTGTTTTCTTCAGATTATTTTTCTTTTTATGTAATTATAAAGATTTTGTTGCATGTGTGTATATCTATATGTGCATATGTAAGCATGTATATAGTATCATGGGAATTTTGTATAGCATGTTATCAGAAATATGATTTAGATGTTACCTTCAGATTACACTGTAAACTCATTGATGTAAGTATTTTCTTCAGTGATGCAGATTACAAATCATCTATGCTTACCCATCCTGTGATGGACCCTCTAACATGCTAGCAGTCTTCTTCTATTTCTCATGAATTCCAGAGTACACCAATCAAGCATATGGAGGGCTCTTTGGCTCTCTGTCACAACATGACCTGATTGGCCTCTTTTCCCTGCCCTCAGATGGCATCCTTCAACACAGCTTATTTATCATTTTTTTGTAATGTGTGAGTGATTATGGAGCTGTGCAGTGCAAAGGTAACACTAGTTTAGAATATAATAAGCCCATGTAAAATACTTTGGGAAGGATGGCAAAAGATTACGAACAGTATTGTTTCAAATAATATGGAGAAGCAGTGCAGGGAAATACAGGTTCATAGAAAGTTTGTCAAAAGACCCAGCTAAGGAAAGTAATTCTAAGGTTATTTAAGTTTGAAACCTGAAAGAGGATAACAGATAAAACAGTTGAAAAACAGCAGAAGTTTTTATAATTATAATCATACTTGACCTTTATAGAGTGCTCTAAAATCTACAAAACACTTTACATATATTGTCTCATTTGAACCTCACAACAATTTTTTGTGGTAGGAACTTAAAAAGCCTTATCTCCATTTTATAGATGAGGAAATAGGCTCAGAGGTCAAATGACTTGCCCAAGGTCACACATCTAGTAAGTGTCAAAGGTAGGATTTGAACCCATATCTTCTTGACTGTATATCTAACTCTCTATTCTATTTTTACATCACAGTTATTTCTCAGTATACTCCCATCTTCCCTCTTAGAATTAAACCCTTCCTTCTAAAAAAAGAAAAAACAGTTGAACAAAAATAACCAATACATTGATAACATCTGAAAATATATACAACATTCTGCTCTTAGGCCCCTGGTTCTCTTCCAGCAAGGGCAGTGGAGGTCCACTGCATTTGGACTTTAAAGATCAGAATTCCAAGATACTTCTAGAGGATACAGACATGGCACTGAAGGAAACAAAGATGGGAAAAGCAGTTTGACCAGAGAAGGTGTGTGCTGGAGGTGATGTAATTCTAAGACACTGAGGGATTGATTCTCACAGTCAAAGGTAGAGAAGAAATTGTGAAAAAAATCTTGAGCCTTATTATCACAAAAAAGATAAGAGAATAAGAACTACTTACCCAGGTGCTTACTTTGTGAAATTTTTTTTTTTTACAAAATTAACCTGTATGCACAGCAAAGATACCCTTAATGAAGGTGTTAGAAGAGAGCTGGAAAGCTTTCACAAATACTATTTTGTAGTAAATCATTTCTTTATTATTGTGCAGTTGATGAAAAGTAGAGAATTATGCAAGTCTCTGTTGTGTTTTGTTTGACGAGAGAGACATTTGATTGAGTAGAACAGTGGTTTTCAGAATGTGGTCTGGGAACTCCTGAGGGGTCTCCAAGGCCCTCTCAAGGGGTCCAGAAGGTCAAAGCTATTTTCATAATAATACCAAGACATTTTAATCTATAATACAGTAAATATCATTAGATGTAACCAATATAAGCAAAAGGTCTTTGGAAGATCCTTAATATATTTTGTTCTTTTTTGCTTTTTGGAGGGGGAAAGGCAGGGCACTTGGGATTAAGTGATTTGTTCCAGGTCAACATCTGGCTTAAGTGTTAAGTGTCTGAGGCTGGATTAGAACTCAGGTCCTCCTGACTGCAGGGCTGGTGCGCTATTCACTGTGCCACCTGCCTGCCCCAATCCTTAATAATTTTTAGAAGTATAAAGGGATCATGAGACTAAAAAGTTTGAGAACTCATATATATAACAGGCATCTTATTTCTTCTCAGTGGATTGGGAGGGAATGTAGGAGGGAGAATTTGCAACTGAAAATAAAATAAAAAAAATAAAATTAATAAGAGTTTGAAAATTACTGCAGTAGAACAAATGCTGCCTTCAAGGTTCTCCAGCAAAGCATTTCCCATGCACATGTGAGAATTATATGAGATTATTTGACATATTATTATATGACTTATTACATGAGATTATTATATGAGATTATTTGACTTATTATTGGACATATTATTATATACTGATCATTAATATCAGGCAAAGGATAGAGCAGGTAGGTATATGCTAGCCTGTTTTGTTAGAAGAGATGCCCTAAAGAGTTCTTAACTGGAGGTCCAGGAACTTGAATGGGAAAAAAACGATATCATTATTTTCACTTAATTCTAACAGAAATTTAGCATCTCCTTCAGTTATGTTAGCAACAAATATTATTCTCAAAAAGGGATCCATAAACTTCAGCAGACTGCCTAAGGGATCCAGGACATGATGAAAAGGTTAACCCCCATTAAGTTAGTGAGGTCCTCCAAATAACTCTTGTTTGTAGATTATTATGCTGATTGCATCAAGGTCTAGAACAAATCATTTAAAATTAATAACTAGCATACCTCTTAAATTGGTTTAGTTGAAATCAGGCTTACAAATGGGATGGGATTATTTTGTTGTTCTGAATCTTTGCATGTGACAAATTGGTACCTGTCTGGACTAGAACTGGAAGTCACCACCCACTAGCTTACTTCAGTTACTTGTCTGTATGTTCCTGTGCTGATGCTGAAATCTTCATATTAGCAATAGATGTCATTGGTATCTAGGCAACACAGGTTTAGCTAAGCATCTCTGCTTTTTGCTTACAGAACTGAAAATTTTCCATCGTGTAGTTTATTGAGACTACAAGGAGAGGCTTTTTCCTTTGAACAAAGATTTTTCTGTCACCATCCACTAAAGGTGAATGTAATTTAGAAGCAAATTTTAGTGAACCTTTCAGATATTAATGAAATATACAATGATGTATTTGGGTAGCCTGCAAATAACCTGTCAGTAAGAATTTATTTAGTGCCTACTATGTGCCAGGCACTGTCCTAAGTACTGGGGACATAAAGAAAGGGAAAAGACAGGTTTCTGCTCTCAAGGAGCTCACTTTCTAATGGCAGGACCATATGTAAACAATTATGTACAAACAAGCTATGTACAGCAATGACGTTATACTCATATAGAACCAGGACCACTAAATAGTACATAAGGTTCTCTTTGGGCCACACATTGATTTAGAAAATCACAAATTAATATTGTTTTATTGTAATTTTATTTATTTTACTAAATATTTCCTAATTACATTCGCTTGGGAGTGTGCTGACCGTGTGGTCCAAGGGCTGAATGTTTGACACCTCTAATAAACAGAATAAATTTGAAATAATCTATAGAGGGAAGGCACTAGATTTAACAAAAATTAAGAAAGGGCTTCCTGAAGAAGGTGGAATTTTAACTGGGTCTTGAAGGAAGCCAGGGAAGTGAGGCAGAGATGAGGATATTATATTTAGAAAGATTTTTCTCTGATAAAAAATTTCTCAAAATAGTCCCCTCATTATTCAGTTAGACTATAATCTTAAATATTTAAATGAGAGAAGAAAAAATGTGTCCTACAATTAACAGCATGGAGCTATTAGTATTTTATTTTTCCCAATTACATGTAAAGATAATTTTTAACATTCATTTAAAAATATTTGAATTCCAGATTTTCTCTTCCTTCCCCCTCCATCCCCTAGAGTAAGCAATTTGATATAGGTTATGTATGTGCATTCATGTAGAACATATTTCCATATTAATTATGTTGTGAAAGACCAAAAGAAAAAAAAAAGTGAAAATAGTATGCTTCGATCTGCATCCAGACTCTCTCAGTTCTTTGTCTGCATGTGGATAGCATTTTATTTTTTGTAACTTGCTCAAGGTTACATGGCTAGTCATTATTTATGTGTGGGTGCTCATTTTCTGAGGCCGGATCTGATCTCGGGTCATCCAAACTCCGAGGCCGGCCCTCTTACTCACTGCTCCACCTAGCCGCCCCTTTAGGGCGATTGGGGTTAGTTAAGTAACTTGCCCAAGGTTACACGGCTAGGTTTTTTTTTTTGTTCGTATGGATTAAGTGTCAGAGGCCCGCTCCGAACTCAGGGCCTTCTGATTCCAGGGCAGGCGCTCTATTCACTGCGCCACCTAGCCGCCCCTTGTGGATAGCATTTTCATCATGAATCCTTTGGAACTGACAGAGTTATGGGTTTTTTGTTTTGTTTTTTTTTTTTGCTCTTTGGGGCAATTGGGGTTAAGTAACTTGCCCAAGGTCACACGGCTAGGTTTTTTTGTTTGTGTGTGTTAAGTGTCTGAGGCCGGATCCAAACTCAGGTCCTTCTGACTCCAGGGCCAACGCTCTACTCATTGCGCCACCTAGCCGCCCCCTGTTTTGTTTTTTTTTTTTTTTTGAGAGAGCTGTAACTTACCTCAAAAGTGTTTAGGCAGAGATACCTCATTCACCCACTCTTTGTTTCCTTTGAAGACTGAGAAAGTTAGAAAGCTACTTCTGGTCCCCACTCTTTCTATAGTATAGATGGCTGTCCAAATAGCCACATTGGTAGCCATTGATTTTTCTTCTGCTTGGGTTATTAAGGAGTTATATTGTTCAAAGGTGAGGCCTGTTGTTTTTCTGTGCCAATGAATTATTAGGCAGTTTTGTGATCTAGTGGCTAGGCCTAGGACCTAGCTTCCTGTGTGACTGACTTCTTGAGCCTTGCTCTTTTTGTTGGAAAATTGCCTTTTAACAGTGAGAAGTTTGAGCTATATTTGGAGTCCAAATTTAGTACTGCATACATGCCCTGGTTTTGTTAAGGGAGTCAGCATGGTGTAATAATAGTAGCTAACATTTCTATAATAGCACATAGAAAGCAAACAGAGGTTAAGTGACTTGCCCAGGGTCACATGGTTAGTAAGTGTGTGAGGTCACATTTGAATTCAGGTCTTCCTGATTCCAAACTGAGTGCTGTTCCACCTATCTTTTCCTACTATAGTTTAGTGAAAAGATCACTGGTCTTAATCTGAGAAGACCTAGGTTTGAGTCTGGGTTCTGCCACCAACTCTGTTATCTTGGACAAATTACAGAATTTTAGAAGTATAAGGGACATCAGGGAGAAATAGAAATACATTTTTTTAGTGCAGGGATCAACTTTTGATTTGTACTCCCAGTGCCTAGTGCAGTGTCTGATCCATAGTTGGTACTAGATAGATGCTTGTTGATTGATTATCTAGGCCAATCCCCTCATTTTTCAGAAGACCAGAACCCAGAGAGGTACTGGAATTACTTACCCTAAGGTCATCCACCTTGGAATGTAACTGAGCCAGGACTTGAACCCCAGTCTTGTGACTCTTAAGACTAATACAGGATTCCTGTGAATACATGACCTAGCCCTGAATCCTTATGATCTTAATTGGTTTCCTTGGGTTAGATCTCTCCCTTTCCCCCATTCTTCTAGTACGTAGCTGCCAAGAACAACCTTTCTAAAACACTTTTATATAGCTAGAAATTATAATGGGCAGAGAATGCATCTTCTTCCATACTGTTTAACTGGCAGTGGACAAATGATTCTCCATAGGCTGAGACTAGCACCAGACCTTCAGAAGCCCCAGTATCACTGGTTGGCAGCTAACATGTTAGTATAGACTCCAGGGCCAGCAAGCATTATGACTTCAGTCTCATCACAGTGGCTTTGGCATCTGCCTCCTCTCCTGCTATAATACAGCCCACAGGTGAAAGAATTTCCTGCTTCTGAATCGGTTGTGATGGGCATTATCAGTGACACATTGGCAATGGCAAATGCTAACCTTCTTAAGAATGAGATATACCAGGGTCATCCAGGGGGTGAGCCAGAATGCCTTATGCACTTGTTAGAAATGCTTGTCCATGTGGGTGCATAAGGATTTTATTTACTTGGTAAATTTAAAAGTGCTTTGTAAATGTGATTGGTTATTTCTATAACTTGCCTTCTAAAAAGAGTAATTTTTTTTTTTCATAAATGATGATTAGCATGATGCTGAGATGTCCCTTTGATTTCATGTTTCAATTTTTGGAATCTCTTCATTTCTTTTTTTTTCCTTTTCGGAGGGGGGAAGACAGGGCAGTTGGGGTTAAGTGACTTTCCCAAGGTCACATGGCTAATAAGTGTTAAGTGTTTGAGGCTGGATTTGAACTCAGGTCCTCTTGACTCCCGGTACTCTATTCACTGCATCATCTAGCTGCCTGGTCCCCCCTTCCCCCCCGCCCCCGACCATTTAGTTTTGATTAAGTTATGGTTGCAGGATGCACTTTGACATTGTGGGTAGAGGGCTGACTTTTGAACCATAAAGACCTAGTTCAGATCCTGGTTTTGACACTAGTAGAGGTATGAGAGGTAAAATGATGGGCAAACTAACTTGAATTCTCAAAGATACTTCAGGTAGTTCTTTTAAGACTATGTTACATAGCAGTTGTTGTGATAAAATATGACCTGAACAACAAAAATTTAAAATTGCCCCAATGACTTTAAAACCAAGAATTAACTAAAGACGTCAGACAAGGCCCTTCCCTTCTCTGGGCTCATTTGGGGCACACCCTTGACCATTTGTATGTAAGAGATATAATTGGGAAGGGAATTGGATTAGCTCTTCAGGAGACCCTTCCAAACTTTGTACTATCTCCCAACTCTTGAAATTCATTTATTTAAATGCAGTTGAATTATGGGACAGCCCTAGCAGTTATAAATGCCAGCCACTAATGCTCCTATACTGCTGGCTTGTGAAAATTGAAATTTGCATAGAAAATCAGGATTGTCTCCTGGTGGGAGACTACTTGATACCGGATTGACTTAAAACAGTCTTGGGGGAGGAAAGTGACTTAGCAGAGGCATTAAATAATTCATTATACACATTCAAAATGTATATGAAGGTTTCAGTATTGCCTTGGCAATTTGTTTAGCTTTGGTTCCTCTCCTAAGATGATTCAGAGGAGAAAGATTTTCCTGGGCCTGGTTGAAACTATCCTTATTTACTTATCCTTTGCCAGAATAGGGAAACACACACTTTGAGCTTCCCTTTGGGAGATTAGATAGGTTTTGGTTGGCTTCACCTTTGTTTACTTTTGATGTAGCTGGTGGAAGTTGTTAGTACCTGTAAAGTGCTTTTGTACTCAAGGGAGCCAGAACCTCAGCCTCCACTTAACTAATTCAGTTCAATTAAGAGAATCAGAATAGAATTCCCTTGCATCATCCCCTATAATAATCCAATTGCCTTTGGGTAGCTCTCTTTGTGAGCAAGTGTTTCCTTACATTAAATTGACATTTCTCTTTACTTCTATCTCTTGCTTCCATTTCTGTCCTTGAGACCAAGCAGAACAAGTCAGCTCCCTCTTCCCTATGATAGCACTTAAAATACTTGGAGATAGCTATCATGTGCAGGCCAATCAACCCTATTTCCTTCAAATGATTTGCATGATGTATCCCTTGTAACGATGCTTCCTTCCTCTTCCAAAAGGCTTTTGGCATATTATTGACCTCTTTTTTTTTCTTTGCTTTTTGGAGGGCAATTGGGGTTAAGTAACTTGCCCAAGGTCACACGGCTAGGTTTTTTGCATTAAGTGTCTGAGGCCAGATCGGAACTCAGGTCCTTCTGACTCCAGGGCCGACGCTCTGCTCACTGTGCCACCTAGCCGCCCCTTATTGACCTCTTCTTATTTTCCTTTCCTTCACTTCATAAACATTGATTAAACTGTGTGCAATAATATTTCATCTTTATAGAAGAGGCACTCATATTGCTTCTTCATAGCTGCCTTGCCATCTGTCAAGGTGACATCTAACATAGTCCCAAGGAGTGCAAAATCTACTCCACAGGCTAAACTCAAACCTGCCTTCTGCCTTACTTTGTGAGTAGAGAATGTTATTATGGCTCTTAGAAATATACTTCATGTCAGGAAGTCCATTTGGCTAAGAGTGGCTTTTATGTAAAAGTCTTGTTTGGTAAAATTAATAAACATTTACTCTGTGCAGAACATTATGGAAAATACTGAGATAAATAATACTAAGGTGCCTACCATCAAAGAATTTATATTCTAGTAGAGTACATGAGTCATGTACATAGATAATATATAATACAAAGTAGTAGTATGTGTGCCATTAGAAAAGTAGAAATGAAGTGTCATGGGGACATAAGACGGAGATAATGTTATGACAGTAGCATTTTGAGTTGATCCTTTGAAGGATGAAAGGATAAAGTTAGACAAAAATAGGTAAGACCTTCCCATGGCTTTCCAAGTTGAGGGAATATTATGTGAACAAATGAACGGAACCATGTAAGCATGGGGCACATTTAGAGAAATGACAAATAATTTGGGATTTTATTGTAGAAGGCCTTCAATGCCAGGTTAAGGAGTTTGTAATTTATTCAATAGGTAGTAGAAAACCATGAAAGTATTTTGAGCAAGTCTATGTATGACCTGGTCATATTTGTACATTAGCAATATTAATTCAGTGTAGAGTAAGTTCAAAGGATGCATTGAAAATGGAAACTGGAAATGAGACCCCTTAATGTGAAGGTCACCTCTTCACTGTGCTCAGATTGGTTTTCACCAAATCTATAATTCTAGGTTAGAAGCTTATTAGAAGAGTCAGATTTATTATTATATGATCAGTAATGCACTGGTCTTAATTTGAGTATTTTCCACAATGAACAAAGACAAACTATTAGAGCTATAAATGTTAACTGCCACATTAGTTGGCAGAGCATTTGTAAAGAGAGGAAACTTATTCAAAGGATATCCTTTGAGTCTTTATCAGTGTCCATTAGCAAAAGTAAACTGAAGACTGAAATTTCAAGCATAGGAGTTGAATATAATAAATAAAACTGAACCTTTTAGTGAATGTAGAATGATGTGGATAGACAGGCAGGCTGTGGAGGAAGACCAGGAAAAGGAGGAGAGGAATTGTCTCGTGTGGTCCTTTAAAATCTGTTATCATATTTAGAATTGCTGGGAGGTAGAAACTAGTTTGAACATGTGTAATAGACTATATAGTGATAAAGTTGATACTCTGTCTCTCTGGATATGTATCTTATATCTATATCATCTATATCTATATCTGGTAGAGCTTAGAAATTGTGGGTGGAATAGTAAACCATATAGCTAGGAATAAGAGTAGGGGCAACTCTCATCTTCTCCCCTGCCCTATAGCCTTGCCCACCCACTTTGGGTTAACGTTCTGGTTATTTAAATTTGCTGTAGTCTGTGCTTCTAATCTTAAAATGTTAGGACTTGCTCCCAGGGAGAGTAATAAATTTCATGACTAGGGAGACTTGTTTGTGCTAAGCTGTACCTTGTTATTATGGCTGGTATTGGGCTTAGTTTCCTCAGAGCTGAACTTTTATTTTGAGAGGAGCCAGTGTCATGCATTGAAAAGAGTCCTGCAGTTTGTAATCAAGAGAGAGTAATACTAACATCACAGAATTGTGAGAAAAGGGCTTTGCAGAGATTAAAGTATTGTTAAATGTGAAATATTACCTTACTTTTGCAAGAAATCGAAAGACTCATGAAAATAAAATTGGAAAGAGAACTTTATGAGAATAATAATAAACTCATATTTACATATACCAGGCACTAGGCTAAATGCTTTATAATTATTACCTCATTTGGTCTTCACAACAACCCTGGGAGGTAGGTGCTATTATTATCTTCATTTTATAGATGAGGAAACTGAGGCATAGAGGTTAAGTGACTTGACCAGGGTCACAGCTAGTCATTATCTGTAGCCATATTTGAACTCAGGTCTTCCTGACTCAGGACCCAGCTCTCTATCCACTGTGCAACCTATCTCCACCTACCTCCCTGTCCTCACTTCACAGTTCACTCAAGGACCATTCTTTCATAAAGAATGGATTGTAGATTAGTTAGCCTGGCAACCTGATTTTATACTTGAGGAAACTGAGACCAAGAGAGCTGCAACTTGCCCAAGGTTAAAATAGCTATAATAAGTAGCACATCTGAGATTTGAACATAAACCTTAGATTTCTCTTTTCTACTAGACTGAATTGTCTTTTTTGTTCCCTTGTTTCCCATGGAAAGTATTTTCTTATTTGTAGTTCTAACCATTTATTATATGCTTTGTTTTATTGCTTGTGTTGTAAACCAAGTCAGATTTTTAAATATCAATAAGTAGGCATTTATTGAGCAGCTACCATGTACCCAGTATTATAAATAGGTGCTGTAAAGGGATATAAAGCAGAATGTACTCAATATTTTTAGCACTTAGTCTTTAGGAGAATGTAAGCAAACCCTTTGAGGGCGCAGGCTGTGTTCCTCATTTTGGCTTGTCTTTATAGTGCCTAACAGTTCACAGTAATTGCATAGTTTAAAAGTTCATTGTTATACTTGATTCTGTGCATCTAGCTTTTTTGCTTGTCTTGTCTCTCTAGCCATGTTGCAAAATCTTCTTGTTTCCAGACAGAATATAGAGTAAATATTAGATTCTTGCTTTTTGTTTTTCACATAGGCTATCAGTACAAATTTATAGTGTTTATACTTTGACAATTTTGCTGCTTTGTACTTTTATAAACACAAAATCTTATTTATTTAGTACTTTCCTAGATGGCATGACAAAGTAATTTTGGGAAGGCAATTGGGCAGGGAGTCAGGATAACATTGGATCTGTTCTCACTTTTCTACCCTGGATAGGCTGAATGCTTGGATGGGTAAGTGGGAGTGGAGCAGAAGCAAGGTATCTGCCCTTGAAGAGTTACAAGTTACAAGCAAGTTACAAAGTAGCCGTGAAGAGAAAACATCTTAAAACTACAGAAGAATACTTTGGGTCATGGGAAAAGATTTATACCAAATTTTGTGGATGAGAAAACTGAATCCTAGAGAAGATAAATGAGTTGGCTAAGGTCGCATGGATTGCAGATTGTAGAGCTGGGCTTTGAACCCAGGTTTTCTAACTCAAACTCTGGAGTTTTTTTCATTTGATCACACTCCAAGTACTTAATGCAGTGTCACTGATCATCAGGTAGACACTGAGAAGTAGTGTCTCTTATGATGCTTTTGAGCCCAGTGGTATGGAAAAAAGGTCACTTCTTGCCACAATTTAGAGACTCTGGATCAAGTAAACTGTTGAAAGCTAATGTGAATGAACATTGCTTATTAGTTTGAGAAGCCTGTTTTTTAAATATAGCATCTTCACTTTCCCGAATTGAAATAGTGGAAGTCCTTATCAGGGTTTAATCATTTGAATAATTTGAATCACATTCTGACATTTTTAAGTTCTGTTTGTTCTTTCTCTAGAATTGCATGTACAGTTGTTATAGTATTATAACTTATAGAGCTGAGAATAAAGACAGAGCCCACATATTTGTGATACTTAAAGCTCCTTGCCCTTTTAATTTGGCTCCAGTGCAGGCATTAGGACTCGTCAACCTGGAACAGATTGGAATGTCTTCTGGAACTCCTTCTCTGTTCCCAGTCATCTGAGTTGGGCAGTGTACAGGGAAAGAAACAGTAGTTAAAATAGTCTTTCTCTTCCTCTTCTCCACCTTTGCCTCCCCTTCTCCCTACCCCCATTCTGTGTAGGAGGAGAATAGTTACATCATTAACTCCTGCTTCAATATGGAACCTGGAGCTAGGTGGAGGTTGGCATGGGTCATCTATAGATTTTGAATTGTTAAGTGGAGAGAAACCACCCTTGTCCCCTACTCCATGTTTATTCCTCTGCTAATAACTTCTGTATCATGCAGTTTATCACCAGCCTGGAGCCTTGAGAAGGAATTACCTATTGCTGTTATTATTAATAAAGTTTATTCCTGTTCCTGTTATACAGATGAGAGGAAACTGGGGCTCAGACAGACTTGTCATGACTTGTCAGGCTAGTCAGACCTAGTAATAGTGAGATAGAGAAAACAGCTTGGTACCCATACCAGTTTTCTAGCACTTAGGTACCTCGGGGATAAACAGTATCTCCAACAGAGAGAACCCTAGCTACCACTATCAGATTTTTTAAAGAGCACCAGGCTAGAAACCATTTAGATTCTTCTTGGTGGATAAAGATGAAGATACTGAAGAAAAATGGAAAGATGAAGGAACTGCATTTGGAGGCACTTTATGGTCCCCTCCTCCAGAGAGTTTGAACTGAGGGAGGCTAAAAGATTGGTTGGCATTTGGTACTGTTGTGACTAGAATGAGGAGAATCAACTGAGAGAGCCCTTTATTTCTTTTACAGAACAGTTTGTACAGGACTTGGGAATATAAAATACTATTTCATACTCTTATTCTTCACTTGAGACAAGGAGCCCCTTAAATAAGGGTGATTGTGTGTGTGTGTGTGTGTGTGTGTGTATGTGTGTGTGTGTGTGTAAAAGGATGATCCCAGTTCCTGACACTATACTTGTTTGGGGGAGATTCTTTTCCTTTTCTTTTGTTAAAATTGGAATGAAATGTTATTAAATCGATAGAAGTAAATAACTAATGTATCCATGTAATCCATCCATCTTTTTGAAATATGTTGGAATTTTTCTTCATTGCTTTCCCATAATAATAATTCCCCATATATCTAAAGCATGAAAATCTTACATCCAGCAGGTAGATATTGGACCTTGGACTTGAAACCTTAAGGCCTTCTGACTCTTAAGTCCTTCTGTCTGCTAAGAGTGTATATCTTTTTTAAGGAGAGTATTTGATACAGTGTTAAAGCCTTTTGTTTTTTCTGATTACTGAGTGATTTCTTAACTCCCCTTTAAAGGAACCAACTTCAATGTTTACATAGTGAATAGAATTATTCATATGACCATAGCATAACGCTCACTCATTCTACACTTTTTAGTCAGATTTTATTTAAAGAGCTCATTTTGATGATAACATTCTCAGTATTTATTTAGCTCTTTCTTATGTGTTTAGAACTTGAGGATAGTAGCGTAGCTATAGTTCTTGGTTCAGAAACAGAAATAAGAATTAAGGAGAAAAACAAACACTCAGGCATTTATTTCATTGTGTATATTTTCAGTAGTGGTTTTTCTTTGGATAGGTTTAGAATTATAGACTGAATTATATAGCTGAAAGACTCTTAAAGAGCATTTAAAGTTGTGTACTTTCATTTATTTATTTTATTTGTATACTATTTACTGTGATTGTTGGTCTCAGGGTTGATTTACTTTTTTTTCTTTTTTTTTTAAATTTTTGCTTTTTGGAGGGCAATTGGGGGTAAGTAACTTGACCAAGGTCACACGGCTAGGTTTTTGTTTGTGTGTTAAGTGTCTGAGGCTGGATCTGAACTTAGGCCCTTCTGACTCCAGGGCCGGCGCTCTACTCACTATGCCATCTACCCGCCCCTGCAGGGTTGATTTTCAAACGTTGTTTTTGCTCTTATCAAAATGAAAAATCATAATGAATATGATTTGGGGAGAGGCTTTTTAAAGAGACCTTCATTTTTCAGGGCAGCTAGGATTTGTTTTTTTTTTTCCCTAGCTTCAAGGAATTCCTTCTGTACTAGAAAAATCAAACTTCCTAGCTGAACCTATTGATTTTGTAGCTTAATGCAAACAGCTCTAGAAAACTGTAGTCTTACCCTGGACTGATGACAAGATACAAAAATTATAGTTAACCATTAGCAAAAATTAGTTGCATCGAGGCCCATTTTGATGGCTTCCTAAAATAAAGATTAGTAGTTGCCTTCTCTCCCACCCTTGCTTTTATCTTATTAAACTTGCTTGTTGCTTCTGCATTTGTTTTGGGCATATTGATTTGGGTCCCTTTGTGCTTCCAGTATCCAGGTTTTCATCTTTTCCAAAGGGACCTTAGAAGGGCACCTAGCTCCCTCTGACAGCATCTCTTTTTGGATTTGAAATGACAGGATCATTACAAAAAACAAAGGAGGCCTCTGTTTTTCCAGAGGGCTGATCCTTTTGTCTCTCCTCTTTTCTACTTGTGAGAGTTTGTAGGGCTATGTATGATTTTGTCTGAATGATACCTTAGCACACCTGAAGTAGTTGTAGTTCACACACACAGAGAGATGGTTAATGTGAAGCTCTGTACTTACATATACAGCATTTGCCTTTGAATTCTTTAAATTTTCTCACCGGCATTTAGTCAACTCATTTTTATTTTAAGAGCTTTATATTGTTCTTGCCTGATGTGTTCAAGACAGAATTTCCCCAAAGCACCTCTGGATTTTGTTCAGCTCATAGGATCTAGAACTTAGAGACCTTAGAGACATTAAGCCCAAGTCACTTATTTTACACTTGGACTCAGATTGCAAAAGGAATTTGCTCACAGAAATAGTAAAAGCCAGGACCCAAACCTAGGTCAGAGTTGTGACTGCATTCCCCTGTCAATTAATACACAAGAGAAATGAATACGTATTATGCTTATATGTTTTAATGAATATAAAATGTAAACTTAATTGCAGTAATATATTTGAAAACAAAGTCTTGTTTTTTTATGGTAACATATAGTTTGTGGTTATTGAGATTATCTGTCACAAATGTAAAGTGACTACTAGATGATTTCTTTACTACATGGTTAATCCTTGCACATAACCTTGCATTTCACAATACTTTATGATGAGACTGGGCTTTAAGTATATTCATAGCCATCATCTCATTTGATCCTCACAATAGCCCTTTGAAGCAGACTGGGCAGAGATAAAAACACTGAGGCTCAGAGAGGGAAAGTCATTTGTATGACCTGTGTGAAGGCCACACAGAGAAGATGGTACAGGTGGGATTCAAACCTGGGTTTCTTATTTAGTACTATTTTTACTGTACCGTATTGTCTTCCCATGATAACATAACAGTAAGTACTCAGTAAATATTTTTGGATTTGGTTTTTATTTGATCCCTGCTATGATTTTAGGGAAAGTACAGTTGGACTTAATAACCCTTACTTGTTTATATGTGTGTAACATGTGTCTGTCTTTAGCTTCTGAAGGATTAAAACCAGGGAGCCACCCAAAGCAGACTCTTTCCTGCTGTTTGGGAAATATTAATTTTTTTGAAGTTTTTTTTAATATTAGATATTACAGTTTTATTTCTATTCTATACTGTCGCTGTTGGACATTTTTTTTTCTTCTGAGTGCGAATAGTTGGTGCTATTAACATGAACATTTCTTGTACTAAGTTAAATCAAATTATGTTAGCATAGAGATGGATCAGAGGGAAACTAGAGATTGGCTCAAGCTTACATGCATATTTTGGGTCTCTTTTTAAAGATTAGGCCAGTTAGGTACAGAACTAAACTTGTATAAAGATGGTGTCAGGAGAGAGAGAACAGGTGAAGACCAGTGATTTTAATATTAGTAATAATTTATCCTATAGAGGTCACTTCTTTGTCTCCTTTACTGTTTTATCCTTCTCGATAAGTGTATCTCCTAAAACTGTTTTCAGCCTTTTTTTATTCTTTACTTAAATGACCCCACAAATTTCCATAACTTTCATTTATAATTTCTATGCGCTCTCTCTCTCCCTCTCTGTCTCTCTCTGTCTCTCTCTCTGTCTCTCTCTCTCTCCCACCCTCCCTCTCTCTCCCTCTCTCTCCCTCTCTCCCTCTCTCCCCCTCTCTCCCCCTCTCTCCCCCCTCCCCCCTCATCTGATTGTGCTTCCTGAGGTCCATTCTTCTTTCTCCACCTACTTGTTGCAACAAAGCAATTTTAATAAGATAAAAACAGGATATGATTGAGGGAAACTTCTGATCTCCACTTAGAGCCCTGTACTACGTATGTCAAAAACTGAATTCATCATCTCCCTTTCCCAAACATGCTCTCCTCCCAACATCCCTTTTTTGGAAGAATTTTTTTTTATTAACTCAGTACACTCTACCACAAAAATCAAATATACAGAACAGAAAAAATGATATATGTTGTAACTTCTTATATACTGTTTGGACTTTTAAATACATATTAAGTTCAACTTGGTAGTAACAAAATTGCCCTTTTTATTATCTTTGTCTACTTTTGAACTTCCCTAGGCTCTCTTCTGTATATTTTTAAATGTTTTATTGATACTTTTTTTTGCATCTTTATCACTGTTGACCATTTAATCCCTTCCTTGTAACTCACACCAAACAAATTAACACATTGACTTTTCCCCAAAAGGGTACATATCATTCTGCAGCTCTAGTTTATCCCCTTTGTGCTAATAGGTGGAAGCATGCTTCATCATCAGATTTCTGAATCATTGTTCCATGTGCTGAAGAGAGATCTGAAGTATTTTGCAGTTGTTTTCCTTTATATTTTTATGGTCATTGTGTAAATTGTTCTCCTGGTTCTACTGATGTCTTCCCAGGTTTCTTTCAGCATCCCCCTTTCATTGTTGGCACTATTATTCACTAAAAATCACCCATACTCGAAATACTGACATCCTGTTTTACTCTTTAATCTCCCATATCCCTTCACATCTAATTACTTAGCAAGTACAATTGATGCTACTTCTACAGTATCTGTTAACATCCTCTAATCTTCAGTCTCATTAATAATACACATTGGTGGAGGCCTTCAAAAACTTCTTGCCTAGACTACTTTAGTAGCTTCCTTTACTGGTCTCCCTGTTTTCAATTCTCTTGTCTCCTATCAGTCCATTGAATAACTGCTTACATAATCCTAATGTACGTGTTTGACCATGTTACTCTTCTACTCAGAAATCTTCATTCAGTGGGTTCCCTATTGCCTCTAGGATAACCTACAAATTCCTCAGCTTAGCATGTTAGTCTTTCCACTTTATCTTCTCATACTTAATTTCACATTCCCCTTAACACACTTTACATACAATGTTCTAGGATTTCTTCCTTTCAGTCTTTGGTGTCCTTGCATTCATAGATGCATTCCACACCTGAAATGCTCACCTTCCTAGAGGCTGTTAGGTTAGGTGGATAGAGTACTGGGCTTAGAGTCAGGAAGGACCTAAGTTCCAGCCTTAGACACATGCTAGCTGAGTGACCTTGGGCAAGTCACTTAACAGCTATTTGCCTCAGTTTCTTCAACTGTAAAATGAGGATAATAATAGCACTTACCTCCCAGAGTTGTGAGAATCAAATGTAAAGCACTTAGTACAGTGCCTGGCACATAAGTAGACACTCTAAAAATGCTAGCTGTTATTATTATTCCTTATCTCCACAGGTTGAAGTTCTTCTTTTCCTTAAAGATACAGCTCAGGAGCCACCTTTTTCATGAAACCTTCCCTTATCTCTCCAGTTTCTCCTCAGATTTTCCTAGGGCATTTTATCTAGATCTTTCCTTTGCTCCCATTCTACTCTACTTTGTATCTTACTCATTTATTTACTTGCTGTATTCCCTTAGTAAATTATAAGCTCCTCAAGTACAGATTGTGTAATATTTTCATCTCTGTATGCCAAGTACCTAATACAGTGCTTTAGATGTATTTTGGGGAGTTATCCCTTGATTCACCATTCTTTAAGAGGTGAATTCATTTACCAACTTTCCTAGATGCCTTAAATATCTGAAATAAAGGAGATGCAGATTGGAAAAGTAACTTTCAAATTAAGTGACATTCTCTAAAGAATACATTTTATGATTATATAATGTCTGCCAGAGGACAATATATAACACATTTAAGAGACTCCATAATATTTTCTAATGGTTAAATTAAACTGGCTTAATAAAAATTTGCAGTTTATTTCTTTTTTTATTTATTTATTTATTTATTTTTAAAGCAATTGGGGTTAAGTAACTTGCTCAAGGTTACACGGCTAGTCATTATTTATGCATGGGTGCTCATTTTCTGAGGCCAGATCTGATCTCGGGTCATCCAAACTCCAAGGCCGGCTCTCTTACTCACTGCGCCACCTAGCCGCCCCTTTAGGGCAATTGGGGTTAAGTAACTTGCCCAAGGTTACAGGGCTAGGTTTTTGTTTGTATGGATTAAGTGTCGGAGGCCGGCTCCGAACTCAGGTCCTTCTGATTCCAGGGCCGGCGCTCTATTCACTGCACCACCTAGCCACCCCAGTTTATTTCTTAAATGTTTGGAGAAAAGGCAACATCTATTATTGTTATTGGGGGCTAAGGATGCACTGTATTGATTTATAGAAAGAACCACTGAGAGGAAATTACTGCTACAAGTCAAAGAGTTTATACTGAATAAAAATGTAAAATGAAGGAAGTCTTATTCTTTTCTTAGACCTAGAATGTTAGAGCTGGTAGAGAACTTAGATAATATCTAATACAACCCCTTCATTTTATAGCTGAGAAAGCTAAGTCCTAGAGAGGTTAAATTAAGTGGTATAGTTGAGACTAGATTAGGCCTTTGTGACACTAAGGCTCAGTCATTGCTCTCCACTATATGTTATTGCCCACCCTAGTTTCAGTAAGTCAGTAGAGTACTTTGAAGTTTAAATTAGCTTGAAAACCATTCATTCTAGTCTTATAGTTAGTACATCAGTGGGTCTGTGATCTTACTGATGCGGATACTTTCTCCAAGGATGTCAGTAGCAACCTGTATATATGTTCTCATTCTTGTCCATATCCTTCCAGAAATCTTTCCTGGGTGTCCATATATGTGCTGGAGGTTTTACATCTTCCCCTTAGCCCCACCCCCCCAACCTTAGACATCTTAACATTACTTGAGTGTTAGCATAGTATGAAGGCTGTCCCTTTGTTATCATCCTGGCCCAATTCCTTTTCTCATCATATACTTCTTCGATGATATCTTTTATGCTGCTGCTTTCCACCACTCTGTTGTTGGTAATAATACTGCATCCTTTGTGTCTACCATGAGTTTCTCCATTGGCCCCAAATTGTTGGTGACCTATCATTTTGACAATATATCCACAATGGAAATGTTTTGCATAGCTACACATGTACAACCTATATTGAATTGCTTATATTCCCAGTAAGGGTGGGTGACAAGGGATGAAGGGAATGAATCTGGAATTCAAAGTTTTAAAATCAAATGTTTAAATATGTATCTACTATTATTAATACTGTTTTACATGTAACTGGGAAATAAGACATATAGGCACTGGGTCATAGAGATCCACCATGCCCTACTGTAAAGTTGGAGGGAATATGGGAGAAGATATGGGAGAGAGCAGATTGGAGGAGGGGATATCCAGTGGGATCGCTATTTTTGGGGTTGTGGGTAGGGGAAAAACAGGGAGAAAATTTGTAACTCAAAATCTTGCAGAAATGAATGATGTAAACTAGAAGTTAATAAACATTTGATTAAAAAATAAAGTCTTCACTTTATGCAAAGAGATCAAAGAAAGAGGAAAAGAGACCATACATAGAAAAATATCTATGGCTGTTCATTTTGAGACATCAAAGAACTGGAAACTGAAGGGGTGCCCATAAATTGGGGAATGGCTGAACAAGTTATGGTATATTAATGTTGTTGAGTATTGTTGTGCTGTAAGAAGTGATGAAGGGGATGTTTCAGAAAAACCTGGAAAAGCTTTGTGAATCAATGCAAAAGTGAAGAGAGCAGAACAAGGAGAATAATTTATATTATAATGATACTGTTGAAACAAAACAACTTTGAAAGACTTAAGAACTCTAATCAGTGCAGTGACAGACTCCAGAGGATTTATAATGAAACATACTATTTTCCTCCTGACAAGCAGGTGATGGACGTAGAGTATGTATTAGTACATATTTTTTAAAATATGGCCAATGTGGAAATTTTTTTTGCTTGACTATACATATTTCTCATAAGGGCTTCCTTACAAGCTGGGATGAGGTAGGAGGGAAGATGAATGGATTTTTGTTAATTGAAAAAAAATTTAATTAAAAGAATGAATATCCTCACCCCCTTTAAGGATCTCTTCAATTTGGACTCTGTGATAAACATATCTTCCATGGCAATGGCAAACACATTTGTTGAGCATACATTTTCCTGTTTTATAGGCTTACTTGATATTAATAATCAGATAACCATTGAACAGTTATGTTATTGAATTTATCTAAGAATCTTATATACCCATAGCATCAATCACTTAATCAGTAAGTATTTGTTTAGCACTTGCTATGTGTTAGGCTCTATGCTAGACACTAGGGATACAAGTACAAAAAAATGAATGATCCCTACTCACGGTATGCTTACATTCTAATGGAAGGATTGCAAGAACATATTAAAAATATATACAGCATCAATAAGTTATATTACCAATAAAAGGTTAATAAAAACATATGCATATATATGTATGTATACATACAGTAGTTATATATAAGATACTATGAAAGGAATCTGTGCAAAGGAAAATTTTATGGAGAAGGTGGCATTTGAGCTAGAGCTTAAAAAATGGATAGAAATTAGACAGAGTTGGGAAGTGTATTCCAGGTATAGGAAACTAAGGAAGCAAAGGTCTAAAGGCAAGAAATTACTTAGCCAGCAATCCTTTGTTTTGTCCCTGGAACATTAAGAAATAAGAATAGGGTGTATATGAGGAGGAACATTGTGATAGAAGTGTAGGTTTGGAAGAAGAAAGATCTCTTTGTTGGGTGGAGTGAAGGCTGCATGAAGGACCCTATATGAGACAAGACTAGAGACCATCAAAAGTACAAGATCTGACTTCCATTGATGGGCTGTCTGTGATTTTATTGGGAGCCAGTGATGTTTTGTGGGCTTTGTTGCTGTATTTCAGTACTTCATCTATAAATTAGGAAGGTTGTCTTATAAGAGTCTTCTATTTTTTCTATACTTTGATGTATCTGTGATCTCATCATTGTTGGTGCTTTCTCCATAGGGTATGGATGTTAATCCTTCCATGTCTTCTCATCTTATGTGAGTCTTGATCTTGTTCTTCCATAAATGATGTGTGGAATTCTCTAAGGACCTTGTGATTCATTTAATATTTTATGAATATCAGTGTGAAACTAAGGTCTGTCAATTTTCTGTCTGTCTTATTTCATTGGCCCACCTCTTTTTCAGTTGTATGTGGCCTTGAATAAAATATTTTTTTTGGAGGGGGCAGGGTGGGATGGATGGACACTTTTTTATGTGAGTCACCTTTAGTAACATGCTGCATCCCATTTTTATACCTACTATTTGTCTTCTCATTACATTTTAGGTCACCTGAGATTGTAGTTCTAAGATTGTGGTATTCATGATTTTCAGATACATAGCATCACAGACTAAATACCGGTGTTAAAAAAAGAGACTTTTGCAACAGCAAACTAAATTAATAATCGTGTGAAAACTAAAAAAGTATCCAACTGACAAATCCACAAAAGTGCCCGTGTCTCTTTGGTGTTATAGGTGATCTAAATTTACAGCTGAGGAAGAATAGTTTTTACAACATGGCTAACCATGGACGTTCCCATCTAAGATGAAGGTGTTTGTTGAAGTTTAGGTTCTTCAAAAATCAGTGTTTTGTTTAATTAGAATAAAGGTTATTTCTTCTAAGTGAAGGACATTGAGATCTGACTGATTTCATCTAACTGAAATTTTTTCATATAACACAGTTCTCTCTTACCCAGCAGGAATTAGATTGGTAAAGATCCAAAATAGTATGTTGGTGGGATAGGGATTCCTTAGTGGAGTGCTGTAGTGAAAGTAAATTTGGAAACTATATCTTCTAAGAGTTCCTTGCTTTCCTGATTTCTCTCTAGGCATCTTATTCCCAAACTGGATAATGCTCTTGAAACACAGAGGTCAATTTAACCTTTATTAACTAGCTAACATAGCAAAGTGAAGCCAGTTGTTGGGGAAGATATCAGAGAAATTCATCAGCAGATAAGAAACAATTTGTCTAGTATTCTGGAATGCTCATGGAGAGAGATCATTCATTAACATTTTGAAAGATGGAGGATAGCTTATTTGAATTTAATTAGATGCATTCTCAATATCACTCCTCATTGTTTCCCTCTGGAGTCTCCTTCTCCTACCCACATCTGCTGCCCCACTCTCTGTAGCCTGTTAGTTGCTTTTTTCTCCTTTTTCCCCCTCTTCCTGATTTCTCCTGTTTGCTCCTTGGAATCCACTGGTAGAGTTTGATACTTCTTTGCAACTTTGGTTCTAGAGTTCAGTGTTAGACCAAAGGCAGAGAAATAATATGGGTAGTTGTGGTATTATTGCCGGTACTCCTTATAGTTTTCAACTATGAGTTGAAATGATCAGTTTTCATAGTATTAGACTTCATTATTGCTATAGAACTGGGATACTTAATAGAAAAATTCTAAAACATAATCCTAAGAGATCACCAGTCACATTTCTTTCCACTTGTATTTATTCTTTTTGGGTAGGATAGGCTATAGTGATAAAGACATGGGTATGTTAGTTCTCCTTTAATATTGCCTATTTGAATTTTCTGTAAGTTCGAAGAAAATAAGTTAAATAACATAGCAGTTACTACCTTGCAATCTTTCTGATTGGAAGGCAAGTAGGTGGGACATTGGATAGAGTCAGGAGAAATTGAATTCAAATTCAGCCTCAGATACTTACTAATAGTTCAGTGTTGGGCAAGTCACTTAACCTCTCCACAGTGGTTGTGAGGATCAAATGAGATAGTATTTGTAAAGCAGTTAGCAAAGTGCCTGGTACTTGTTTCTTTCCTTCCGTCATCAGACTTGGCTCTAAGCAGAATTGGACATATTTTTTCCTATAACTTTAAGCTCAGTTGACTCTAGCGGCCTGTTACATAGGTAACAAATGCCCCACAGACTTCTGGGTGTTGTGTTGTACCTGGGACTGAGCCAGCTGCCAAGTCATGCAGAGTGGCTAATGAGTACATTGGGGATGTGGGAAAGAGTTTGTGTGTGATCAAAGATCCTCTACTCGGGGGCAGAGTCACCACCAAATCTTAGAAATGATAGAGACTTCAGAAGTTCCCAAGGAGTACCCCTCCCTGAGCAGGAATCACTTCTTAAACATCCCTTACAAGTGGGCATATAGCTTCTGTTGGCAGACCACCATTGCTAATAGTGGGGAACATTTATTCCATTAAGTATAATAATAGTAATAGCTAGCTGGCATTTATATATACTGCCTTAAGGTTTGCAACATATTTTATGTTTATTATTTGATTCTCACTACAACTTAGTGTGGATGATTTTGTAATCCCCATTTTACAGATGAGGGATAGGGATCAGATAACTTTCAAATGCCCTAAAAAATCCTTAAGCAGAGATTTCTCTAGCTAGAAAATTGTTTCTGACCTACAGAAATAGGCTTATCCCTTCAACTTCTTCCTCCTAGGCTCACCACTTACCACTCCCCAAATATGAGGCAATAAACCTTTGCATCTAAACTAAAGAATATTTCATGTTTGAGGCAGTCAGATAAAATAGTGGAGAAAGAGGTCGATTTGGAGTCAAAAAGACCTGATTTTGAATCCTGCCTCAGATGCTTATTAGCTGTGCAGTCCTCTGATCCCTTCATTGATCAGAAAAAATGAGTCTTGGCGATGGATAAGGTTTATTCCAGTGTGATATAGTTAGAACTGGAGCTGGGATTTGAATTTGGATATTTATGAGAATCTCTCTGATGGAAAGCCAGTTATTTTAAGTGTTATAAATAACTCGACTCGTGAAGTAGAACTCCCATTTGCAAGTTTTGGTAATAACCATAGCAGGCAAGCTGCAAACCAGCAGCTTTCCATGGCAAAGTCTTTACAGTAGATCCATGTAACCACATCTAGATAAACAAGAGACTGGAACTGGCAGAACTTCCCATGATGGAATGCAAAATGAGTTCTACTGCCATCTTCTGGGCTGTTTGGCATATTGTTGACATACTACTTTAGTGCTGCGAACTCCTTCATAGTGACTCAATCTCTTTCTGTCTGAATGAACTGAATATTTTGAGTAACTGTTAGATAACTTCTAAAATACTTTAAAATATGTACCTTGTAGGAAAGGGAATTCAGCTTTTGCCCTGTGTTTCCAGACCCTTTTCTTGAAAGCACAACATAGTGACCACAGTCTGATGCCCAGAGGCTCTAAAATTATTGCATCCAGAGTCATCCGAGCAATCTGAGATAAAGGAAAATGCACATGACTTGCATTTTTGGGTAGTTTCCTGATTTATGTTCTTTTGTCTACTGGGAGTAGAAGATACAGATACTAGTAAACCAGTAAGGGAAGAATATGAAACTGGTTTTAAGTAGGTCTTCTAGGTCTTGAGCCCTTTGAAGAAAAAACATATCTTAAATATAAAAGAGAAATCACATGTTGAAAGCCTTTAAGTTTGTTAGGCTCAATAGATTTTGATTGTATAGCTTATATCAATTTTAGAGATATGAAAATCCTTATTTGTTACTTATTTCAATCTGCCCTCATTTAGAGAAACACATAGATCCATTGCAAGTTAGTAGCAGAGATGGGACTAAAACCTAGTCTCCAGAGTTTCAGTTCATTGTTCTTTCCACACCATGACTGCCTCATATTTTCCAGGTAGAAGAGCCAGTGGGTATATCTGTACCTTGAAAGAGAGAGATTATCTTTCCTCTGGGGAGATATTCATATCCTTCTTATTTTCCCTTATCTTTACTTACATAATGGGGACAATCAGATGGATTCACCCTTAGGACTGCTGAGTATGAATTGTGTATGGCTCTTCTAACAGCCCTAGATAGTTAAATCCTATCCCTGCAGAAAAGCTCTCTTGTCTAGAAGGTAGGACACTTGTGAGAATTTCAGCCTTATCCAAAAATGAAGGTGTCTTAAAGTATTCAGATTAGGGTTATGTGGGCACGTAAGCATGTATGGGAATGAAATTGGATCAGATATGTATTAAACAGTAAATAGCTTACCATTCTCAGGGACAAAGTGTTCTGTGCTCATTTATAGTACGCTTACCATTGTTGCAGATCAGCGCTCTTCCTGCACCAGTCCCTGTCAGGTTTTAATGCTATGCTAAAGCTTTTGTCCATCAGGATAGACTGATTAAAAATAGTCCAGTGACCTAGAACACTTTGTCTATCTTTTTAAATCAAGCAGGTAACCTTCTTTCAGATAGAACAGGGTCCAAATTGTTTTTTTAGATACAGAAGTTAATGATTGAAATGATTGAGTTTCATCACCAGTAAAGCTATTTCCTTTTGTTGTGGGTCTTCTGTCACAGGGGTGTTGTAGACAGCTAAAGTAACACTCTCAGAGAAAAGATGGGAGGTTATATAAGGTTTTGACACCCTTTGGATTTTTGGGATAGGAGTTTAGAATGACCTTTATTCTTTCCTAAACACTTTTGGAGATTTAATAAATAGCAAATGTTAAACAGCTTTATTATATCTTAGGGAGCCTTGGCCTGTGCATTGGTTATAGGTACAGGCTTTTTTTTTTGAAATGGCTTTTAAACCAGTAATCACTGAAAGCACTGAAAACTAGGAGATACTAGCACCCTCATTTCTTCATTCCTATCTTTAGATAATGGTGTGGATTTAAGCAGAATTTAATTTTTAAATTTATAATTTGACTTTGATGGAGAAAAAATGAGGGGGAAATGGCTTTGACTATTAACAGTAGATAGATTCTAAACTAATCTTTTTCTCCAAATGGGCTCCAAATTCTTTTGTTTGCCTATGTAAATTACTGTACTATTAAAATTTCAGGTTCTTTTCCTCTATGAAAATACTTTTATGATCAGCCAACAAGTATTTGTAGTATGTTTATTATGTGTCCTATTAGGATGAGACTCGGCCCTCAGAGTTTACAGGTTAGCTGGAAAAACCAGATTAGTACCTCAAAATTTTTAATGAAGAGTACAAGATATATACTTTGTTGTTTTTAAATATCAGTATAGTATATACTCCCCAAACCACATGCATTAAAAAATAATGGCACAAAATTATAACAATATTTCTTTCAATTTGGGTTAAATATATTTTATTCATTGCCACTCTTTGTTTTTCTCTTGGAATATTAGATTCGAAGTTAGAAAACCTGAAATAGATCCCTGAGTCTGCTACTTAACTAGTTTGTGCAACCTTGGCCAAGTTACTGTCTTGGGCTTCAGTTTCCATCTATAAAATGGAAGGTTGAGCTTAAATGGACTCTTGCTCACCTGTAGATGTGGTCCTTCTAAGGTCCCTTCCAGCTTTAAATCTTATGATCTTGTTAAATCTTTCTGGTTATGTATAACTGTGATTTGGGGATAAAAGTGCTAGCTGGATTTGGACCAAGATGATAAACCATTGGGACCCCAAAGGAGTGTGGGGTGGATCCTGAAGTGTTGCTCAGAGTTCAGGGAAGGGTGAGGCTCCCAGGAGATGTGGTAGCCAAAATAAACTGGGAGTAGCAGGTTATGTTTTTCTGTTTTTTTCTCCTAGACCTTGTCTTGTTCTCTCCTCTACCTCTGAAGTGGTACAGCCAGCCCAGCAGCTAGCTGCAGCAGAGCTAGCTCCCTAGCATCCAGTTGGCTGCTTTTCTGGTGGGAGGAGCCTTTGGCATTGTTTGTCTCCTCTTGCATGAGCTCATTCTTGTTTGTCTTCCTGCTGGAAACTCTAAGAACCATTTCAGTTTCTGCTTCCCAGAGAGAAGGGTGGAGCCGACTTCTTCCCTGGCTTGAACTTTGCTTAGGATTCTTATCTGGCAATTTATTCATAGCCCTGGATTTCCTTGTGCTTGTTTCTAACAGAACTTCTTGACTGCAATCAGTAGCTTTGGAGGCACAGAATTGGGGATCCGATCGTCTGCTCTTGAGCTGCCTTTCTTCACACTGCCGCATTGTTCTGTCTAATGTGCTACAAGGATGAGCCCAGCTTTCGGAGCTATGGAAGTGGAGCACTATGCCAAGGGAGTTCTGCTGGAACCTTTTGTTCACCAGGTGGGAGGTCACTCCTGTGTCCTCCGGTTTAATGAATCAACCATCTGTAAGCCCCTTATCCAGAGGGAACACCAGTTCTATGAAACCCTCCCGACAGAAATGCGTAAATTTACTCCCCAGTATAAAGGTAAGCATCCAGCTCACAAAAGGTGTTGGCTTTCCATTTTGTACCTCATTCTGTTGTTGTCTTATCCTCCTTAAAGCCTCCTCAGCTTGGAGGAGGTTTTAGGGGGTTTCTCTTCCCATATTTTGCTGTTGCTAGAGCCGGGCTGTGGTGATGCAAGGGTGGACATGGCTTGCTAACAGCATTAGAGCTGAGCAGTTCTGTTGGGTAGTCATATCTTCCTTAGGCGGGGCCAGGTAAGTATTTGCTGGGAAATGTTCCCATAGACTGCTTTTATTTGACTCTCCGAGTTTGTCCTTTCTACTTTCCCTCTCCCTACTCCCCTTTCCAAGTATTGGGTAAGATTGCTTAATTGTTTTGCTGTGGAGGGTTGGGGGAGGGTTGGCTTATTTTTTTGTCTGGTGGTTTTAAAAGCTGAGCTTCTGTTTTATATTCTGGGATTCTTTTTAACTGTATCTCAAATACTTTTTCACAGTGTTGGGAATAACAGGGAAGATTTTGAAAGTATTTTTTTCTTAAATATTAGCAGCCTGTATTTGCCCTTGAGACTCAAATTCGAGAACGTTAGGTAGGCAAGGATCAATAGAATTTGGGCTAAGGCTGAGTCAGAGGAGTGTGGAAGTGGAAATTCCCATTCTGCAAGGTGGGAGCTAGATAGCTACATCCTGCTGCAGTTCCCAAATATTCCAGAAGCTGCTATCTAGAGGCAATTCCATTGAATCAGACACACTGAGTTGTTTCTTCATTTTTGTAAAGCCTTACTGTGGAGACTTTAATAGTCGCCAGTATTGTGTGACCTTTTAGAAAGCATCATTTGTAAATGCTGGAGGAATATGCTAAAACTATCAAAATTTATGTTTTCTTGTGTATGAAAGACAGTGGAACACTTCAGTCTTCTGGAGATGTTGAAAATGTTGCTCTTAAAAGCAAAAATGTACTAGACACCTGTACTACAATGTGTAAATGATGGTTCTTTTTCAGTGAAGGGGAAGGATTAGGGGTCTTCACTTGGTCCTTCCTTTTGTGTTGTTTTTTTCCAGGACAAAGCCCAAGGCCTATGTTAGCTGGCTCTTCCCTGCCTGGCCCTTTACCTCTCTAGTTCTTTCTTATGTGGCAGCAAGACTGTCAGGCCAGGATTCTGAACTCCCCACCCCAGCTAATCCCTAACCCAGGTCCCTGAGTCGCCTGCCCACCTCAGAAGTCTCTCCCTGAGAACTCTTTCCCCTCCGGCCATTTGAGAACACACGGCAAGGACTGAGCAGATTGAGTCATTGATGGGGGGCAAAGAGAGAGGACTGTGAGAAAAAGCATTCAGCCAGTTGTAACGACGCTCACTCTTCGGTAACTGCTGAAACTTTCTCATCGGGCACTGAGGGCAGCCTTGTCAGCACTTTGCTCAAAGACTTATGACCCCCCCTCCCCTTGCAGTGTTCTAGAGACTCAGAGGAGAAAAAAATGCTTTCACCATGTTTCTGTGTATCCCAATACAATTTGCTGTGTATTGCATTTTGTTCTTTATTTCATGGGACTTCAACCTCAATAAAATCAGTCATTGCTGGACAAAAAGGCTTGTCCAGTTCGCCGTAGACGTAGGGTGCCCAAAGATTCTCAGGGCAGCCTTTGCAGAGGAGGATCTGTTGTACCGTGTAATTTGTTTCCAATCACCCATCCCTTTGTTTTGCTCTTGTAAGTCTTTGCTTCTCTCTAAAGCTCTTTAACCCTCAGTCAAATCTGTGTCCTGGTTGATGCTTTGGGCTTTGCTGTAATGCAAAACTTAAAGCTTTTGGTGTTTCTCAACAGGATACTTATTTTTTCCATAACAGGATATAAATAAAATAATAAAAATGTTTTTACATCTTGCCAAGGGTTAGACCAGTCACTTTTTTCTTCTTTAAATTAATAAACATTTTCAATAATGTAAAAATGTCTCCTGTTATTATTTGGTCCTATATTGTTCAGTGCATCAGCAAGAAAAGACTGATCCAATGTTTGGTCCATGATAAATTGTCTTCTCTGTGAGGTGTCATTTTGTCAAGATGTTTTGATATTTGTTAGGTTGGCAGATGAGTTTTGGGCCTCTGGCAACATAGAAACTAAGGAACAGGGTAAGAAAAAAAACCAAAACGTTAAACTCATGTTGTATGAAGTGTGTTTTTTCCTATTGTGTTAAATTATTTTCTTCTCCTCCTCCTCCTCCCTATAGGTGTTGTATCAGTAAGCTTTGAAGAGGATGAAGATGGAAACTTATGTTTAATAGCATATCCATTAAAAGGGGACCATGGTAATTTAGACAGTATAGATAATTCAGACTGCGAACCCAAAAATAAGCTCTTAAGGTGGGCTAACAAAAAGACTCATTTACTAGAAACGGAAAAGATCACCAAGGAGTGGGTCCGACAGCACAGAAAAGAGGAAAAAATTAAAAGGTTGGTATAAAAGATACCCTGAATTAAACCTGCAGATTGAAGTTTATTTTTTGAGTTTTATATTTCACTATCACTCACAGGTTACAAAGTGTAATATTTAAGGAATCTGATTTAGTTTCTGAAGTTCCCTGTCATGGAGGAGAACATTCCTACTTAGCCAAATTATGTCACTGCTGTTTATCAGCAAATAATTGAAAGTTAGAATCATAATATTTTTAGCAGAACAGTATTTTGGTAGATATCAGTTGTAGAAGGAATGTGGCTGTCTATAATAATGCCACATGAGTAACCTTGAAATGCTAGTTCTAATTTAATCTCTTTGCCCCATAATACCATCATTTGGAGCAGTGACACAGGAACAATTATACTTGGGTACCATATGATATATGTTCTTCCTTATTGGGAAACATTTAATGTAGGAAATTTAGTTCGTAAGGAATTTTCATCATGGATTTGCTGGGCAATAAAACATGATGAAGTTAATTGTCTCCTGGCAAAGTTATTGTGAAATGTGGGCAATGAAACTTCGTAGATGATCAGTTTAAATATGGAAAGTACCTCAGTGATCATCTAGGCCAGAAATCCTTAACCTGAAGCCCATGGATAGATTTTAGGAGATCCATGAACTTGAAAGGGAAAAAAATGCATCTTTATTTCCATATAATTGATTTCCTTTGTAATCCTAGGTATTTTATGCATTCTTAAGAAGGGATTCATAGGCTTTACTAGACAGCCAGAGGGGGTACTTGACACACAAAAAAGTTAAGAACCCTTGATATAGTCCCATCATCTCATGAGAAAATTGAGGCCGGGAGAAGTTAAATGGCTTCCAGGGTCACCCAGTTGGTAAGCAGCAACAGAGCCAAGGCTTTAGGGACTTTAGGGCTTCTGTTGGGGTCACTGCTTAAGTGGGCTCAGCTTGTGAAGTCAGGAAGGACTTCAAGAACCAAATATTCTCCTAAGTTTATAACCCCTGCCAATGTCATTAGGAGGAAAGGACCTAGACATGTAGCCCAACCCTCTCACTTTACACAAGAGGTCCAGAGAGGGAAGGACCACATACAGGTAGTATTTGAATTCAGAGGCTCTGGCTCCAAACTCAGAGTTGATTATACTACTACCTGACTGTACATACCAAGAACAGAAGCTGTTCCTTTACTTTAGATGTTTCTTTGCCTTAAAAATGGTGTGATCTATCTTTGTTTTATTTGAACATTTGTCTTTAGGGGAATGCCTTAATGTTTTAATTGTCTGTTTTCTAGTCATAAGTTAGAAGAAGAATTTGAATGGTTAAAAAGCTCAGAAGTCTTATACTACAGTTTAGAGAAAAAGGGGAATGTGAGCTCACAGATGAAACATCATAACCCTTGGAGTATGAAATGTCACCAGCAGCAGCTACAGCGCATGAAAGAAAATGCCAAACATCGGAACCAATACAGTATCCTTTGCCAGAGATAGCAGAGCTGTAGGTGTCCTGTTAAGACATTATTCAAAAGGTGGTCAGTCTTGGGACTCCCAGAATGGCTCAGATGTGAACATGAAACTTATTACAGTTGTCCAATGTTAGGTTCCTTCCTTCCTTCCTTCCTTCCTTCCTTCCTTCCTTCCTTCCTTCCTTCCTTCCTTCCTTCCTTCCTTCCTTCCTTCCTTCCTTCCTTCCCTCCCTCCCTCCCTCTCTCCCTATTGGGATTAAGTAACTTGCCCAAGGTCACACGGCTAGGTTTTTGTTTGTGTGTGCATTAAGTGTCTGAGGTTGGATCCGAACTCAGGTCCTTCTGACTCCAGGGCCAATGCTCTACTCACTGCTCCACCTAGCTGCCACTAATGTTAGGTTTTTTTACCCAAGTAATGATAACTTATCACATACTAATGGAGGAGCATTGGTTGGTTTGAATTCAGGCTTTCAGCCACTGTGTATACATAACAATTGGTTATTTTTAAAACAACCCTCCCCCAGAAACAAACAAGAAAAAATCCTTCTATTTCCAGAGTTTTTAAGGCAAGGACTAGTGCCTTGTATAGGTAGGAACCCATAATAACAGTAACAACAATAGCTTACAGTTGTGTAATGATTTAAGGTTTGCAAAGTGCTTAACCTTTGTTATATTATTTTTCTGTTATCTTTGCTCCTGTGATATCAGAAACATTACAGATATATTATAGGATTTCAAGATGAAGGTTATCTAGAGATCATCTAGTTACAGGACTTCTTTTAAAAATTCTGCTCTATTTTATTTTTAGTTTCTAATTCTTTTTTGTCTCCCTCTTCCTCACTCATTGAGAAAGCAAGAAAAACAAAACCCATTACCAGTATGTATAGTCCAACAAAGCAAATTCTAACAGTGACCTTGTTAAAAAAAATATGCTTCAATCTTTATTTTGAGTCCATCTCTCTCTCTCGAGGTAGGATAGCATCATGCTTCATCATGAGTCCCTGGAATTGTGGTTGGTCATTGTGTTGATCAGATTTGCTAAGTCTTTCAAAGTTGTTTATCTTTACAAACAAATTGTTATAGTATAAATTATTTTCCTGGTTCTGGCCACTTCACATCTGTTCATATTAGTCTTCTCAGGTTTCTCTGATATCATCCCTTTTGTCATTTAGTGTTCTGTTACTTTTATTTACCAAGACTTGTTCATCCACTTCCCATTTGATGGAAACCCCCTTAGATTCTGATTCTTTAACATCAGAAAACTACTGGAAATATTTTTGTAGTATAGAGATCCTTAACCTGGGGTTTGTGATTTTTTAAAAAAAAAATATTTTGATCATTGCATTTCAGCATAATTGGTTTCCTCTGTAATCCTTCATTTGTAATCCTACATTACTTGAAGAATGGATCCCCAGGCTTCCCCAAACTGCTAAGAAGATTCCATGACACGCAAAAGGTTAAGAACCCCCAACCTTGTCCAGTACTACAGGGCTTGTTTGCTTGCTTTCAGCATTCTTTACACCTTATCTCTTTTGAGCCATACATCAGCTCTGTGAGACGTGCTCCTGTATTGTGTCCATTTTGTGAAAGGAGGAAATGGATTGAAGGGCATTAGGTGACTCGCTAACAGCTGTATAGCTGTCAGGCCCTGTTATCCCTGACTCTAGGTGTGGGGATCTCTCATGTTACCAGTGGTGTCAAACTCAAATACAAAATGGACCATCGGGATCCTTGTGGACTCAGAACACCACACATTAACATCTGTTTTATTGCATTTTTAAAAGTTTAACTTGTTTCCCAATTACATTTTAATCTGGTTTAGGCTGCACTTGGGAGTGTTGTGGGCCACATGCAAGCCTGCCCACTGCATGTTTGACACTTCTTCACTATCACAGGCTACCTGCCATGCTCCTTATTTTAAATACAAGGGAAATGAAGCCCACAGAGAGAAAGTGACTTGCCCAGGGTCATATAGATACTAATAGCAGAACCAGGATTTAATCCCTGCTCTTTTGAATATAGACCTATTCATGTTGAAAACTTCATAATTGGATTTTGGACTCTTATTTCACTCCTAGCAGACTAGATCATTTATCTGCATTCTTCACTTAGGGCATGGTACTTTTTTGGGAAAAGAAGTCAATGATACAAGCCTTTGATCTGAAATAAGGTTATATGTCAGTCTGAATGCCCATAAAGTAAATCATAATTCTTTCCATTTCTTCTATGAATATGTTGACTCATTCACAATAATTCCTTATTCTCTCCATTGGACATTTTGTTTCACTGTGCCTCAATAACCTTATCTTGTAAAGTGAGTTAAGTTAATCATAATGTCCTAGCTACCTGAAGGCAGAAAACTAGATTTGTTGACCTTTTGAGATTTCTTCCATTCTGAAGTTGGATCACTCATTCATAATACTAAAACTTCAGTGGCTTTTTGTTAACTTTAGGATAAAATATAAACCTCTCTGTCATTTAAAGTTCTTCACAGTCTGCCTCCAGCATATCTTTTTCAATTTATTTCATTTTACTTGCCCTTGTGCGTTCTTGGTTTTAACCAAATTGGACTTCTTACTATTGTCCATACAGAACAGTGCATCACCTTTCCCCCATTTGTTTGTGCTGTCTCTGGAAGAAAATTGACTTGTATTTTGTATTCAGTTAGCTGTATATGTGGTCCATTGTTCCAGGAAGATAGAATATTTTCTTGAGATTAGAGACTGTCTCTTTAGTGCCTTGCCATGTAGCAAATGCTGATTGAATTCAGTTTTTCTGATTTTTTTTTTACCAGATCTGATATATTGGTGTAGAGAACTCCCAGCAAGGAATTTCCATTTAACAGTGCTGATTGGCAACAACTCTGCAAATTAGATTATAAGAAATTTCTAAACACCTGAGCAGTTAAGTGTCTAGCCCAGTGTCACATATACAGTGTATGTCAGAGTAAATGCTTGAGCCTAGGTCTTCCTGACTCCAAGGCTGGTGCTCTATCTTCTATACAATACTACCTCTTTTGTCTTTAAATACCTTATTATGTAAAAAACATTTTCCTAGGTGTTGAGGGAAAATATAATCTCCTTTGAGGGCAGTGATTGTTTTCTATCCCTAGAATTTATCAAATTGCCTTGAATATGAAATGAATTGATGGAACTTAGAGTTTAACATAGGGTTAAAAATTACACACAGGGTTATATACACGAATACATGTTGTACAGTAAACATGATAACTGTGAATTGATTGTATCTATCACAGAGTTGGTGAAATAATGTAGAATATGCTCTTTCTGAACCCAAGTTTAAGAGATAACATAGGAACCTAGCTGTCTAACTACACAAGCTGTCCAAAATGCAAGCTCTGTTGAGAAGTTGCCTGTTAGAACAGTAGGTCAGCATTGGGGATAAGACCTGCTGTTGCCTGCCTTCCTTCCTTCCTTCCTTCCTTCCTTCCTTCCTTCCTTCCTTCCTTCCTTCCTTCCTTCTTCCTTCCTTCCTTTTTTGTTTTTTTTTGGAGGAGGAAAGGCAGGGCAATTGGGGTTAAGTAACTTGCCTAAGGTCACACAGCTAGTATGTGTTAAGTGTCTGAGACCGGATTTGAACTCAGGTCCTCCTGATTCCAGGGGTGGTTCTCTATTCACTGTGACACCTAGCTGTCCCATTCTTTCATTTTATAGGATGTGTTCAGTTCCTAGAACCCTGGTCCACAAGGGACCCCAAGGTCCAATTCTGATTTCAGAATCAGTCAACAAACACTTTTGGAGCACCTTGCTATTCTAAGTGTTTATTCCTTGAGATTTTCCCTTAACTATCTAGAATTTATCTTACTGGAAAATTTAACCTCTCGCTACCAAGTACCCTGTGTCCTGGACCTGAAGATGGGAACCAGGCAACATGGAGATGATGCATCAGAGGAGAAGAAAGCTAACCAGATCCGGAAATGCCAGCA
Organism: Gymnobelideus leadbeateri; assembly: GCA_011680675.1. Lineage (NCBI taxonomy): Eukaryota > Metazoa > Chordata > Mammalia > Diprotodontia > Petauridae > Gymnobelideus > Gymnobelideus leadbeateri. Next base: position 133,872 of record WOXC01012483.1, read on the forward strand.
GAGCACATCTGCAGTCATAGGGGTCCGTGTATGTGGGATGCAGGTGAGCCTTCTGATGTTCTGATGAGCATCTTTGCCTCCAAGGAAATGCAGAGGCATCAGGGTGCTAAAGAGCACTGCATTTGACATCAGAGAACTTGGATCTGAATCCCAGCTCTACCATGTGGTACCTAGGACTTTGGGCAAATCACTCTGCCTCTCTGGCCCTCAGTTTCCCATCTGTAAAATGCAGAGGTTCGACTATAGTAATCTCTTAAAGCTCAATCTAAAACCCTGTGAGCCTGTGGCAAGTACTTTGGACAGTGCCCCCTCTGGTTTTTGTTCCTGTTCTAGCATCTTCTGCCAGTGAATTGATTAGGTTTGCTTTGGAAGAGGTCAGCAAAGACTAAACTCTCCTATGACATTCCATTACTTGGAAGTCATAATACCAACAACAATAATTAATTTCCATTTCTATAATGCCTTAAGGTTTATGAAGCACTTTTCTCCCAGTAGCACTTTTAGGTATATAGGTAGTACAGGTGTTAATATTCCTGTTTTACAAATAAACAAACTGAGGCTCAAAGAGAGAATGTAATTTACCAGTGTCACATAACTAGTGAATGCCAGAGCTAGGATTTGTACTCTAGTGTACAGGGCTCTTTCTACCATGTTGGGAAAGGGGGCCTTTGCCTTTGTGAGTTTGCATGCTTCTTATTTTTTGTGTCCCATGGCTAGTTTCCCTAGGAGTAGAGCCCCTTAAGCCATTTGCACACTGATGACAAATAACCCGATGTGAGGGCAGTGCTCTAAAGTGGCCTCTTATCAGGGATCATGGAGGACCTGCTCTGAAGAAACATCTATCTTTTTCTCCTCACCCCCCGCCCCCATTAGCCAGTACCTTTTATCTGCCAAAGAGTGATTTTTCCTTCTTGGGTTCTTCCTGCTCTAAAAGGAGAGATGAACCAGGAGTGGAGTTAGCAGAATCATTCATGATTTTAGTGTACATAACAGAGGGATAGTCTCCATAAAGGAGTGGAACTGTAGTGCTCATTCATTCTTTAAGCAATCATGTATTAAGCTAGTTCCTTGTGTGGAGAAGCCTATGTTGGATGCTGTTAGAAATAGAAAGTTTAGAGATGATGTAATTCTTGTCTTCAGAGAATAGCTCACAATCTAGTAGGAAAATAAAACATAAGGCTATAATACATTAATAGGGGGCGGCTAGGTGGCGCAGTGAGTAGAGCTTCGGCCCTGGAGTCAGAAGGACCTGAGTTCGGATCCGACCTCAGACACTTAACGCACACACAAATAAAAACCTAGCCAGGTGACCTTGGGCAAGTTACTTAACCCCAATTGCCCTCCAAAAAGCAAAAAAAAAAAAAAATATATATATATATATATATAAAATACATTAATAGATGATAAGTTCATTTAAGAAGAACATATTATTATGTGAGGTCAAAGGGGTGAGCTTTTCTGGAGGAGGCAGCATTTAAATTAATAAGAAGGTACAGCAGAGGGAGGGCATCCCAGATATGATAGGTTAATAGGTCCTGTGATATAGCATAGGGTACACAGGCCTCTAAGATTTTAGATCTGGAACCTATTTGAATGATCATTTATTTCTGCTATCTCATGTTTCAGGTGAGAGACCTTTAGGGCTCAGAAAGATGAAGTAATTTATATAGGTAGTATAGTGTCAAGAAGAGCCAGGATTCAAACCAAGATTTTTTGACAACAGACCTCTGAACCATGTTGCCTCATAAAGACCACAGCTTTGTCCTCAGATTGCCACATTCTGTGGTGGCTGGACATTTACTTGAGAGAGATTGATATTTCCTCCCATGCCCCTTTTCACTCCTTTTAAGCATTTATGAATTATTTCTGTCATTTATGACAGTTTACAAAACACTTCTTCATGCGAGCTTTGGAAAGAGAGTGAAATTGTTATGATCATCATTTTATAGGTGATAAAAACTGAGACTTGCTCACAGTTAAATGCCAGAAACAGGATTCAAACCCAGATCTTGTCTCCATAACCAGTAGTCTTTCTATAGTTTCATGCTATTTCCATTCCTTATCATATGTAATTTATGTTAGGAAGGAGACAGAGATAAGATATGGACATATAACTATGACAAATGATAAGAGATAATGTTAAGAGGGAGACACAGAGAAAGCTGTGGGGGTCTTAGGAGTGGGAGATACTCTTCCTGATACGTCTGATTCCCTATCAGTAGTGTTGAAATCTGTCCCTGGTTCTGCCCATTCCCTGTCTGAGTAGGTAAGGTGCTTATTACTTATCCCAGTTGACCCTGTAAAGGACATGACCACAGAAGAGACCCTTGATTCAGGGCAGCTGAGAGGCTAGAAATAGCTGGTTCAGTCAGATTGAGAATTAGAGAATTACATGTTTCCTAAGCTGAGATCGACTTTTGTGGTTAGCATTCAAGGCCTTCCACAATCTGAAATTACCTTAGGTTTGCAACCTTAACCTAATATTCCTACAATCTACATATTCTGGGTTCCAGTCAGATGAGACTACTCTGTCCCTAGTCTTGTCCTTAATTTTTGTATTGCCTCCCTGCCTTTGTTCATATTGTCCTTGTACCTGGAACATTTTCATTTTCCCTTTCTTCTATTATATTTCTTCCCTTCCCATTTACATACTACCTTTAGGAAGTTTTTTTCTGATCCCCTCAGTCAGTAATGACATTTCTTCCTCAGTACTCAACATAGAACTTTAAACCTCTCTAATGTATTTCTCATGTAATGTGTAGTATAATTATTTGTTAGTATCGTCTCCTTAGTAAACTGTAACCTGAGGAAAGGACTTAGCATCTTATGTAAACATTACATTTCACTTGGTACCTAACAAAAATACTCTGCACAAAGCAGGTGTTTAATATTTGTTATATTGTATTGCCACTATGTGGACCTGCATTGTCTTAGATGGTAGCACCAAGGAAAAGAAAAGATTTTGTTCTTAAAGAACAGATTACAGTAATTCCTTTGCCTTTGTAGAGCCTTTCCTTTGGATCACATATAGATAGAGCCACTGTCATCATTCTCGCTGTCTCCTTGCTGCCTGCCTCTGAGAAGAGTGGTTTTCTCTTCTGGTCATCTGGTCAGTTTGTAGAACAAGCTTGCAGATCTTTGCCCAAGTCTGTTGCTCTGATTTAAGTTCTGACTCTCTCTTTCAATGGGAAATGCCAAGGGCAGAAAGAAACCTTTTAAGTAATTTAGGTTCTAAAGTCAAGGAGGAGTGATGTATCTCAGTCCAACCTGCCCTCCCTTGCACATGACTTTTCTTTAATCTGGGGGGGGGGCTTGATATTTTTTCTCCTTTGCAGGTCTACCAGACAGGGAGTGGCCAGCTCATGTTCATGAACAAATACCACGGGAGAAAACTCTCTGTCCAGGGGTTCAAGGAAGCCCTCTACCAGTTTTTTCATAATGGCAGGTACCTACGCCGAGAACTCTTTGAGCCTATCCTAAAGAAACTGACAGAGCTGAAATCAGTGTTAGAAACCCAGGAGTCCTACCGATTCTATTCCAGCTCACTGCTTATCATCTATGATGGCAAGGAGCTGCCAGAGGTGGCTGTGGACTCCGACCCCGAGGACCTGGAGGATCTGTCTGAGGAATCATCAGATGAATCAGCAGGAGCCTATGCCTACAAGCCAGCCATCAGCACTGTGGATATCCGCATGATAGACTTTGCCCATACTACCTGCAGGCACTATGGAGAGGACAGCATCGTACATGAAGGCCAAGACACAGGCTACATTTTTGGACTTCAAAGCTTAATAGATATTATTACAGAAATAAGTGATGAGAGTGGGGAATAAACCATTTGAACGCATACCTGTTTGCAGAGAGCACTGTTGCGACTCTTTGTATTCCAGAGTATTGGCTGCTCTGGATTGGGGAGGAGCCCCAGGGAGTATAGGGGAGGGGCCACTGGAGCTCACAAACCTTGGAGTCTTTATTTATTTTACCTATTTCTTAAACATTCCATATTTGATGATGCAGATACCTCTTTTCTTCCCTGTGTGTATATGTTCCAATAAAACATTTTTGTTCATTATAAATATGTGGCTGTCATTCCTGGTGGGGTTTGTTTTATTAGCAGCTCCCCAGAAACTGTGGGCTATGGTTCTGAGCTACATCAGGGTAAGAGCAGACATCTCTCCATCAACAGAGATTATTGGAACTCCGAGCCCCAAAAAGTCTGAAAAAAAATCCAAATCCTTATGTGCCCACCAAAGGGAACTTAGCTTGGGCCCTGAGAGACCTAGGGGGGGGCATATGGTAGTTAGTGCCCAGGTTTCCTTTCTTTGCCCCTTCTTGTTCCCTTGGGTTTTTCCAGCTCATAAAGGTCTGTGGGGTGGGCCTGAGAAACCTAATTAGTCTTAGATCAAAGCTGTCAAAAACAGGTGCCCCGTGTGGCCCTCAACACTCCCAAGAACAGCCCAAACCAAATACAGAAATGTAATTGGAAAATATTTAACAAGATATCATAAAACAGATAATATTACATTTAAGACAGTCACTTTGTGGCTCACAGGGATCCTCATGTAGTTTAAAGCCTCAGTTTCTATCAGAGTTTGACATTCCTAGTCTTAGATACTGTGGTGGGTGTAACCTGAGAGAATGTTTTAACTCTTAGGTAATTTGCCTTTTGGGGGCCTCCCAGTATACCCCTTGCAGAAACAGTTCATATGCCAATGGGGTAGGAATACCAAGGGACCTAGGTGTGCAGAGGGTTAAGCTAGGAGCTGTATGTCATTTCATTTACTATTCCTCTGGGTCACTTGGTCCACCTAATGATAAAAGGGAACATTTCTCTAATACTTCCTAGTAGACTCAAGCTCTTTTCCTCCCAACCCTGTGAGGCCAATAGTGCCAGTATCACTAGTTTCATTTTACAGACAAATTAAAGCCCAGAATAGACAAAGTTGCTCGAGGTCATGTGGCTTTTATTAAGTGACGCAGCCAGGGCTCAATCCCTTAAATGTTCTGTCTCCAAGTCAAGCACTCTTACCCCTATACCATGCTCCTATCTTGCAGGAGGTCTGAGAGGTAGGGAACAAGGAGAATTAATAAAATCTGGTCCCAGCACGTGTAAAATGGGAGATGTAGGTAGCCTACGAGCCATACCCAGGGGTGCTTTTGTTTGCAGAACCCAAACTATCCTTGGAAGCAGAATTATCCTTAGATGATCTAACCACTTAGAAATTGCTCATTTTCGTTCTTCCACTAACCCACTGGAAATCTTAGGGAGAATTTCTCTTTTCTCCCATCCCCATTCTTGAACCAAAGCAAGTGCTCAAGTTAATTGGACCTATGGCCTGAGACTGTCTAACTCAAAAGATTTATATAAAGTTGGAAGGAACCAGAGAGATCATCTAGTCCAATGGTATTCTAGCTTTTTTGATGACACACCCATATCAGTAAAATATTTTTGACCATCCACCATTAATAAATGTATGTTTACTTACAAGTGATATATATGTACTACTGTACTAATAGTTGTATAAAATGTGCACAAAATTAGAAACCAAATGAGATAAGATGTTTTTAAATTATTTATACAAAAAACTTTTGCTTTCACCAAATATCAATAGTTTTAAGTGAGAGCACTAGAACAATATATTTCATCATTTTTTAAAATCTTGGTTTAACACTATGATAGTCATTTAAAGGCCTAGTTCTAAGTTTGACCTTTTGATTCTTGGTTTTAATAGCTGTCATATTTGGAAAAAAGAATACAGACATACATAGATCCAAATGGAAGAAGTACATTGCTGGCTATGCCTACTAAATCATGAATACTTGTTTTTCAGTCCAGTCCAATTATGCAAAGGTTTTTGGTAAAACTTAGTAAATCCCCATTTTCCCCATGTCCATCATTTGTTCTTTCAAACTGGCCAGAAGAAGTTATTGCATTTTTATATTTTTAACAAAGGAACTCAAAACTCAAATTCTTCATCTAAAAGATTCTGATATATTAGAATTATAAATTATATATAAAAAAGAATTATAAAATTCTTCAAGGTTTTTAAATGTGCAGATATTGAGAGTTTTTGTGGGTAACATACATTACTGTTAGCAACAAAAGCTTAGTTTTAAAACACCTTGCTAATTATGATGGCTTCATATTATTAGCTAAAATCTCAGGTTATGATATATACTTAGGGCAGTGAGTAGTTCATTGTTAATGACAGATGTAAATCCATTTTTCAAATAATGTTGGTTACTTTTGATTTTTGGTGTCCTTTGATGAAATTGTCACTTTTTAAACCTAATAATATGGCAGATATAGAATTTATACTAGAAGTATCAGCTCTGCCCTTTTATTTATATTATTATCATCAATCTGCAATTTCTTAGGAAATTCAAGATACTTATTTGGTGAAGTTTCATTTAGTCAAAACTAAATAATGGGCTCTGTTAACACATCCACTTAAATAAACTGGTCAAATATAAACTAACATTGCAATACATTGAAAGGGAATGAATGTATGAGCATTGCACTCAACCTCCCCCTGCTGGAACTCCAACTCTTTTTTTTATCATACTTCCCATACAACATGAATCATGGGAACTGACATGGACTAAGTGAGGTCATCATGACTAAGCTATAATACATTACTAAAGACTAATTTCTTACTTCTTAACTAAAAAAAGAAATAGTTTTAATTATTTTTAATATTAATTGAAAATTTAATTATAAAAATTAATATTAATTTAAACTTAATGTTAATTTAAAATTAATTTAATATTAAATATAAAATAATATTTTTAATATTTTCCATGCCTCAATTGATTATATTATGACACACACCCACAATTTGGAGACCACTGATCTATTAAAATTCCCTCATTTTATAGATAGGAAAGAGAGGCAGTATAGTATTGAGTTGGGAACACTTGACCCTGGACAAGTCAATCTCGAAACCTTAGTTTCTTTTTTTCATTTTCATTTCCCCCCCAGTTAATTATTTATTTTTAGTTTTCAGTATTCACTTCCATAAGTTAAATTTTCTCCCCCTCCCTAAGAAGGCTTGTAATCTGATATAGGCACTACACATATATTCCTATTAAACATATTTCACATATAAGAATTACAATGAACGGGAAACACCATGAGAAAGAAAAAAACAAGAAAATAGTCTGCTTCACTCTGCATTCTGATTCCATAGTTCTTTCTCTGGATGTGACTGGCATTTTCCATCATGCGTCCTTTGGAATTGTTTCAGGTCATTGTATTGCTGAGAAGGGCTAAGTGTATCAAAATCAGTCCTCACACACTGTGTACATTGTTCTCCTAGTTCTGCTCATTTCACTCAGCATCAGTTCATACAAGTCTTTTCAGTTTTTTCTGAAGTCTGTTCAGCATTTCTTATAGCACAATAGTATTCCATTACATTCATGTAGCACAATTTGTTTAGCCATTCCCTAACTGATGGGCACCCCTCAATTTCCAGCTCTTGGTCACCACAAAAAGATCTGCTATAAATATTTTTGTACAAGTGATCCTTATCCCATTTTTATGACCTCTTTGGGAATTCAACTCTAGAAATGGTATTTCTGGGTCAAAGGGTATGCATTTTTATAGCTCTTTGGGCATAAGAATCTTAATTTCTTAATCTGCAAGGAAATAATACCTATACTGCTGCTTCATGGAATTATTGTGGGGAAAGCTCTTTACAAACTTTTTATAGTTCTATAGAAAAAAATAACCTCTATTGTTCTAGAAGCAGGAGTTACTATTACTCAAGGTCACATAGGCATTAAGGAGCAAAACCACATTTTGAACCCAAGTCTTTCCCTTATACCATACTGAGTCCTCTGCATTAGGCACTCCCTTTCTCTAGGCTACACAACCCCTCCAGACATGAGTTGGTCTAGAAACTTGATCATTGAAACAATTAGCCTTCTATGGGACAAATACCAGCCTGTATTTGTCTCTTTTCTTGGGACAATTAACTTTGTGTGTCTCTATCCTATCTGTCCATTTGTTCCAAGTTTGAAATGGTTATCAGTCCCTGGAACATGAACTAGTATGTCTACATATATTTGGGACAGGGAATGCCTGGGCCTGCTGGGGCTGATATTGGCCTTCATGACCCTGATGGGGCCTGGTGGAGCAAGTGGAAAGGCAATAGGGGAAACAAAGGAACCCTAAGGTCAGGTGCAAGACTTAGGCTCATTGCCATAGGACTCTGGCAAAAGGCAGCATTGGATCATCAAAGCATTTCATTGTGATTGAAATGAATAGTGGAGAAATCTCACATATATTCATAACCACTTCTGTTCTCTAAGTAGTTTGGGAAGCAAACTCCATTGAGATTCATGGCTCCAGAATCTGAAGGGTTGGAGCCTTTGGTACTAACAGCTGCTGTCACTGCTTTTAGATTGCTCCAGATAGGGTCTGACATCCACCCATTCCTGTGTTTTCGTAATTCTTGAATTCAAGCATTATTTAATATTTGGTGATGGTCATCACTGTGCTGCCCCCCAGCTAATATTTCTCTCCCCTTAGGGTTACAGACCCCAGTAGGATTCACCATTATTCTTCATTGTCCTCTCATTTTGGGGAAGATTGATAAACTGGAGGGTTCCAGAGGAGGGCAAGTAGGCTAACGAAGCACCTCAAGTTCATGCTGTTGTACATGGCCTCATTCTGATTCCCTTGCTCCCTTCCCCCTCCCACAACAAGCTGTCTTTCATGGAAGTAAGCAAACTGCCAGGTGTAGCTCCACCTAGGGAAACTGGCAGGCAAGGAAGTTTCAAAATATGTACTGACCAATCACTGATTTTAGTCTCTGCAAGTTCCTGCTTACATAATCCCTAACCATTAGCCCTGTGGCTTGCCTTTAAAAGCTGAGGCTTTGCTGGCTGCTGGCTGTGGTTTGATTTGGGGTAGGGCCCCAAGCAGCCAACATGGCACCAATAAAGGGTCCACTTCTAAATTGTTACTTGGGTCTTACTTGTGTTTTGGGTACAACAATGCCACATATACATTGGTTGAAGGAAACAGAAATATTTAATCTGGAGAAGGCAAAATTTATGGAGTGTGTGATAGTTATCTTCAAGTATTTGGTGGGGGAGGGGAGTTACACGGAATAAGGGATAACTTGTTCTGGTTGATCCTAAAGGGCAAAACCTGAACCATTAGGTGGAAGTTCCAAGCATGGAGTCAGGATTCTAGGCCCATATTACATTATTGTGTTTTTAGAGAGCTTGACATTGCTGCAAAGTTCTATGCATGGGCTAGATATTAATGTCCTGAAGGATTATGAAGGTGTTTTTCTTGCAGAAATATTGCTAACCCCAGGACAGAATAATGGAGAGCACATGCTTGACTTGTTATAATCAATAATCAGTTAATATGGAACCTTTTCTCAGAATATTCCAAGAAACCCCACCTAGCTATTTAGCCTCAGTAACTTCATGTCTACCTTGTACAACTTTCATTTAATTTTTTGTTGTTTCCTCAAAGGTTTTTTAAAAAGTGGAATGCTTTTCCCCATTTGGTTAAAGAGAAAATTCAGAGTACTAAGTCTATTCTTCAGCAATTTTGGCTCCCTGACTCAGATTATGGCTCTCTGACTTTCAGTTTGGTTTGAGATATCTTGAAATCTTTGATTACAGAAAAGAGAGATGGGGTCATGGTTCAGAGAAAATGAGGGCCTAAAATAAACAGAAAGATTACATGAATAATGAAGAGAGTGAGAGAAATATTTTTCCGAAAGCCTCTACACCAAAAAAAAATTTTTAAATGAATGAACAGGTAGCTGAAGGGGAGGAGGGGAAAGGGGAATCTACTTGATTGAGGAAAAAAGAGGGGAAAGAAATATGTAACCAGATAAAAAGCAGGAGAGACAAAGGAACAGTTAATAAATATGCCTCATTCAGTATTCTGAGCTCATTACCTCTTCATTGAGAGGTCATTAGCATGTTCCCCTCCTCCCATAAGTATCTGTTGATTTTTATTCAATTAAACAGATATTTTAAGGAAACAGGTTTTTTTTTTAATTTAAGATTTTACTTGTTGCCAATTATATGTAAAAACAATTTTAACATCCTTTTTTCACATTTTGAGTTTCAAATTCTCTCCCTTCCCTCCTCTCTCCCCCATTGAGAAGACAAGCAGTTTGACATAGTTTATACATGTGTATTCATGTAAAACACATTTTCATGTAAATTATGCTGTGAAAGAAAAAGAAAAACAGTAAAGAAAAACTGTCTTCAATTCTACATTCAGGCTCCACCAGTTCTTTCTCTGGAGATGGATAGCACTTTTCATCATATGTCCTTCAGAATTTTCTTGGATCACTATATTGCTGAGAATAGTTGAATTATTCACAGTAGATCATCCTTAAAATATTGTTGTTACTGTGTACAATGTTCTGGTTCTCCTCACTGCACTTTGCATCAGTTCATGTAAGCCTTTCCAGGCTTTTCTGAAAGCAAAGGAAACAGTTTAAAGAGACTCTTCCTGGTTTCCTTAGTTGTTCCTGTCCTAAACCCCATTGTTGCATACTTAATTTAGATATTTTGTTCAGATTTATCTTTAATCAGAGCTTCCAAGGTATACATTCTAGGTCTTCCCCTCTAGATCCTTTTTGCCACTGCCTTATAGAATTTGCCCTATGGATTCTCCTTTTCCATTGTACCTCACTCTCAGAATACTGGTTATTGCAGGTTTCAAAGAGGACAGTACGACATGGTAAGACTCCTTCCCCACCATTGATCTATAACTTGTTGAACTTTTTTCTGTGTCCATGGTTTCCCACTGCTTTAGGACCTCCCTGGGATTCCAGCTCTCCCCTCTAAAGACAAGTAGATTTTTCAACCATTAAATCCCCCAGGCTTTCACCATCACTTGTATGACACTGTCATTTCACTTGTTGCTGTCTTTCCACCTTCACCCCTGTCTACTTGTGTACCTTTAGAAAGAAGTCTCTTAACCTGTCTTTCTGTTGTTGTTGCTGTCCTTGCTTCCTGCATTTACTCACTGTTCCTAAATTTCCGTTTTTTGAGGTGTTTGAGAAACAATCCCAAGTTCTGGTTTTCTTTCTAAAATATTTCAAACTCTTCCTTATTAATGAAAGTACATCTTTTCTCCTGTATGGTTAAGCTCAGGTTTACAGGATAGGTCATGCTGGGCTGCATCCTGAGTTCCATTGCTCTTTGGAATACGTCATTCCATTATCTCCTCCTTTTTCTTGTGGGTGCAGGAATTGTGTTATTCAAATGTCCTTTCCTTTTTATTTGAAAGTATTTCTCCTGATGTCTTACAAACCTTGTTTTTGAATTGAATTGTTAAATTTAATCACTGAGTGTCTTGGGGTTTTTTCTAAAGGAGATCTGTGAATTCTTTCATTGGGATGTCATTTTCTATGTTCAGAAGTTCTTAGGCTTTTATTATTTCCATTAATTATTTTAAAATTATTTAAGTTTTTTATTATTTCCTTTTATTATTTTTATTATTTATTAATATTTTTTGTTATTTCCTTCATTATGGTGTCAAAGTTTTTGTTTTGTTGTGTTCTTCTGGAAGATCCTTAGATTGTCTTTATACATTCTGTCTTTGAGATCATGTTTTGCTTACATACTGAGAATATTTTCTGGGTTGTTTGTTTTTGGGCATGCAATCTATTGTTCTTTCTTTCATTTCTTTGTTGAAGCTTGCCATTTCAGATTCAAGTTTTTCTATACTATTCATTATTTTTGTTGTTCAGGACATAAACTCTGCTCTCATAATTCTCATTTCTCTTTTAAATAACTCAGAAACAGCACATTGTAGCTTCTTATTCTCAAATTCTACAAGAACTTCTGTCTCAAGTGTTGGATCATTTTCCTTTGTTTTGTAGTATTTATTCATAGATGACTGAATTAATTTACTAGATCTAGAGGCCATATTTCCTCCTTTTGTTACTGTTTTTCCTATTATCTGTTTATGATCCAGGATCTTTGGTTCTTTCCGTCTTTTTACTTCTTTATTTTTCTGATTATTCACTTCCTGACTCTTTCCCTTCTGGTTTCTTTTGGAGGTCTGGATCTCAAGTGTCTCTGTCTTTTGTCATTGGGCACTTCACAGTTTGCCATCCTATATCTCTGTCCTAACTGACTTTGGGTGGTCAGATCTGGCTCCCACTGGGATCCGTGTTCTCTCCCTCAAACTTGGTGGAATGCTATCTGCACCCCCCCTCCCCCCGACATGGTATACTGTCCCGCTGATTTATCCCACTCCCTCTGTTCCTTAGTTCTCTTGCCCAGCACCAGCAGTTTAGAGACTACTTTCCTTGGCACTGTATTCTCTGGCACTGTCAGTTTAGAGCTTTGCACATAACACTGGTACTTTTGGATTGCTCCTGAAGGGCTGTGGCCACACTGGCTGTTGAGGCCTGAACAAACTTGTATAGCCTGAATCCAGTATCTCCATGGCACTTGAGAGAAAGGGGAGAAGGTTTAGGGAAGGGTTTTGAAGTAAACCTGTCTTGTGTTCTTGGTTCTGCTAATACCAGATTTATAGATCTCCCAGCTTTGCTAAGGGTTGGTGTGGGAGTATCTTCTCATATCTCTTCTTTCAGGTCATGCTTGTTCTTTATAATTTGCAATATTTAAACTATCCCTATTTGCTGATGATATGATTTGGAAAATACTAGGGAATAAGCAAAGATACTAATTGAGACAATAGCATCAGTAGTTTCTGGGTAACAAAATAAACCCTCAAAAATTGATAGCATTTCCAGGTTATGATAATAAGAAAACCAAAGAAGCAAAAATAGAAAGGGAAATCCCATTCCAAATAACTACAAAATAGATAAACTATCTGGGGATAGACCTACCAAAGCACACAAAATACTTGTATAGATATCAGTACAAAGTGCTCCTTAAAAAAAATAAAGAACAACTTAAATAGCTGGAGTAATATTCAGTGCACATGACTAGACCATGCCAATATGATAAAAATGACAATACTACCAAAGTTAATTTATACTTTTAATGATATACCAATCAAAGTACCAAGACAATACTTTAAAAAAACTTGATAAAATGATAATAAAAATTCATTTGGAAAAACAAAAGGTCAGGGCAGCTAGTTGGTGCAGTGAATAGAGTACCACCCTGGAGTCAGGAGGACCCAAGTTCAAATTCGGCCTCAGACACTTAACACAAAAACTAGCTGTGTGACCTTGGGCGAGTCACTTAACCCCAATTGCCCACCAAAACAAAACAAAACAAAACAAAACAAAAAACCAAAAGAAAAACAAAAGGTCTAGAATATCAAGGTAAATGATAAATCAGTGATGAGGGGGAAATAGCCCTTTCAGATGTCACACTACTTTATAAAGCAGCAGTCATCAAAATTATATGGTATTGGTTAAAAAAAAACAGAGATAGATCAATGGAACAGACTAGACAAGGGAGATAGGCCGGAACTCAATTACTTAGTGTTTGATAAATGAGAAAAACATAAATTACCGAGGAAGAAACTCCCTATTTGATTAAAAAAAAAACTAATGAGAAAATTGGAAAGTAATCTGGTGGTTACTTGCTTAGACCAAGGAAATGTAACTTTGATTACATGAAATTAAAAAACAGAAAAAAATGCATCAGATAAGGGAAATGGTAAAAAAAAATCTTTGATTCAAATTTCTCTGATAAAGGTTTAATATCCAAGATACATACATACATACATACATAGATTTGTGTATATTCATATGTATATATATTTATGTGTGTGTGTATAAACACTAATAGCCATTCCTCAGTAAACAAGTGGTCAAAGGATAGGAAGAAACAATTCTCAAAAGAATTGCAAAGTATTCACAACTGTATGAAATAATCGTCCAAATCACTAATAGCAAGATAAATCCAAATGAAAACAACTCTAAAGTCTCACTTCAAATCCTGCAAAGTGGCAAAAATGACAAAAAATGACAATAATAAATGTTGGAGAAGTTGTAGAATGATAGACACACTAATATATTGTGAATGGAATGGTGAAATAGTACAATCATTTTAGGAAGCAATTTGGAATATGGAAATAAACTGACTAAAATATTCATATTCTCTGAACAGAGACGTCATTACTGGGTTTATACTCCAAGGAGGTCACTGATAAGAAAGTCCCCATATATTCCAAAATATTTATAGTAGCATGTTTTGAAAATGATAGCTAAGAATTGGAAACAAAGTAGATGCCCCATAAATTGGAGAATAGCTAAACAAATTGTGGGATGAATATAATGTAATATTACTGTGCTATAATAAGAAATTGTTTTTGTGGCGAATATAGAGAAGCAAACAAAGCGCTACATGAACTCATGTGGAGTGAAATAAACACAGTCAAGAAAATATACACCATAATAACTATGAAAAAGGCAAATGGAAAAAAAATTGACCACATTCCAAAAAATAAAAAATTAATGTAGCAAAATTATAATGGTCAAGTGAGACCTGAATGAAGAGAGATGAGAAGACACCACCAACCTCCCCCTTTATAGAGATGGGAGGTCCACAGCTGTTACTACACACGTTTTTGGACTTTTTAATGCATCTATTAGTTATGCTCATTTTTTTCTTCTTTTAAAAATATTATGTTATATGAGATAGCTCTCAGGGAGGGGGAAGAGGAAAGATGCTGGTAATTATGATGATGTAAAAAACAGAAGATATAAATAAAAATGTATTTTAAAATTTTGCAACATTCACTTTTTATTTTTGTGTATGCATTTTCTTTTTGTTTATGTTGGTGTAGCTCACTGTGTATACTGTTTTCTTGGTTCTGCTTATTGGACTGTGGATATAATCATTCCATATAACATCAGACTTTTTTGATATAATGATTGGTTTTAGGAATTTTTTTCTTCTTTTAAAAATTCTTTGTTATACATTATGGCTCTCTGAGAGAAGATTAGGGGAGGAATACGCTGAAAATGGGGGTGATATAAAGAAAGATCAGTAAAATTTTATTTTAAAAAAGAGGAAGACTTACAATGGACTTATGGAGAATTTTTGGAACAATGTGAACAAGAGTTGCACAGGATGAGAAGTCATGAATAGATGTCAATCTATACCCATGGAAAAAAATACCCATACAAATGAGATCCCAGATTCAATGAAGTATCTTAGTATTTTTATTAACTAAATAAATCACCCAGGACATTATCAATTAAAGAATACAGTGTCCCAGAGAAAGAACTTATGGGGACTGAGCAGCTCTGTCAGAGAGGACATGAGATGCCAGGGGACAGCAACACGATTAAGCATGAGGGTGGGAAGTGATCTCAATCAACACTGGAAGGGAAGTCACAGAATGGAGACACACAAACAAATGATACACAGAGAAGAAAAAACAATATTGGTACGACACATAGTAAAGAGAAATAAAGGATTGAGTCACTCTTTAATTTATAATATTTTGCCTAATATTCTAGGTCCTCCATAGTCTAGTACCATTTTATCTGTAAAACTGATGTTAAAAATAATCATAGTGACAATATGAAGGAAAGGCTGGGGCATGTCATCTGTTGCTAGGCTACAAGCAATGTCAAAAAGTGTGTTCAGCCCTGCCCTCCCAAAGGGCTCCTCTTGTTTACTTTTACTCAGGGTTGAAAGTCAGGTCATTATAAATGCTCAGGAAGATACTCAGAAATCCCGCTCCCCCAAATGGCAAAATTCTCTAATTGGATCAAGCTCCATTGTCACCCATGCACTGATTTTCCCTTTCCTCAGCCTTAAATTCCCACATTGTAATATCAGTGTTATTGGCTGTATAATTTGTTGGTGTCAAATAGCACAGCATAATTGATAATAATGATGCTAATTAAAATAACAATAGTTATTTGTTATAATATATATTATATTGTATATAATATATTTGTGTGTTATAATATATGTATATTATAATACAAATATAACATCTAGATAGTGCTTACTCTGTGCCAGGCACTCTGCTAGGAGTTTTATTTCATTTGATACAATAACCCTGGGAGTTAGGTGTTACTATTCTTCACATTTTACAGATGAGGAAATCAAGGCAAATAGAGGTTGAGTGACTTGTTCAGGATCAGACAGCTAGTAAGTGTCTAAGACTGGATTTGAACTCAGTTCTTCCTGACTCCATGTCCAGTGCTCTATCCACTGCACAACCTAGATGCAAATACAAATAGACATTAAAATAACAAACAAGGAGGGACTAGGTGCAGTGAATAGAGCACTGGCCCTGGAGTCAGGAGGACCTGAGTTCAAATGCGACCTCAGATACTTTACACAAAAACTAGCCCTGTGACCTTGGGCAAGTCACTTAACCCCAACTGCCCTCCAAAAAGCAAATAATAATAATAATAATAATAATAATAATAATAATAATAATAATAATAATAACAACAAACAGCAGGTTCCTATTGCATTATGACTTGGTTGCTATTCCTATCTTTTGTACTCCCACCCCTCCTCTGTTCCTATTAGAAGGGAAAAGGGGGGGGCAGCTAGGTGGCGCAGTGAATAGAGCACCGGCCCTGGAGTCAGGAGGACCAGAGTTCAAATCCAACCTCAGACACAATACAAAAACTAACCATAAGACCTTGGTCAAGTCACTTAACCTCAATTGCCCTGCCCTCCCCCCTCCAAAAAGAAAAAAAAAAGGAAAAGGGAAGGAAAGAAATTAGGCAAGTAAAGGGAATAGGTTTTCCCTCAGTCATGCAATCTGGGGAAATGGGGAAGAAAGAATCGACAGACTAGGTTTCATTCTGTCTCATCAAGTGAAGCTGCCAGTTCATCCCAATCTCGCCTTTCTGGTTGGCTCCATCTGTTCTTCTCACCTTCCTCTCGCCTCCTCACCTCCACATCTGCTCCACAAAGAGATCTCTTTGCCACTTGGCTTTCTCCTTCTTTTAGCTGCAAGAGACATAACCCATCAAAGGTTCTCTGCCGGGTTCAGCTGAAGAATTGTGAAAGTTGGAGACAGTAGCAGTCTTCTCTCCTTTTTGCTCTATCTCATTACCTCTTCTCCTGTGCAGCCCCCCAAAGCTTGGATGGAAGTTCCTTTTGAGGCCAATGAAATCAGGAACCTAGTGGGAAAGAGGCATAACCAGGGATAAAGATATAAACAGAAATAACATTAAGAAGAAACTGAAGGATATGTAATTATAATGACCAAATTTGGCCCTAGAGAAGAGTTGAGAAAATAAATTTTCCTTTTATAGCTGACAACAAAGAAGCTGAAGGGAATCTTGGAGCCAAAAGGGGCAGCTTACCTGTGAAAAAGGTCAGAGCTAGGTCTATTGTGTCAGAAAGGGACAGACTGCTTACTTCTAGATAGGGCTAAAGCTGGGTCCCTTATGACAGAAATAAATGGCTTGTCTGTGTACACAGTGAAGGCTAAGTCCCCTGAGTCATACAGAAATAGATCCACTAGGTCACACAGAGAAGTCTCATCTTTGGGTTGGACTGAGATCAGATGCTTCACTGCAGACAGATATAATAGACCCAAGGTAAAGATAGTCTTGTAAGGGACATCTGTCTTCATGGGGAGGACTCAGAGAGGTCTGCACTAAGCATGAAACAGGGTTCCTACAAGGCTAGGAGTCATCTAAGAGGGACACAATGAGCTAAGGACTCACATTTGAATACCTGCAGGCTCTTGGGAAAAGAAACCCTAGAATCACATATCAAAGATGCTTACAAGTTTGTGTGGTTCTATGGCCTGGCCAGATGGCCAATATGGTGTTTCCTGAGTGAGGTTAATACCATGCAGTGCAAAAGTAAATTGTCATCCAAAATCTTACTATGGGTGGACAACTACCTGTCAAGACTCGTAGGAAGAGGAATGGTACCCCATGAGAGAGGGTAGACATGGCCATATTGACTCAAGCAGACAAAGAGCTACAAGGCTAGCCTGATGTAAGGGTATTCCTATTTAAGAGAATTCCTTTGCTATAGCAAAGAAACAGCTATTGATTTCTGCTGAATTGAGAAAACATGTGAAAGCTTTCAAGTAATTAGGAAAGGGCCTAAAGATAGCCTATCTTGAAAAAAGTCAACCCCAATTATCACCAATTACCTTCTCTTATATGAACCACAGAAACCAGGGAAAGGAGTCACACCAAAGAACAAAAAAATCTAGTGAGAGATATACCTGTGGGGAAAAAAGGCATTTTTCTTGGAAAGATAAAAGGACAAGAGAATGCAGACCATGCCAGACCAATACATGAATACTTCCATCAGGAAAAAATCAGAAAGGCAGAACTACTTTGTGTTATAGCTATTGGGAAGATGGCCCTGTGCCGGCTTAGATACACTCAAAATGAAAAGGTATCTTTGCTAGTTCAGAATGAGAGCTACAGAATCAGCATTGGGAGGAGACTGAAGGAATGAGGTAACCCTAGACCTTGAAAGCAGTGAGTACGACCTTATGATTTACTCCTCATGGGACTATTTTACCTGGATGCATAGGACACCATGCAGAAATAACCCTGAAGACTGAGATTGTGGAATGCACTGCTTTCCTGAAAAGTGGAATGCAAATGACCATCATGTTCTAGTCATCCTATGAAAGACATTTGAGAAAAAAGGAACCTTTTTGGGCTTTGCAAGGGCTTAGATTTAGAGGACTAAGAGACAAAAGTTACTCATATCTAAGGATCCCATATATAAGATCCATAAAGGTAAGTGAGCTTGAAATTTCCCAAGGAAGTTGCTGGTACAGCCATGTCTACAATATAGCAATAGAGCGTCAGCATCGATTCTGAAGGACCTATGACAAAAAAAAAATGCTATCCATCTCCAGAGAAAGAACTGATGGAATCTGAATGCAGATCAAAGTATACTGTTTTTTTTCTTTTTACTTTATTTTTCTTGGGTTTGTTGTCTGTATTTTTTGGTCTGTATTTTCTTTTACAACATGACTAATATGGAAACGTGTTTTGCATGACTGCACATGTATAACTTTTACTGAATTGCTTGCTTTCTCCATGAGGGGGGAGGTGAGGAAGGGTAGGAGGGAATTTGGAACTCAGAAATTGTGAAAATTTGAAAGCTAAAAATTGTTTTTATATTTAATTGGGAAAAATAGAAAATGTTTGGAATAAAAATAAAACATGTTTAAAAGGGTGTCAGCACAAAATGGAACCAATTCCAGTCTGTTCAAAATTGAATGGGATACTTAACACAATAAGCTGAGACTTTACGATTATTTTTAGCTAAGACTCTATGCCTTCATACTTTGACCATCCATGCAGCCTGTACAGAAGTTTATAGGAGAAGAGAAATAAGAAATGACAATAAATGTCATAGGAGTTCTAGGCTCTACAACCTCAAAAGTGGAGCTACCAAAATTTGACTTTAGTGATTCCCTAGTACTAGAAGAATGGAAGGAAAGGTTGAGGCAGATGCTCAGCAAGAGGATATAAGCGTTCTTACTTCAAGAGATGTGGAATGTGGCTGAGAAGCAACCCACAGGCAAATCATCTATACTATGCCATTCTGAAGGTAATCTAGGAAAATTCCCTTATCTATGATGGATGACCTCAAAGACCAGCTCAGAGACCTGCTGATAAACAGCATCATCATGGAGTTCAGTAGCATGTAGGTATCACCTATGGCAGGGCATGGAAGAAAATGCTTATATAAATATACCACCAGACTTTGGATCAAAGAACAGTTGTGGATCAGCACGCCATGCTAAGAGTTCCAGGTGTTGTAGATTGTCTGTTAGGCAGCTGTGAGGCAGGAGGCAGATAACATGGGAGCTTTTCTAGCAGGTGTTCCAGCAAGTTCACTCTTGATCCCGGCAAACAGGAAGACAGGATCAGAGACATAATAGGGGTTAAATAAGCTTTCTTTATTTTAGTCTTCTCAAGAAGATTGCTTATAATGGGAATACCAACTCCTACAGCATCACCTAATTACTCTTCAGTGAGAATGTAGTAAGAGCTACAACTCCTACAGGTCCCCTAAATCTTGATGGGGGCCAGTCGAGACTAACACACATTAACAAATCCCCTCAAGGCTTCAATGGGGACCGGTTGAGAAAAGTACACATGCACATTCCCCTTGTGCATTCCTATTCCCCACTTACTGACCAGTGCCTACTTGATTTATAGGATAACAGACAAAAAAGGCAATTTGCCGTTAATAGCCTCACAAGATGACTATTTTTATTTGCCCAAGTGGATTTTTATCAGTTTAAACCCAATCCCCAAAGCCTCTCAGGGGCACCTGCCATTATCCAGAGACATGAAGAAAGAAGTTGAGCCATGAACCACCTGGAGATGTTAGTCTATTTTGATGACATCATTGTCTTTGGAAAGACACTGAACGAATATGAGGGGAGACTGATAAAAATAGTTGTTCTGGTTAGAAGAAAATGGCTTGAAACTTTCAAGTGCCAATTTTGCAGAATTTTTAAGTAAATGGGTCACATAACATTTCAAGGTGTGAGTACTGACTCAGAGAAGATAGAAACACTTTTGCCTTGGTTACATTAACCTGAAATGAACAGAATTACCAAAGAAGCAACAATAAGGATCTTTAATCAGGTCAAGAGAATTGCAATTCAGGAAACCACTGGGACCTAGAGTGTAGGAGTGCCCAAAAAGGGCGGGGTTTATATACACGTAAGTAAGGAGTGCTCAGGAGGGCCAGCAATAGGGCAGAGTTAAGTTGTTTTGCAGAATAGCCAAAAGCTGGGGAGTGATTGACATTTAATTAGAACAACAGGTTCCAGGTACAATAAGTTTCCAGAAGTATTCCAAAATCTGCTCCAATTATCAGTGAAATTAAGGTAGTTACTGCATTCAACAGTCACAACCACAGAATCTTTGAGATCAAAAGACTTTTCTAGGTTTTGGAGATCACTATTGCAAATTTATTAAGAGCCATGCTGTTAAAGGGAGATTAGTCAAAATGTCAAAATAGGAAAAAGCAATGCAGTTCAGCTCTCTTGACAACTATGCAAAGATCTTAGACAAGTGCCATTAAAGAATCAAAAATCAAAGAAGAAACAAGAATAGGTCATTTTTTTCCATGTAAAGTCACAAATATGACACTGAGGTAAGTGACTTGAGCATGAACTGAGAAAGAGGAGTGGGTTAGGACTGGGGAACTAGAACCTAGTAACAGAACAAGGGAATTAGAATCTCAGCCTCAGCATTGGCTTAGTTAGGCAACAGATAAGCCAGGACAGGGCTACAGAAGGCCACACTAGCCTTGCCAGAAATTCACAAAGCCTAGCCCCAATATACTTACAAGCTGTGTGACCCTAGGAAAGTCAATTAATCCTGTTTGTCTCAGTTTCCTCATCTGTAAAATGAGCTGGAGAAGGAAAAGGCAAACCACTCCAGTATTTTTGCCAAGAAAACCCCAAATGGGATCATGAAGAGTCAGATACAACTGAAATGACTGAAACAACAATAGCCCTAATACAGAGTCCCAATCCATAAAGTAAAGCTGGAAGAATGAATAAACAATGCCCTAAACCCAAACTTAGAAGAAAATGATTCCAAAATGTCTACAGGCAAAGTCTTAAAAAACAAAAACAAACCATAGCTTGACCACAAGATCAATTAGAATTCCTAGAAGGAATGAAATAAGAATTTTTCTTTCTTTCTTTTTTCCTTCTTTTTTTTTTTTTTTTTTGGAGGGCAATTGGGGCTAAGTAACTTGCCCAAGATCATACGGCTAGGTTTCTGTGTGTATGTATGTCAAGTGTCTGAGGTCGTCTTCGAACTCAGGTCCTTCTGACTCCAGGGCTGACGCTCTACTCACTGCGCCACCTAGCTGCCCCGAAATAAGAATTTTTAAAAGTTTTAAAATTACCTTATAAATGAAATGAGTGGGAGAGGGTGAAAGAATTAGAAAAGAAATGGGAGCACTAGAGAGATATGAAAATCGAATTAACAGTTTAATATGATGTGTAAAACCTTATGTCAAAGATTCCCTAAAAATTAAAGTGGACCAAACAAAAGTTAATGAGACAACAACATATATTAAAACAAAACCAAAAGGTTAGGGAAAATACAAGAAAATGAAAGTATCTCATATTAAAAACAACTGACCTGGAAAACATATCAAAGAGAGATAATTTAAAAAATCATTGGATTACCTGAAAGCTAGGACTAAAAAAAAAGAGAACCTCAATATCAGTTGTTTTGTTTTTTTTTTGCCTTTTGGAGGGCAATTGGGGTTAAGTAACTTGCCCAAGGTCACACAGCTAGGTTTCTTGTTTGTGTGTGCATTAAGTGTCTGAGGCCGGATCTGAACTCAGGTCCTTCGGACTCCAGTGCTGGCGTTCTACTCACTGCGCCACCTAGCCGCCCCATCAATATCAGTTTTTAAGAAATCTTGAAAGGAAACTGCCTAGACATACTACAAGAGGGCAAAGTAAAAATATAAAGAATCCATCAATCACTTACTGAAAGAAACTTCCAAATGAAAACTACAAGAAATCTTCTCACCAAATCCAAAACTTCCAAGTCGAAGAAAAAATACTTCAAAGTAGCCATAAAGAAGAAATTCAAGTACCAAGGAATCACAGTTAGGATCACACAAGAATTAGCAGCTATAATATAAGGTAGCAGAGAGCATGGCATGCAATATTACAAAAGACAAATGATATAGATAGGCCTGCAATCAAGATGAACATAACCAGTAAAATTGAATATAATCCTACTGGCGAAAATTGGACCTGCAGTGAAACAGATGATTTCCAAGCATTCTTTTTTTTTTTTTAAACAAATGCTTTATTAACTTCTGTTTTACATCACTCATTTCCGCCAGATTTGGAGTTATAATCATTTCCCCCCCGTTATTCCCCTACCCAACCTCCCAGAATAGCAGTCCCACAAGATATCGCTTCCTCCAATCTGCTCTCTCCCATACCTTCTCCCATACCCCCTTCGACTTTTCCATTAGAGGAAGGTGAATCTTTGTGTCCCAATGCCTGCACATCTTATCTCCCAATTTTAAGCAAAAGAGTATTAATAATAGTATTTATATATATTTGAAACATTTAATTTTAAGACCTCGAATTTCAGATCCATTTCCTTCCTCCCTTGTCACCCATTCCCTCTGGGGAGATAAGTAAATCAGTATATGTTGTACATGTCTAGCTATGCAAAACGTTATCATAGTAGATATATTGTACAAGGCTGCTTATAATTCCCTCCCACTCATCCCACCCCCCACCTGGTCCATTCCCTACATGAATCTGTCCCTCTTCTATAGTGGGTGCTTCCAACCTCCCCTCCCCCCAAGAATCCCCCCATCAATCATCCCTCCTCTCATCCCCCTTCCCCCTATTCTGCTGCAGGTTGAGATATCCCATTTAGTATGTATGTCATTCTCTCCCTGAACCAAATTCAATGAGAATGTGGATTTGCCTTTTTTCCCTTCCTATTCTCCCCCTCCCTTGCAACCACTTCCCCTTGCTTCTTCTACATGAGATAGTTTACCCTACCCTGTCTCTCCCCATCTCCTCTTGCCACTTTCCTCTCTCACCTCATAATTTCATCCCTTGAGTATTCTCCCTTCCCAACAAATTCAACCTATGCCCTCTATCCATATATAACTGTAACCATATACACACACATTCACATATGTATTCATATGACCACACACCCTTCTTCCATTATTTTCATAGTGAGAAAGATATCATCAGTCACAGTTACTGTTTTTCCATATAGGAATGTAAATAGTTCAACTTTGATAAGTTCCTTTTGATTTCTTTTCCCTGATTACCTTCTCAGGCATCTCTTGCTTCTTGTGTCTGGATGTCAAATTTTCTATTCAATTCTGGTTTTTTCCTCAAGAATGCTTGAAAGTCCTCTATTCCACTGAATGACCATATTTTCCCCTGAAACAAAATACTCAGTTTTGCTGGGTAGGTGACCCTTGGGTTCATTCCCAACTCTTTTGCCCTCTGGAATATCATATTCCATGCCCTTCCATCCCAGTGTAGAAGCTGCCAGGTCCTGTGCTATTCTGATTGTGTTTCCACAATATTGAAATTGTTTCTTCCTGGCTGCTTGTAGTATTTTCTCCTTGATCTGTGGATTCTGGAACCTGGCTATAATATTCCTGGGAGTTTTCTTTTTGGGATCTTTTTCAGGAGGTGATCTGTGGATTCTTTCAACCTCTATTTTGCCCTCTGGATCTAAAACATCAGGGCAGTTTTCCTTGAGAATTTCTTGAAGGGTGATTTCTAGGTTCTTTCTTTGATCATGGCTTTCAGGTAGTCCAATAATTTTTAAATTGTCTCTCCTGGATCCTTCTCATTTCTCTTCCCAATTTTTCCTCCACTTCTCTTATTTGATTTTTTTTTTTAAAAGCAATTGGGGTAAGTAACTTGCTCAAGGTTACACGGCTAGTCATTTGATTTATGCGTGGGTGCTCATTTTCTGAGGCCGGATCTGATCTCGGGTCATCCAAACTCCGAGGCCGGCGCTCTTACTCACTGCGCCACCTAGCCGCCCCTTTAGGGCAATTGGGGTTAAGTAACTTGCCCAAGGTCACGGCTAGTTTTTGTTTGTGCGGATTAAGTGTCGGAGGCCGGCTCCGAACTCAGGTCCTTCTGATTCCAGGGCCGGCGCTCTATTCACTGCGCCACCTAGCCGCCCCCTCTTATTTGATTTTTAAAGTCCTTCTTAAGGTCCTCTATGGCCTGCAACCCACTCATGTTTTCCCCTGGGGCTTTTGGAGCAGGACTTCTGACCTCACAGTCCTTTTCCTGCTCTATGCCCCCAAAATAGGAGTCTAGGGTTGCATTTTTCTGTTTCCTTTGCCTTGGCATGTTGCCACTTAATTACTTGACTTTTGGGCTTGTTGCCACACTATGGCTTTAAGGCCAGATAGAGGAATTTTCATCCTGAATGTGTGGGGGGCAACTTCCGTTTCTGGCAAGCTGTAAACCCACCCACGACTTCCACCCTAGATCACAATCCAAATCCAGGGAGGTTAAAGCAAGAGCGATTACCCCCCCAAGACTGATCGCTGGATCTCTCTACAATTAATTGCAGGCCAGGAGCTGGAGCCGCCTCTGAAAACTACAAAATGGTGTGTCTCCTCAGCAGCTTCTAGCCCCCAGGGGAGGGAGCCGACGCATTCCCCAAAATACAGGTCCCAAAGTCCATAGGACACTAACCTCTTACTTTGTCCTAGGCATGTCTATGTTGATAATTCTGGAGTCGCCACGGCTGCCAGTGTTCTGGGGTTCCTCCAGCTGGCTGCTGGCCCTGCAGCCCTGGGGCTAAAACCTCGGCTCACGTGGACCTGGGCTCCGCTCGGCTCCGCTTCCTGCGCTCTGAGCGTTGCGGGCTGCTGGCTCCCAGACCGCTGTGCTGGTCCTTCCTGCAGGGCTGCTGGGCTGTCCTCAGTGGGAGGTTAGCTTCTCTGTGTCGTTCTGTGGGTGCTGGGGCTCCAGAAGTTGTTCAGAGTCCCCTTTTACATAGTTTGGGAGGAATCTGGGGGCAGAGTGGCTTGGATGAGCTGTTTCTACTCCGCCATCTTGGCTCCGCCCCCCTCCAAGCATTCTTAATGAAAAGACCAGAGCTGAATAGATACTTTGAAATATAAACTCAAGAAAAGGGAAAGATTAAAAGATAAATACAAGTGAGCAGTCAGAATAGATTTTAAAAGGAAAAATTTTTCACATTTTAATGGGAGGGGAAGGATAATACTAGGGTCCCTAATCTTATCAGGAGTCATAGAGAGAGTTAAATAAGACAGAAGACCTAGCAGTTGTTTTGTTGATCCTAAATTGAAAGGGAAAGAGATTATATTGGGGTGGGGGAGAGAAGGGGAGAAGAGTGAGGGAACTTATTTCACAATTTGGATGGGTAAGCAGAAGCCTATGGAAAAGTGGAAGCTTTAGGCAACAGCAAAAATATACTTGAAATTAACAGGGAAACTACATTTTCATGAAAAAAGATATTAATTTAAATACTTAACCTATATACACCAAATGGCATAACATCCAAGTATTTAAAGAAAAAATTGGGGCAGCTAGTGGTTCAGTGGATAGAGCACTGGCCCTGGAGTCAGGAGTTCAAATCCAGCCTTAGACACTTACTAGCTGTTTGACCCCGGGCAAGTCACTTAATCCCAATTGCCTCAAAAAAAAAAAGGAGGAAAAACTTAAACGAGTAACGAGAAGAAATAGTAAAACTATAATAGCAAGGAACCTGAATGTACTCCTTTCAGAGCTATACAAATCTAACAACAAAACAAACAAAAAATAAATTGAGGCCCTAAAAAGAACTGTAGAAAACTTAGATATGATAGGTCTTTGGTAATAATTTAATAATAATGAAGAGGAGTCCACATATCCTCAGTTGTGCATGGCATCTTTACAAAAATTGACCATGTAAAGGACTCACATGTACAAAAAAATATTTATAGCAGCTCTTTCTGTGATGGCTAAGAACCGGAAATTGAGGGGATGCCCATCAATTGGGGAAGTATATGAATATAGTGGAATACTATTATTCCCTGAGAAATGATGAACAGGCAGACTTCAGAAAAGCCTGGAAAGACTTATATGAACTGATGCTGAGTAAAGTGGACAGAACCAGGAAATCATCGTACCCAGTAACAGCCACAGTGTGAGATGATTGATTTTGATAGACTTAGCCCTTCTCAGCAATTTGAGGACCTAAAACAATTCCAAAGGACTCATGATGGAAAATGCCATCCACATCCAGAGAAAGAACTTTGGAGTCTGAATGCAGAGTGAAACAGACTATTTTCTTTTTATTTTGTTTTGTTTTCTTTCCCATGGTTCCTCCCATTCATTCTAATTCTTCTATACAACATGACTAACGTAAAAATATGTATAATAGGTATGTATATGTAGAGCCTATATGAGATTGTGTGCTGTCTTGGGGAGGCAGGGAGAGGCAAGAAGGGGAGAAAATTTAAAACTTATGGAAGTGAGTACTGAAAACTAAAAATAAATAAATTAAAAACAATTGACCATGAATTAGGGTATACAAACCTCAGAAATACAAGCAAATATAAGCATATTAAACATGTCTTTTACTGACCACAATTAAATAAAAACTATATTAAATAAAAAGATATTGAAGAAAGGATTAAAAACCAACTGACAGTGATTTCTCTAGGGGGTTAAAGAACAAAGCATGATAATTTCACTAACAATAATAACAAGACAACCTGCCAAAATTTTAAAGATGCAGTCAAAGCAGTCCTTAAGGGAAAATTTATGTGTCTAAACACCTTTGTCTATCAAAGGAGAAAAAGAGCATATAAATGAATTGGTCATGCAACTAAAAAACCCCAACAAATTAAAAACCTCAATTAAATACCAAAATAGAAATACTGATAATTAAAAAGATTAATAGATTTTTTAAAAAATGAAATTAATATGTAAAACTAGGAGTCAGCTTAAAAAAACCAATAATGACAAACTATTAGCCACTTTGATAAAAAAAAAAGATTACTAGTATAGTTTTAATAAAGACCAATAAATGAAGAATAAATAAGGATATTATCAGAAGTTATTTTACCCAACCACATGCCAATGAATCTGACAACTTAAATGGAATTCATTTGTAATGAATATTTACAAAAATATCAAATACTTGGCTTAAAAGAACAAGAAAAAGACAATTTAAACACCCCAAACCCAGTATTAAAAATAATTGAACAGGGGTGGCTAGGTGGTGCAGTGAATAGAGCACCGGCCCTGGAGTCAGGAGGACCTAAGTTCAAATCTGTCCTCAGACACAACACAAAAACTAGCTGTGTGACCTTGGGTAAGTCACTTAACCCCAATTGCCCTCCAAAAAAAAAAAAAAAAGAAAGAATTGAACAAGACACAAATCAACTCTCAGAGGTGAAAAAAAAAACAAAAAACCAGGATCTAACAGACTGATAAGTAAATTCTATCAAACATTCAAAGAACAATTAATTCCAATATTAAAAAAGCTATTTATAAAAATACCAAAAGAAGAAATATTACTATTCTTTATATGATAACAACTATGGTCTTGATACCTAAACCAGGGGGAGTCAAAAAATGAGAAAGAAACTATAGAACAATATTCCTAATGAATACTGATGCAAAAATTTTAAATGAAATATTAGCAAAGAGGGTATAACAATATGTCACAAAGATTATACACTATGATCAGGTTGGATTTATACCAAGAATACAGGGTTAAGATTATGAAAACTTAAATATAATCAACAATATTGATAATAAAAACAACAAAAGTAATAGTGTATCAATTGATGCAAAAAAAGCTTTTGATGAAATACTAAACTCATTTCCATTTAAAAACACTACAAAACAGAAATAAATGGACCTATCCTTAACATGGTAAATAGTCTATATCTAAAACTAAGTTTCATGGGGCGGCGAGGTGGTGCAATGAATAGAGCACTGACCCTGGAGTCAGGAGGACCTGGGTTCAGATCCGGCCTCAGACATTTAACACAAAAACTAGCCATGTGACCTTGGGCAAGTCACTTAACCCCGATTGCCCTCCAAAAAAAAAAAAAGGCAAAAAAATCCCCACAACAACTATGTTCCAGCATTGCATGTAATGGTAATCAACTAAAGTCCTTTCCAATACGATCAAGGGTGAAGCAAGATTATCCACTGTCACTATTACCATTTGATAGAGTACTAGAAATGCTAACTATATCAATAAAATTAAAAAAGGGAACAAACTAGGCAAGAAGAAACAAAATGATCACTTTTTGTAAATGATATGATAGTGTGCCTAGAATACCCTAGAGAGTCAACTAAAATTGAACTGAAATAATAACTACAGCAAAGTTGCAGGATATAAATTAAATTCACATAAGTCATCATCATTTCTACATATTATCAGTAAAAACCAGCAGGGAGAAATAGAGAAATTCCATTAAAAATAACTACAGAATACATAAAATGCTTCAGAATTTACCTACCAAAATGTATACAGGAACTATATTATACAATTACAAAATATTGTTTATATAAAAACAAACATAAATAATTGGATAAAGGAGGTGGAGCCAAGATGGCGGAGTAGAAATAGCACATCCAAGGCATTCTCCCCCAGATTACCTCCAAACTATGTAAAAGGGGACTCTGAACAACCTCTGGAGCACTAGCACCCACAGAACAACACAGAGAAGCTAATCTCCCACTGAGGACAGCCCAGCAGCCCTGCAGGAAGGACCAGTGCAGTGCTCTGGGAGCCTGTAGCGTAGTGCACAGCGCTCAGAGAGCCGAGCCAAGGTCCACCTGAGCTGTGGTTTTAGCCCCAGGGAGGCCGGGCAGGCAGATGGCTGGAGGGACCCCAGAACACCAGCAGCTGTGGCGATTCCACAAATATCAACATAGACATGCCTAGGACAAAGTGAGAGGTTAGTGCCCTATGGACTTTGGGACCAGTATTTGGGGAACGGGTCGGCTTCCTCCCCTGGGGGCTAGAAGCTGCTGAGGAGACACGCCATTTTGTAGTTTTCAGTGGCAGCTCCAGCTCCTGGCCTGCGAACTGTAGGGAGATCCAGTGACCAGTCTTGGGGGGTAATCTCTCTTGCTTTAACCTCCCTGGATCTGGATTATGATCTGGGGGGAGGTCTGGGGTGGGTATCCAGCTTGCCAGAAAGGTGTGAAGACCCTAACGTTTGGGACGAAAGCCCTCCTGTCTGGTGGCAGAGTCCTACTGTGGCAACAAGCCCAAAAGTTAAGTAATTAAGTGGCAACATGTCAAGGCAAAGGAAACAAAATAAACAGAAAAATGCAACCTTAGACTCCTATTTTGGGGGCAAAGAGGATCGAAGCATAGAACAGGGGGAGAACTGTGAGGTCAGAAATCCTGCTCCAAAAGCCCCAAAGGAAAATATGAGCAGGTTACAGTCCAGAGAGGACCTTAAGAAGGACTTTAAAAATCAAATAAGAGAAGTGGAGGAAAAATTGGGAAGAGAAATGAGAAGGATGCAGGAAAAGTATGAAATGAGGGTCAACAGCCTGACTGAGGAAAACAACACCTTAAAAAATAGACTAACTCAAATGGCAAAGGAGGCCCAAAAGGGCAATGAGGAGAAGAATGCCTTAAAAAGTCGAATTTGCCAGATGGAAAAAGAATCTCAAAAGTTCACTGAGGAGATTCATTCCTTCAGAGTTAGACTGGAGCAAATGGAAGCTAGTGACTTTATGAGAAATCAAGATGCTGTTAAGCAGATCCAAACAAATGAAAGAATAGAAGGCAATGTGAAATATCTCATGGGAAAAAACACTGACCTGGAAAATAGATCCAGGAGAGACAATTTAAAAATTATTGGACTACCTGAAAGCCATGATCAAAGAAAGAACCTAGACACCACCCTTCAAGAAATTCTCAAGGAAAATTGCCCTGATCTTTTAGATCCAGAGGGCAAAATAGAGGTTGAAAGAATCCACCCATCACCTCCTGAAAAAGATCCCAAAAAGAAAACTCCCAGGAATATTATAGCCCAGGTTCCAGAATTCCCAGATCAAGGAGAAAATACTACAAGCAGTCAGGAAGAAACAATTTCAATATTGTGGAAACACAATCAGAATAGCACAGAACCTGGCAGCTTCTACACTGAGGGATGGAAGGGCATGGAATATGATATTCCAGAGGGCAAAAGAGTTGGGAATGAACCCAAGGGTCACCTACCCAGCAAAACTGAGTATTTTGTTTCAGGGGAAAATATGGTCATTCAGTGGAATAGAGGACTTTCAAGCATTCTTGAGGAAAAAACCAGAATTGAATAGAAAATTTAACATCCAGACACAAGAAGCAAGAGATGCCTGAGAAGGTAATCAGAGAAAAGAAATCAAAAGGAACTTATCAAAGTTGAACTATTTACATTCCTATATGGAAAAACAATAAGTGTGACTGATGAAATCTTTCTCACTATGAAAATAATGGAAGAAGGGTGTATGGTCATATGAATACATATGTGAATGTGTGTGTATATGGTTACAGTTATATATGGATAGAGGGCATAGGTTGAATTTGTTGGGAAGGGAGAATACTCAAGGGATGAAATTATGAGGTGAGAGAGGAAAGTGGCAAGAGGAGATGGGGAGAGACAGGGTAGGGTAAACTATCTCATGTAGAAGAAGCAAGGGGAAGTGGCTGCATGGGAGGGGAAGAATAGGAAGACAAAAAGGCAAAACCACATTCTCATTGAATTTGGTTCAGGGAGAGAATGATATACATACTAAATGGGATATCTCAACCTGCAGCAGAATAGGGGGAAGGGGGATGAGAGGAGGGATGATGGATGGGAGGGCATCCTTGGGGGGAGGGGAGGTTGGAAGTACCCACTATAGAAGAGGGACAGGATCAAATAGGGAATGAACCAGGTGGGGGGTGGGAGGGAATTATAAGCAGCCTTGTACAATATATCTACTATGATAATGTTTTGCATAGCTAGACATGTGCAACATATACTGAATTACTTATCTTCCCAGAGGAAATGGGTGACAAGGGAAGAAGGAAATGGATCTGAAATTCGAGGTCTTAAGATTAAATGTTTCAAATATATATAAATACTATTATTAATACTCTTTTGCTTGTAATTGGGAGATAAGATGTGCAGGCATTGGGGCACAGAGATTCACCTTCCTCTAATGGAAAAGTCGAAGGGGGTATGGGAGAAGATATGGGAGAGAGCAGATTGGAAGAAGTGATATCTTGTGGGACTGCTCTTCCGGGAGGGTAGGTAAGGGAAAAACGGGGGAAAAAATTGTAACTCAAAATCTGGCGGAAATGAATGATGTAAAACAGAAGTTAATAAAACATTTGTTAAAAAAAAACAAAAAAAATAATTGGATAAAACAGGAATTGCTTTTGGGTAGGCCAAGTCAATATAATAAAAATAACAGTATTATGTAAATTACTCTGTCTATTCAGTGTCATGCCAAACTACCAAGGGATTGCTTTAAGCTAGAAAAAATGACAACAAATTCATTTGGAGGAGCCGAAAGTCAAGATTCTCAAGAGAATTAATAATAAAAAATGGGAAGGAAAGGGGACCTAGCAGTATTAGGTCTCAAACTATACCACAAAGCAGTAATCATCAAGATAATCATGAGTTCAAACCTGCCCTCAGACACTTGACACTTACTAGCTGTGTGACCTTGGACAAGTCACTTAACTCTTATTGACTTGGGGGGGAAAATTAGAAATAGTGTGGCTGATCAGTGGGACAGATTAGATACACAGCACACTGAAGCAAACAAATCTAGGCTCCTAGTTTGAGATAAATGTAAAGACCACAACCACTGAGTTACAGCATTGCTATTTGAGAAAAAAAATCTGGGAAAACTGGACACCAACCTGGAAGAAACTAGATTTAGACCAACACCTCATATCCTATAACAAGATAAACTCCAAACTGATAAATACAAAAAGTCACATCAAAACAAATCAGAGAGGGGGCAGCTAGGTGGCAGTGAGTAGAGTGTCGGCCCTGGAGTCAGAAGGACCTGAGTTCAGCTTCAGACAATTAATGCACACACAAACAAAAACCTAGCCGTGTGACCTTAGGCAAGTTACTTAACCCCAATTACCCTCCAAAAAAACCAAAACAAACAAATAAACAAACAAATTAGAGAAGCAAGGAAGAAATCTTTCAGATTTATATATAGGGGAAAAGTTAATGACCAAGCAAGGGATAGAGAGGACCACAGTAAGATGGATAATTTTGATTACATAAATTAAAAAGGTCTTACATAAATACAGAAATGGTTAACTGGGGGAAAAATTTTTGCAGCAAATTTTTATGATAAAGGTCTCATTTCCAAGATGTATAAAGAATTGATTCATATTTTTAAGAATAAGAGCCAGGGCGGCTAGGTGGTGCAGTGAGTAGAGCGTCAGCCCTGGAGTCAGAAGGACCTGAGTTCAGATCCGGCCTCAGACACTTAACGAACACACAAACAAAAACCTAGCCGTGTGACCTTGGACAAGTTACTTAACCCCAATTGCCCTCCAAAAAGCAAAAAAAAAAAAAAAAAAAGAATAAGAGACATTTCCTAACTGATAGATGGTCAAAGGATATGGACAGGTAGTTCTCAAAGGAAGAAATTCATGCTATCTATAGCCAGATGAAAAAATTCCCCAAATCAATAATAATGAGTAAAGTGCAAATTAAAGCAATTTTGAGGTTCAACTTTCACACCTATCAGATTAGCAAAGTTCACAAAGGATCAAATGAGATAATATTTATTTTAAAAAAAGCCTTTAGCACAGTGCCTGGTAGGCACTTGACATATGTTTATTCTCTTCACTCCCTTTACCCATTGATCAAATGATAACACTACTAGACTTATACCTCAGAGATCAAAGAAAGAAGAAAAAGACCTATTTGTACAAAAATATAGCAATTCTTTTTGTAGTAGGGCAGTGCTGAAAATTAAGGAGGTTCCCAGCAGTTGGGGAATGGATAAGTTAATTATGGTATATGTCTATAACAGAATTATACTGTATTATAAAAAGGAAGAAAAATTATTTCAGAGAAACATGGGAAGACTTGTAGAAACTGATCCAAAGTGAAATATGTAGAAAGGGGAACAATTTATGCTACAACATGAATATTGCAACATTAATATATCAATGTTGCAAAGTAGAACTATTTTGAGAGATTTAAGCATGATTCCAGAGGACCAATGATGAAAAATGCTACAAATCTTTTGAGAGGGGATAGACTAAAGCAGAATGAGAGACACACCTTTAAATACAGCTAATATGGGTATTTCTTTTGCTTGACTATGTAGGGGGTTTTTGGTTTGTTTGATCAGGGGGAGGAGAGGTTCGAAGAAAAGAATAAGCGCTTGATAATTGAAAAATAAAATTTAATTTATAAAGAAATATTTAACCCATAACTGATTTATATTGTACAATGAATACGTTAAAAAAATTTCTCGGGAGGGAAGTAAAGGAAATTTGAAAATCAAGGAACTATGGAATTGAATCTTGTTAACTGAAACTAAACTAATAAATTAATTTAAGAAAACAAAAAAAAAAATTTCTCCCTCTAACCCCCTAGGGAGATCTAGACATGAACCAAAACTTAAACTTTAAGTAATTTGGTCCTGTAGCATCAGAGTGGAGGCTTAACAAACTAGAGAGAGTAATAAAAGGAAGTATTGCTCTCATATCATTAGAGGCCATGCTCTTCCAGGACTGAACGTGGTCTGACTGTGTGCACAGGTTCAGAGCAGAGGAATCCTTTAGGAAGATGAGAGGGTACTGTACCCCAGCTCCTTGTCCTAGCAGCAACTGTTTGTTTGATTTTAGATAAGATACATGGAGGTACAGAGAAGTTAACAGTTTCCTGGTGGTTCTAGTTCTGTACAATTCCCCCAGTCACAGAAATGTCCCTACTGATAATAGTCCTACTACTAATGATGATAATAGCTAACATTTATATGGTCCTTACTCTGTAGCAGACACTATGCTGAGCACTTTACAATTATCTCATTGGGTCCTCACAACCAAGTAGGGGCAATTATTCCCCATTTTACAAATAAAGACACTGAGGCAAACAGAAGATAAGTGACTTGTCCAGAGTAACACATTTAGTAAGTATCTGATGCTGGATTTGAACTCAAGTCTTCCTGACTCCAGGTCCAGCATTCTATCCCTATTCTATGCCCTACTACCAACTCCCTAGGATGCAATTGTTAGAACCACAACTTTGCTCCACTCAGGTCTGGATTCCTGTTAAAATCAAGGAACTTGCCCTTTCAGGGGGTATGTGGCAAAACAAGGATGCTAGGCCAAGGAACTTGTAAAGGGGACTTGGCTGGAACTCAGTTAGGCATTTGTCCCACAGAGTGTTTTCTCTACCCTAGGCTCAATTACTTGGGCATGTTCCCAGGGTGATATATGCAGAAGGCACCACAGCTCTCAATCTATACCTAATTTCACTGTACTGTCCCCTCTCTCAACCCTGTTATTTCTGTCAAAGGTACCACTATCTGCTCAGTCACAACTTTAGTCATCTTTAGCTCTTCCCTATCCTTTGCCCGATCCATCTAAACATTGACTAAGTCTTGTCAGTTCTATTTCCACATTGCTCACATTCATTCCCTTCACTCTACTCACTTATTCCACCACCTTAGCTTATGTTTGCATCACTTCTTACCCACAATATTGTAATAACCTCCTAACTTATCTTCCTGTTTCCAGTCCATCATTTACAGAGCTTCTAAAATCATCTCCCCAGTGTATGAGTTTGAATATGACACTTCCCTACAGATCTCGATTCCCTCTAGGATAAAATATGACTACCTTAGACTGACTTTCAAGGTCCTCCATAATTCGGCTCCAATATACATTTCCAGCCTTATTTCCACATTACTTCCCTTCATACACTGTATATTCTAGTCCAGCTAGACCACTACATATTCCCAGAATTCAATCTTTCATGCCCTGACTCTACATATTTGCACAAGTTGTCTACCATGCCTGGAAACTACTCCATCCTCATCTCCTCAATTGAACACTCATTTATTAAGTGTATACTATATGAAAGTCACTGTACTAAGTACCAGGGATACAAAAAAAATAGCCTCTGCCCCCAAGAACCTTTTATTCTGGTAGAAGAATATAACATGTTGAGATGAGTTAAAGAAAATTCCTCATGTAACATCTGAGCCTTGGAGAAAGCTAGGGATTCCAAGAGGTGGAAGTGAGGATGGATATTCCAGGCATGGGAGAGAGCCAGGGGAAAGGAGAGGTATTCAGAAATACATCCAATGGCTTCTTTCTGAAAAGAGAGTCAGTGAAGAGCTTAAAGTGTATTCTTTCCTAGAGGCAATAATGAACCACTGGAGCTTCTCAAATAAGGGGATGAGGGGCAGCTAGGTGGTGCAGTGAATAAAGCACTGGCTCTGAATTCAGGAGGACCTGAGTTCAAATCAGACACTTAACACAAAAAACTAGCTATGTGACCTTGGGAAAGTCACTTAACCCCAATTACCCTGCCTTCCCTTCTCCAAAAAGAAAAGAAAAAAAGCAAATAAGGGGATGATACAGTCAGACCCAGGCTTTAAGAATACCAATGTGCTTTATGAATCTCCTCTTAGAATATTTTCAAGGTTCAGTTTTGGTACTATCTCCTTGTAAAGCCTTATTCTCAGAGTCAAGAAGACTTGAGTTGGAATCCTGCCTCAGGACACTTACTAGCTGTGTTGTTCAGTCCTATCCAATTCTTTGTGACCTTGTGACTCTCCATGTTTTCTTGGCAAAGATGCTAGAATGGTTTGGATGAAGGCAAACAGAGGTCAGAGTTAGTGAGTGTCTATTGGAACTTGTCTTACTCCAGATCCACTGAGCCATCTAGCTGTTGTCTTTTTTTTTTCTTTTGTGCTTTTTGGACAGGGGAGGGCAGGGCAATTGGGGTGATTGCCCAAGGTCGTAGGGCTAGTAAGTATGTTAAGAGCGAGACCGAATTTGAACTCAGGGCCTCCTGACTCCAGGGCCGGTGCTCTATTCACTGTGCCACCTAGTCAGCTAGCTGTTTTACCAGAAGTGTAGCCCTGGACAAATCCCTTCACCTCTCAGCTTCAGTTTCTGCATCTGTAAAATGGGGAGGTATCCTCTTAGATACCTCTTATAGGATGTTGTAAGGATAAAATGAGCTGATATTTGTAAAGTACTTTGCAAGCCTTAAAGTGCTACATAAATGATAGTTATTGTTGTTCTTTGCCTACCAGGACCGCAGTGTTGCATAGCCGAAAGCGTACTGGGTTTGTAGCCAGGAGAAAGCTGGGTTCAAATTCTGATATTTGATACTTAATAACTGTATGTTGTCATTGTTGAGTGTAACTCTTTGTGACCCCAGTCAGGGTTTTCTTGGCAAAGGTACTATATCGGTTTGCTCTTTCCTTTTCCAGCTCATCTAATAGATGAGGAAATTGATGCAAACAGGGTTAAGTGACTTGCCCAGGGTCACGGTTAGTGTCTGAGGCTAGCTTTTAACTCAGATATTCTTGACTCCAGGTCTGGCATTCTCCGCACTGTGCCATATGCTGCCCCTCCAATGTATGGCAGCAACAGGGGAGATTTCAACTCATGAACTCTATGCACTGTGCCACCTAGCTGCATGCCCTTGTGTTAATTTTTATGTACCACGGATAGCGGCCTAGGATTCAATCTATTAATATTTATAGATTGGTTGCAAGAAATATTTTCACATTTTATTTTGTTATTGTTTTATGAATGAAAATGTTTTGCTCATTTGACGTGTCGTTTGTTTCCTCTGCTAGAGGATACCTTGGTGAGGGCTCAAGGTGATGTTCTGAACAGAGGCAGGAACAAAGGGTATCTTGTACCTGGCGATAGCTTTCAGGGTGCCATGGGAGGAGGGTGGTGGTGACTGTAACTGGGTGTGTCATTATAGCTCTGGCCCCTCCCCTTCGCGTGACTCCGCGTCCGCCTGTCATTGTTTCTCATTATTCACACATTTCCCCATTCCAATCTCGGGGCAGTTCTGGGGTCTAGGGGCCTGTGGGGCAGCGTGGAAGCCCCCACTCCCAGGCCTGGAGAGATGCGGGGCCCAGGGTGGCCACGATCTCGCGCGGGGGCCGGGCGCGCCCCCGGGGGCGGGGCTCCGCGAGGGGGTGAGGGTGGAAGTGGGAGTCGGGAGCGCGCACGCGGCTGTGTCACGGGGCGGAGCAGGCGCGCGGCAGCCCCTGGACCCCGGCGTCCCCGGCTCCCGGCTCCTGGACCCTCCACCCCGCAACGGCGGCGGCCAGGCCTCATGTACCGCTCGGTGTATGCCTTCCGCTCGTCGGAGCCCAACTCGCTGCCCTTCGGCGAGGGGGAGACCTTCCTGATCCTGGAGCACAGCAGCCCACACTGGTGGCTGGCGACCCGGGCCCGCAGCGGGGAGACGGGCTACGTGCCCCCGGCCTACCTGCGGCGCCTGCAGGTCAGAGCTGCCCCCCAGCGCCCGCTGGCCCTGCCCTTGAGCCTGGCCCTGCCCCGGGCTCGCTGCGGCCCGCCCCCGCCCTGTCCACTCCCGCGCCCGGCCCTGGTCCCGGTCGCATCCCCCGGCCCCGGCCTCCCTCCCTGACCTCCCCCACCTCCCCCGGGGGCCATCCCTCACTGGGCCTGTATCTGCGTTCCAGGCCCCGCTTCGTCCCTGGCACCCCAGCTGCACATCCCTCATCCCTGGGCTCTCTCCAGGTCGGCGTTTCTTCCTCTCTTCATCCTCCTCCGGAAGAGCCCCGCCCCCTAAAAAACCTCAACAACGCGGCAACTTCGCCGACTGTAGGCTTCTCTCCCTTCCTCTCCCAATCTTGTGGAGCCTTCTGAGGGGCCCCGTGACCGGACCTTAGAGGGAGGGGCCCGGGGAAACTCTGAGCCGGGTTGTGCTTGGGAAGGGTAGGCATGTCCTCTGATCTCCTCTCTCTGCTAGGTCCTCTTCTTGTGCTGGGCATTGCTGGCTTCTTGGGAGATGGGATGGAGGGAGGCCTGCATTCTTGGCCCAGCAGGGGTTCACAACTCTCACCTCTCCCTCCTAGCTCTTTCCCCACTCTCATGTTAACTCCAAAACCTTAGGAAGGTGATGGTGGACCCCCCATGCTACCCCTCCCCCCATATCCCCCGTCTTGTGAGACTTCATTCCCCATGGGAAAGGGAGATTGACTCTGAGTAAGGGTCAGGAAAGGGGTATTGGTATTTGAGAAGGTTTGTGAGAAGGACTGGGAGTGCCCCTTGTCTATAGCCAGCATTATCTTATTCTCAAACCAGCTCTCAGGACAGAAATAACCCTTTAAATTTGGAGAAATAGCAGCTGTGAGCCGTCTGTGCAGTTCAGCCTCCAGTCTGAGAAAGGGACCTATTTCCACTGGGAAGAGTCAGGTCTGATTATGGACAAATTCCTGCCCGTGGAAAACCCTGGTCTGAGGAACAGGATGATTTTTGCCTTTGGAAAGCCTGGGCCTTGAATCTTTAAGACTGAAGCCAAAATGTGTGTGGGTGGGAAGTAGATGAATGGGTGTGTGTGTGTGTGTGTGTGTGTGTGTGTGTGTGTGTGTAATCAGGATAGACTTCCTGGAAGAATTTTGGTGTTTGGTATTATGGAGGCTGACAGAGATGCAATTAGTAGGTTCCCTCTGCTAGAGAGATGTTTGTCATTCTATCATTTAGGGCTTCTAATTGACAATAGTTGGGGTCACTTCTGGCTCTGATCTCTCCCCCTCTGTGGGTTGTGAGGGGAGGAGGAACCTTTTACATTGACCTTCTTTCTGTACAAGGCCTCTTCACAGAAGTATACCTTTGGGTATGTCATATAACATCTCTGGGCCTCAGTTTCTCCATTTTGTAAAAGAAAGTCTTTCCAGTTGTAACAGTTTATATGTTCCCATGGCTGTCAATATTTGTCCCTGTCATGACTGACAGGATTTGTGAGACCCTGCTTGTATCTGTGTGTGGCTTTGCATAGCTGTGACAGTGTCCCTGAGCAGTTCTGTCAAAGGAATGTCACACAGCAGCCCCTCCCTGGTTAGGGATTTGGAGCTCTGCTGTTGGTCTGTCTGGGTCTTGGTCTGTGGGTCCCTTTGGCGCCGTCTGGGGAAAGCTAGGGTGGGTGAGGAAGGTCAAGATATTCTTAGAGAACTCAGGAAACAGGCAGACACCCAGCCCAGTGGTGATGAGGTCAAAACTGAGCTGGGGAAAGGAGTGGTGAAGTTGGACAAGAAGGTCCAGATTATGAGACCCTGGCACTTGGGCTTCCACCTTTGGTGTCTCCTCCAATGCCAGGGCTGAAGTCCAGGACACCTGGTCACTTTCTTTCCTCTCTCCTCTTCCTTCTTCTCTATCTCTCAGTTTCTTTGTCTCTGCCTTTTAGGGTCTTGTCAGCCATTGATTGAAGATAAAATTGTGAGACTTGCCTTGGGGGGACAGGAGTGGGTCTGGAAAGAAGGGAAACCAGGAATTGACTTTTAGTAACATCCCTTACTTTCTGGGTGTGTGGAAGGAGCCAGGTGTGGTTAGGATTGGGGAGAGGGTTATCAGATGCTGTGGGGATTAAGGGTGGGATATAAGAACCTAAAGGCTTGTGGTGCCAAGTGGTGCACTGACTCTCCATGGTGTCTGAGGGGTGATAGGAAGTGACAATACTGAGGAGGCCTCTTTTCTCCAGGGCTTATCTTTCTTCCTGTTGGCAATATCTTGGGCGGGGGTCCTGGGGAGCCTTTCAGGAGGGCTTCAGCCCGTTCATTGCTCTGGGTGTGGCAGAAAGCAGAATTTCTGGATGTTTCTTTCTGAATTTGGTTGTGGCATCCTGTACTCCTGCACGTCTGATGTGAGCTGTCGCATTCAAGGCTCTGATCTGTGACATTTTAATAATCATGATGAAGATAAAATGCGCTATAAATGTGATTTAATGTTAACAAAGCATTTTCTTCTTAATAGTTCTAGACTAGGGATCTGCCTAGCAATGTTAAAATTCTGGGCCCTGTGCTATGAGCCTGCTCTGTCCTTGTTCTGAAAGACAGGCGAGACTCAGCACCCTCTTGC
Organism: Gymnobelideus leadbeateri; assembly: GCA_011680675.1. Classification (NCBI taxonomy): domain Eukaryota; kingdom Metazoa; phylum Chordata; class Mammalia; order Diprotodontia; family Petauridae; genus Gymnobelideus; species Gymnobelideus leadbeateri. The sequence goes on from WOXC01012483.1 coordinate 174,401, forward strand.
TGTCCCTGGCTCTCCTATCCTGGTCTTGCCCCTCCTCTGCCAACCTTGGCTCCTGGATTCTTCCAGGGCTTCTTCCCATTCTAAGCTGGGTCAACCACTGAATTCCACTATCCCCAGCCTTCCTCAGTACCTGTCTGGCCAGAGCTGTTCTGGCCAGACAGATACTGTACTAGTACCTGGCCAGGCCAGGACTGTACTAACCTTTACAAGGCAGCTTCCTTAGGAGCCAATGTAATGTGGTAGAAGGAGCACTGGACATGGGAGTCAGGAGGAATTAAACTCTGCCGCTCACTAATGGAGTGACTTTACCAAATTATTTCCCCTCTCTGCACCTCAGTTTTCATCTGTAGAATGGTGAAGATGAGGTTTGAACTAGATGACCTTTAAGGTCCTGTCCCCTTGAAATTCTGTGATCCTATTATTCCAAGATAATGAGGCATAAACTAAAGTCCAAAGATGACTAGGCTGCCAGACCCAGGAGAGACCTTGTCCTACTTCCTGACAGTTCCTGAGTCCCAGCCTCATTTCAGCCTTGCTTCAGCTTTGTCTGGGTGAAGGCCTTCTTAGAAGTTGCTTCTGTGTTGGGGCAGTGGGGGAAAAGTGGGGAGGGGTATCAGCATCCATCCATCTCTGGCCCAATACTGCTCTGGGTACTGATTCTACAGTTACTCTGATGTTTTCTGGCCCTTCCTGGATCATAAAGGCCCATGTATATCTGGCTACAAAAACTTCTCCCCTGGGCTTCGGACCATCTTTTCTTGACCTTAGAATCACTTCCACCTACCTAGAGATTTCAGTGGCTATGGCTCCTTCTAGTATCCTAAAAGTATCATGCTTTTCCCTTTTCTGGGCCGATTTGTTTGATATATGTTTATTAGCCTATAGTGGAAAGAAGATTGGGCTTAGAATCAAGAGGTGGGAGGGACTTCACAAGTCATCTGTAAGCAGGAAATCCCTGATAACATCCCTGACAAGCAGTCATCCAACTTCCACATAAAGGCCTCCAGTGATGGAGTGGTCACTATTTCCTGAGGTAGCCCATCCCACTTTTAGAGAGCTCTGTTAGAAAGTTTTTCCTTATAGTGGACCTCTATGGAGACCTTCCTACCCATTGCTTGAGGCAGTGTTCTGTGGGGCCACAACAGTTGAGTTCCATCAACAGCACCTAGATTTAAGTATTGACAGACTGTGAGAGCTGAAGGAATATAGTCCACTATTGCCATTTTTCCAAAGGGGAAAACTGAAGCCCACAGAGAGGAGGGGACTTGCTCAAGCTCAGACAGTGAGTTAATGACAGAGCTGGGACTTAACAACCAGGATCCCTAACTCCCAGACCAGGCTTCTGTGTCACACTACCTCCATGGGTCCCTTACTACAACTTTGGTCTGTGGCTTTGAATATCAAGGACATCTCCTCTTCTAAGTATTACTTAAAGTCTACCTCCAAATGATGGCCTACTCCAAAAAGTTGTGGGTCCACCCCACCCATCTTGGAGGTCTTCAAACAGAGACTAGATGACCATTTATTAGGTGTATTGTAGTATTAGTTCCTTTCTTATGTGGTCTGGATGGATAGATGGCCATTGAAGGTCCCTTTAAAATCTGACATTTTGTGATTCCTTTGGAAATATCTAGCTGTGTTTCCAGGAGGTCTGTACCTTTGAAAGTTGTCTCAGAGTCACTGAGAGGGGGAAGAGTAAGGGACAAAGGGAAGAAGTCAGTATGGGACCTTCTTCAGGGTCAGCTAGACATTCCACAACACACGGGAATATGGAAGCTAAAAGGGACCTTAGAGACAGTGCAGGCTGATATTTTCATTTTACAGGGAAAGAAACCTGAGGCCTCAAGAAGAAGAGGGCCTGCAGGTACACAGGGAACCAGTGACAAAGCTGGTTTATTCAGGGGCTTTTTCCATTGAGTGACCCTGCTTATTTCTTTTGAGTAAGAGCTATTCCTCTCTTCACTATACAGCAGAAGACCTATGAGGTATCTTTAGTACACAGAGCATGAAATACCAGAGCTGGGAGGGATCTTAGAATATAGAATGACTGTATTCTGAAAAATAAAATAAAAAAACTAAGGGCCTAGTTTAGACCATCCCTTCCAGCTCCTTTGTTTTTTTAAATTTATTTTTTTTTATTGATTTTTGTTTTGTTTTTACAACCTATTTTGAAATATATCCCTATCCCCTCCTCCACCTAATGAACCAACCATTGAACAAAGATGAGGGAAAGAAAAGGCCCTTCAGCAAAATCAATCCTTTAATTCATCAACTGGGGCTGAGAATGGATATAATATTCCAAAGCCATAGTCTCCCATGTGTACAAAGAAGGAGAAGGCAGTACATTTTTTCAGCTCCTTTTCAGGACCAGGAGGGCAGCTAGGTGGTTCAGTGGATAGAATGCTGGGCCTGGAGTCAGGAAGACCTGAGTTCAAATTTGGCCTCAGACAATTACTTGCTGTGTGACCCTGGATCAGTCACTTACCCCTGTTTGCCTCAGTTTCCACATCTGTAAAATAAGCTAAAGAAGGAAATGCTAAAGAAGGAAATGCCAAAGCACTTCAGTATCTTTGTCAAGAAAACCCCAACTGGGGCCACAGAGTTGGACATGACTGAAACAACTGAACAACAATGGCCAGGACCAGTCTTGGTCATAATGGTTGTAGGGCATTTTTTTTGTTTTTTCCATTCACATTGTTGTGGTACATATTTTTCCTGGTTCTCCTTACTGCACTCTTCATCAGTTCATAGAAGTCTTGCCAAAGCTTACCTGAATTCTTTGTGTTCATGATTTCTTACAGCACAGTAATTCCCCTACGGTTGGTTTAGCCATTCTCCATTGGATGTAGACTCCTCATTATATAAATGATGAAATTGAGGCTCCCAGAGAAGTGATGTGTCTAAAGTCACAGTGAGTTAGTGGAAAAGCTAAGACTTGATCCCAGTTCTTCTGTTCCTTCCATTAGTTATCTTTCCACTACTACTTCTGGTGCCAGACCCTAGTGGGACCAAGGATTCACAGCTCAGGCTATCTCTGTTCCCTTTTTCAAGTCTAAAGACACACATTACTGAGCCTTACCACATCTCCATTCCTTTCCCCCAGGGCTTAGAGCAAGATGTCGTCCTCCAGTCCATTGACCGAGCCATTGAAGCAGTGCACAATGCAGCCATGAAGAATGGGGGCAAGTACAACCTGGAGCAGCGAGATGTCCTGCAGTGAGTGGGGGCTCAGTCAGCACTGAGGAGGGAGGGAAGGAGGCCTTGGAGTGTTCATTTTCTTTTCTCTTCTCCATCTTCTCCTTTTTTCCCCCCCTTTTTTGGAGATTGATTTTGGTTCTTCTCTTTCCTATGCTGAAAGAGTCACTGAAGAGCCTGATTGGCACAGAGGAGCTTTGATCTGCTCCATTTTTCCTATCTAGGTTGGTTTACCCCTCCTTAGGTAGCTTCGTGAGTCTTCCTATTGATTTCGCCCATTACAACTCAAAACTCCTGAGCTGTTCAAACAGTCCACCAGCCTCGGGCTTCCTAGCTGCGGGGATAACAGGCATGCACTGTCATATCTGGTATATCTATTTCTATAGTATTGTCAGGGTTATGAGTCATTTACTAAGCACATACTGTCTTCAAGGACCCCATGAGGCAGGCAATACACATGTTATTAGTCCTATTTTACTAATGAGGAAATTGAAACTCTCAGAGGGGAAATAACTTGCTTGAGGAGATTCAGAGCCAGGATTCAAGTTCATGTCTTTTAACCCCAAGACCAGAGTTCTTTTTGCTAAATTTCACTTCAATCCAGAAGACATGTGTTAAATGCCTACTGTGTGCTAGACCCAGTATTGGGGATGAAAGGTGGAAAAAAAAGGCTTAGTGCCTGCCCTCAAGGATCTTATTAGGGGGAGGGGAGATGACTTATGCACATATATACAAATAATCATGGAACAGAGGCAAAAGAGAGATTCCAACAAAGGGGTTTGAGAAGGGAGAGATCATTTGAAGCAGGGAGGAATCGAGGATAGCTTCGTGGAAGAGGTGTCATTTGATCTGTGGGCCTTGAAGGAAGAAAAGCATTTCAGCAGGCAGAAATGAGGCAGGTGTACATTTCAGCCCTATATGAGTGCTTAGAGGTAGTTGAGGGGTGGAGGGGGAGGAAGAGGAAGAAGGGTGAGCTCAGAAAACATCCAAGTTTGGGTTAAATGGGAGATTAATTTAAAGGTGAGATGTGTGAAGACTGGAAGTGGGAACTGGTTTAGATCAGGGTATTGCAGAGTTTGTCTTATGTACAATGGGGTGCCCCTGAAATTATTCAAGCAAGGGAGTGGCCCCCTCAGATAGCTTGCTTCAGGAAGAGTTTTGGCAATTGTGGGAAGGATGGGTTGGGGCTGGATGAGGCTTCGAGGCAAGGAGACAAGTTAAGGAGCTATTACAGGTATTAGAGTAAATAGTGCAGCTACAAAATGTTTTCTTCTCCACCCCCACCCTTCCAAAATCTCTAATTTCCTTCAAGACTCAACTCAAGAACCACCTTTTCTTCTCTATGATTCTTTCTGGTTCCCTCAAGCTACTGTAGTCCTTCCTCCTGAACCTGCCTATCTTGTACATACTTTGTATATACTAATACACCCCTCCTCCCAACACATACAACCGTTCCCAAGAGAATTTAAGCTTCTTGAGGTCAGGGACTGTTTTTGGTCTCTATTCTCAATACCTATTGGCACATATTATAGGTGCTTAAGAAATATCTTGCTTAATTGATACAAGCAAGAAATAACAAAGACCTGAATTAAGGTGCCGTTGGTAGGAGCAGAGAGGAATATGTAGGTTCAGGAGGTATGGAAGCATGTGACCTGTAACTGTAGTCATGAGATTGGTTTTGTGACCCCCTCTTCACCAAAGCCTTTGCATGCTGATGGAGGCTAGCTAGGGGGATCCTCTCTGTAAAGCTCCAAGGGGCCCTGGGGAGTCTTCAGAACATAGTCTCACAACCCCAAGCTGCCTGGGTCAGGGGTAGTTATCATGTCACCCATCCCTAGAGCATATTGCCAATGCAATAACCATAGCAGCCTCTATGAATATGCACCTGTATTTCCAGGGTAGATTCACAAAATATAAATAACTCTCTTCTTCAAAGGAAAAACCAAAATATTTGTTCACACACCAGAAAGCCAATTCCACCATGGTAACAAAGAAGTTTATACACATCACCAATCCAGGGAGCACCACCATCCCCAAGCCTTTCCTCCATTAGGCCTCCACACAAACAAGCTTCCCTAGGCCAAAATTCCCCCCCCCCTGTCTCTTGTCTCTCTGTCTCTCTCTGTCTCTTTCTCTCTCTGTCTCTGTCTCTCTGTCTCTCTCTTTCTCTCTCTCTCCCTCCCTCTCTCTCTCTCTCTCTCTCTCTCTCTCTCTCTCTCTCTCCCTCCCTTCCTCCCTCCCTCTCCCTTTCTCTCTCCCTCCCTCTCCCTCTCTCTCTCCCTCCCTCCCTCCCTCTCTTCCTCTCTCTCTCTCTTGCTAGCTGCTCTGCCTCAGCTCTACCTTTCCCTCTCCCAGCTCTGCCTCACTCTCTCTTCCACCCATTGGGCAAGCTCTTCCCACCATGGGCTCCATGTGACTCAAGCTGTGGGCTGAGCCAAAACTCAAAGCAAGTTGCATGGGCCTATTAAGGGGCAAGAAAGATCTTCAAAGTACCTTAACATCACACAGAGGCAGGTGCAAGATCTGGAAGGAGTGGGGCATAGCAGCAGCAGCAACATGGTGCCATGGAAGAGGTACTGGATTTGGAGGTAGCAGCCTAGGTTCATTCATTTGGGGCCACAGGCATTTATTGTGCACCTACTAGGTACTCAAGGCTCTGTTCTTAGGGATATGATGACAAAAACAAACCCTGGCCTTGAGGAAGTTACATGTATGCAAAGTATATACAAGTATATACAAAGTATTTATGAAATAAATACAGAGTAGTTTCAGGAGGAAGAGAAGGTTGGTAACTGAGGGAATTGTGGAAAGGCTTTATTTGTATGATAGGAAACACCAGTGCTTAGTGGTTTCTGAGTTGTGTGGAAGGAGACTAGGGATTCTGAAAAGAGGAGAGGGGAAGAAGGAGGTGGATTTTGGGGATGGGCACCAGCTTGTGCAAGGGCATACAGCTAGAAGATGTCATGTCTTTTATGGTGAACAGCTGGGAGGCCAGTTTGACTCAAATGGAGAATTTATGTAATAGGAATGATTCAGATCCTAGCCCTGCCATATTTTTAGTTATATGCCCTCGAGCAGATGTCTTCACCTGCTTTGGCCTCAGCTTCCCCTCTGCTTTTTTTAAATTATGGGATTGGATTAGATAACATCTGATATCCCTTCCAGTCCTAAATCCTAGGATTCTGTGACCCTCCAACCACTCAGGAGGTATGGGAAGTAACATGCTGAGTTTTAGGAACATGCTATTAGAAGGCCTTATATAGCTGTAGTGGAATTGAGACCCTATGATATATTAGAAGGAATCCTAGTCTTAGCATCAGAAGATGCCATAGGTCCAAGCTTCAATTCTTAATAGCTCCATGACTCTCAACAAGTCACTTTCCTTCTTGGGAAAGCCAAGTTTCTTTTTCAACAAAATGGGTATGACAGTGCCTACAATATGTATTTCAAAGGGTTGGTATGAGGGAAGTAGTTTGTAAACCTAAAGTGTTAGAAAAACAAGAATTGCTATTCATAGTAAAAAAAAAAGTGTTGATGGGCATACTCCTGTTGGGAAACATAAAGTAACTAAGTCACCAGACTAAAACAAAAACAGTATTTTAGAGAAGCGGAGGAGGGACCATTAATGCTCTTTAAATCCCCTCAAGACATTTCTCCACTCATTTTGGAGCTGATTCCCCCAGTAACGCCCCCTATTCCTTTCCTTCTTTGTCACAGCCTCCAGCCTCTTTCTTATCCACTGGTTTTTAAAAAATTTCTTGTTCTCCAGCTCTCCTGCTGAATGAGATGCAATTTCTGAGCTTCTTTCTCATCCCCAGGAATCCCTGAAATAAGTCAGATCCTAAGAGGTTTACTGCTGGCTCCTTTAGGAACCATATTCCTCTTCTGTCCATCTTGCCTTCTTCCCCCCACCCCCAACTCTTCATCCCCTCCAACTCTCTTCTCTCCTTCTGTTTAAAAGCAGATGCTATGGTCCTGCCCACCTAGTTTTCCATTTCTGTTGGAGAGACAGTTGAGAGACCTACCTTGGGTGATAAACTTCACTAAGCTGAGTGGGCTTCCTGAAATCTGATTGAATTCAGGAGACCCAAGGTTTTTCCCTTTCCCACTAACCCTTCCTTGACATCTCATTTCCAACTAGAGACTTTATTTTTTGGCCACTGTGCTGTAACAGTGGACTTGAAGAATGATTCTACTGGATCCCTCCTATCTCATGCTGCTTCCACTGAAACTGGATTATCAAGTCTGGCATCCATTTCTCCTTTTCCCTTCTCGCCTTCATCCCCATATGGATCTTCTATACAAAAATGGATTTCCTAGGCTTTAATGTTTTTCTGAGCTCTAAATCATGTGATCTTGTGTTCTACAAATGCAGCATCATCTATTAGATCAGGTTAGGGTTAGAATCCTGACTCTTCCTTTTATTAGCTTTTGTAATCTTATGTAGTAAATCATTTAAGTTTCTTGGGCGTGTTTCCTAATCTGTGATTAAGATAGAGACTAGACCTGGGATTTCATTGGTATAGGGACTCCCCTGGTGAGGAAACTTTCTCTACTAATGCAGCTTGGTGGCTTCTCTGCAACTTATACACTTGTTACCTCTCCCACTGATAAATTAAGTGATTTGCTCGGCCATTGTGTGTCAGAAGCAAGACCTGAATTTAGGTCTTCTGGCTCTGAGGCTGGCTGGCTCCATCCTCTCTGCCATAGGGATATTATTCCCCATACTTCTGGCCTTAGAAGGTTGTTGTGGGGAATATGCTTTGTAATCCTTAAGGCACTATAGAAAGAAATTGTGGTGTTATTGTTGTTATAATAAATAATAATCATCATTATTAGAACTATAGATTAAGAGAAAACAATTCATTCTCAGACTGGATCCACTCTCTAAGCTTGTTACTCAAGTTGTGGTTTTCCTACCTAGCTGGAAACTTGGCACATGGTCCTTGACAAGGCCTAGAACATCTAGCTCCCTCCCTCCGGGTTCTCACAAAGAGTGTCATGGAAACGCCAGGTTGATTTGTGATTGTTCTACCTGAATACTCTGGATTAAGCTCATTAGGTCCATTCTACAATTTTAGGTTCCCTCTCTACCAGTCAGGAATCTGCTATTTTGTACTTCATTCCTTGATCATTCAGTGAATACTTCTTTCTTCCCTTGGTGTAGTGTTTAGGGGTAGGTGCCCAGAATTGGTGGACACAGAATACATTTTTCCTATCACCTCAAAAATAGGATGCAAACAGCTCACAGAAGTGCATAAAGAGAAGCCTTAAATCACTAGGAGTTCATGACCCTTCAGCTCATTGGTTGAGCAAAGATAACTGACAGGTTCTGAGCCCCATGAATCTCTAGTTCCTGTCACTAAAGAATACTTTAGAACATGGGCCAGTCCTCCACTGATGCAGATTCCAGCCTCTGTGTAACTTGGTAGGTGCCCTTTGAGAGTTTCTTTAGACAAAAAAAAATGGATCACCCTATAGCTAACCTGGTGATAACCTCTCTAAATTTAGCTGTTGGTTCATAGTGGGCAGATGCTCACTCCATCACAAGGTCTGTACCTGAAACTTTTGTCGCTTGGCAGTACCTGCCAGAATGTGTGCCCCACTGGCAAGGTCTTGGAGATCCCAGGATCCACTTCTCCCCATGCTATTTATGACATATCAAGCAGGGATTTTAGTGGAAGATTAACAATAATATTTTGAAATCTCTTATTTTAAGGGCATGCTAAAGTTTGTAAAACACTTTTCCTCACAACTCTCTTTGGAGGTAGAGAGTATGTCTATTATTATCCTGGTTTTCCAAGGGAGGAAATGGGCTCAGAGGTTGAATAGCTTGCTTGAAGTCATGCAGCCAAGTAATGGCAAAACTGGGATCAAATCCCAGGTCCTCAGACTCTAAATCTAGGGCTCTTTCCAGCACATCATACCACTTCTAAATCAGAGCATCATTTATACTCCTTTACATAAACAGTTATAATGACAGAAAATTTTCACTGTATCTCACTTCTTTTCTCTTCAGCCAACCCTATCAACTCAGTATGTAGTTTCTCAAAGGCTGGAGCCCAGATCCCAGCTCTTTACACTTTTCTCTCCCTGCAGGAAGCTGATCCACCACAGGAAGGAAACCTTGTTCCGCAAAAGTCACACAGCCCCAAGCCCGGTGACCATGACCCCTTCATCCAGTGACCACCACCTGGACACTGCGACCAGTAGGCAGCCCAATGGGGTTTGCAGGACTGGCTATGAGAGACAGCACAGCCTGCCCAGCTCTGAGTTCCTGGGAGAGGATAGTGCTTCCTACCAGGTATTGGGGAATGGATCAGGAATCACTAAATGTTAATCAGCAGATCCTGTAAGTTTAGCTAGGGCAAGGGATCTTAACCTGGAGTCCATATATCACCAAGATTGTCTGTGGGTAGATTTTAGAGGGGCTGTATCTTGGTTGGGAAAAAATCATATCTTTACTTTCACTAATAGCTAACTGAAATTTAGCATTATCTTCAATTATTTAAAAACATTATTCTTGAAAGGGGACCATGGTTCTTCACCAGATTGTCAAAGGATATCCATGACACAAAGATTAAGAACCTTTGAATTAAAGGGTCTAGACTCTCCAGTTCCCAGTCAGCAAGGCCTGGACATAGATCTAACTAGAAACTGCAGACACTGAAAATTTAGTGTCTATCACTGGCAAAATTCTAGACTTAGATCATTTGTTAGCTCTTAGAAAGGGAAGTGGGGATCACTAACAGCTGGCAAGAGTTCTAAGCACAAGTTGTACTGGACCAACCTGGTGTTCTCCTTTGCCAGGATTCTTAGACTGATAAGTCTGATGCAGCCAGACTCATACACATGCCTAGATTTCAGCAAGGCCTTTGACACTCTCTCATGATGCTCTCGTGGACAAGATGGAGAGATAACGGTCAGGCTAAGTGTATTTGAAACTAATAGAATGACCAGACCCAGGAAGGAGGGTGTTATTGATGTCAGTCAGGTGTGTCTTTAGCAAATGCTTTAGCTTTGGATAAAAACACAGATGGCAGGTTTCCAGATTACTTAAGAGAGATAGAACTCCAGGTGAATGACAAAATCAGGATCTAAAAAGACCTCAGCAGACTAGAACAATGGAGTGAAGCTAATAAAATGAAATGTAACAGGGACAAACATAAAGCTTATCCTGGAATTGTTAAAGAATCAGCTCTTCCAGTATAGGGTGAAGAAGGTGAGGCAAGAGGCAATCAGGTGACCCAGTGGACAGAACTGGACCTAGAGTCAAGAAGACATAAGTCCAAATCCAGCCTTAGACACTTACTAGCTTGGCAAGTCACTAATTGCCTCAGAAAGCTGATGTGATCTTGGGCTTCATGAAGAGAGGCATAGTTGGGGTGGCTTGGTGGCATAGGGAATAGAACACTGGCCCAATTGCCCTGCCTTCCCCACTCCAAAAAGCAAAGAGAGAGAGAGACAGAGAGAGAGAGAGACAGAGAGAGAGAGAGAGAGAGAGAGAGAGAGAGAGAGAGAGAGAGAGAGAGAGAGAGAGGCAGAGGCATAGAGTCCAGTCTGAGGGAACCAATAGTTCTATTATACTTTGCCCTAGTCAGACCATCTATGGGAGTCAATTCAGATTTTGAAGGGATGTTAAAAACTTATGGTGTGTCCAGAGGAGGTAACCAGGATAAGAAGGGCAAAGGATTTCATGTTGCATAGGGATCATTTAAAGGAACTATAGTGGAGAAGATGTAGTGGGAGATATGAAAGGGTTTGAAGGGTTTCTGTGTGTAAGGGGCATTAAACTATTTCTGTTTAGCCTAAGAGAGTGAAGGTGGGAACAATGGTGGGGGTTGTTATAGGAGGCATGTTACAGTTTAAATATAATGAATTAGAGGAGCACTTAAGGTGGAGGATAGAGGAAGCTGGCAACGGAGTCAGGAAGGCCTGAGTTCAAGTCTGCCTTGGACACATATTGGCTACATTGCCCTGGACAAGCCATTTGGCCCCTCAGTGCCTCAGGCAACTCAGAATTGTACTGGGAGTGTGGATTTCCACACTGGAAGTTCCCTGTGCCAGTGGTACCATAGATCTGGAGAAAAAGAAAGAAAGGAAGAACTGAGAGGTCTCTTTTCATTCGTCAGAGCTGTTCTGCACGTTGATGGGCTGGATTATGAAGGAGCAGCTTCCCTGTCATTGGAAGAGTTCAAGTAAAGGCTGAATGATTATCTGTAAAGGATTTTGGAGGAGGGAGACCTGTCCTGACTGGGAGTTTGGGCTGGATGATCTCCCAGGATGTTCCTAGCTCTGAGATTTTAGGATTCTGTACTTACTGAGGCCTGAATGGGGACTTGTGGTAGGAATGGTGACAGGTTGGGGGCTAGGATTGGTCATCAAGGCAGGGCTGGAAACGAGGAGTCTTTGGGAAGCTGCTGGCACCTTCTTTTTGAGGTTCTATTGAGCAGCTTTGGAATGTTGCTGCTCTAGACTTACTCTTCTTTCTTTAGATCCCACCAAATCCTCGACGGGTGGCCTCTATCACCCCTCCCCCACCAGGGAAACGGCGACCCATTCCAGTGGGCTCTGTGAGAGGTAAAGGGGTCTTTGTGCAGGATGGGAGGGGATGCTGGGAAAGGGCAGAGCGAGACAAAATAACTCATCACCTCCTTGGAGGGCATCTTCACCGTGGAGGGGGGTGGGCCCCTAGTTGTTCTGCCTGGGGCTGCTAGGCTGGCTCTGAGGGTTAGAGACAGGAATTGTTTTTATGTCTACTCCTTTACACCAATTCTGGACCACCATGCCCTCAGCTAGACACACTATGAGCATTGTCTTGAGATCGCTGTGGTTTGGATGTGTGTGTGTGTGTGTGTGTGTGTGTGTGTGTGTGTGTGTGTGTGTGTGTGTGGAGAGGGTGGTAGACTCAGTGCGGTATTACAGAAAGGGCCTTGATCTTGGAGTCCAGAAATGTAGATTCAAGTCCTGGCTGTGACATTCACCTGTATGACCTTGGATAAGTCATTTTATATCCATAGCCTCAGTATCCTCATTCACAAAAATGGGATTATAATTATCTGTCCTAACTACTCCACAAGGTGGTGGTAAGTAGAGTAGTTCATCAATCTTAAAACACTGTAGAAATGTGAGCTGTTGTCATTCATAATAATAATAATTTGTAATTATTTTGCCAACATCTTCCTGCTGTGAGCCAGGTGTCTGTGTGCTCTTGGCATGTGTAACTGAGCTTGGGCCAGGGGAACCCTGGTCTGATTGACATTTCCCGAGGGCAGCTGTTGCCCTAGTCTTCCCACTTACCATCCACCATCTCCCTGCCTGCTCCAAGCAGTGAAGGGAAGAAGGGAAGATGGTGACAGAGACAGAGGGAGAAAATTAGAAGAGTAAGAGGCAGAAGGGGAGAAAATAATAAGAATTAATTTTATATGGCGCTTTGAAATTTGCAAATTGCTTTATAGAGAATCCTATTGAGTTCAGAAATTCAGGAGCCAAGTGGAAGAGCAGACAGATAGGGGAGGAAAGGGCTGGAAGGCTGGGGAGGGTAATGTGTCAGAGCCCCCATTTGGCATGTCAGGGTTTCTCTCCCCTTTCTGTAGGAAGTCCAGATGCTCGTCCAGATGCTCCAGCTCGGGGCAGCTCCCTCTCCAGCAACTCCTCAGTCAGCACCACATCCCTGGATACACTGTACACTGGACCCAGCACTGTGGAGCCAGGCCCCCCCACAGCTGCCTCAAGCCCCAGCCACACACCTCCTCCTATTCCTAGCCGAAGCAGTGCTCGGGCTGCTGTGTCCAAACCCCCCACCTTGCAGAGCCAGAGCACCACTGCAGAGCCCCCTGGGACCACAGAGGGCCCTCCTGAGAAGAATGAGCAGGAGGTGGCTGAAGCCCCAGCTCCAGCTCCAACTCCAGCTCCTGATCTGGAGGCTCTTAGCACACTGACCCTAGAGGAGCTAGAAAAGAAGGAAGAGGATCTGGTGGCCCCAGTGGCTGTGCCTTCAACAATCGGTGCAGAACTGATGGAGCTGGTCCGAAGAAATACCAGCTTGAGCCATGACTTGTGCCGTGTGGCCATTGGTGTTGTCGTTGGACACATCCAGAGCTCAGTTCCATCTGTTGCAGGGGTCATGGAGCAGATCCTCATCTCCCTGGTGGAGAGCAAGGTATAGGGTGGAGGGCTGTGAAAAAGCAGAGGTGGGTAACAGTGGGCATCTCATCAGCTGGTATTTACTAGTCTCCCTACTTTGTGCCCAGTCTGGAGGAAGAGGCAGAGAAGGATAAGCAGACTTGGACTTAGCTCTTAGAGAACACTAAGTATGGGGGAGACGAGCAGGAGCAGGTCTAGGTCCTGCTCTCAGGGAGCACCCAGTTTGGGCAAGACAAAAGAGTAGCAAACCAGAGCCCCAGTGCTGAGGATGGAGGTTGGCATCAGGGCCAAGAACAGAGGATGGAAGGACCCTTCTCTCCCCATCTCTCCAATGAGGCACAGGCAAATTCTTGGCATTACCATACTCATCTCAGTTAGATAGTAGAATTAATATTTTTTGAGGGTTAGAGAAATAAACCAGTTGATCAGGGGGTGGTCATGGTGGAGGATTTATGCGGTTTTTATTCCTTCTTTTCCTGGTGTATAAGAACTGTTTCTATAACAGGAAGGGCTCTGGAGTCAAAGGTCAACTTTAAGGTCAAGCCTAGAGGTTGAGGTTCTGGATCATATGAATGGAAAGACATGATTGAGAGTCCCTAGTCTGAGGGGAGAGACAGGCATGAAGCCAACAGAATCCAGTTTACTTACAACAGTAGCAAAAGTTCAAAAAGAATGGTGGGGTGGGAAAGTGATCCCAGTCAAACCTAGAAGGCTGTCTGGAGGAGAAGGCGTATACACCAAGGCTCTTGAGACTGAGGCAGTGGCTGGACCTGGGGGAGAGGTGCCAGCTGAGACTTCATTTACTAATGTTCCTATTTCTGGGTCCTGGGGGACAGGATTTGAGCTCAGCCTTGCCCTCAGGCCAAGTGTGTCACGACCAGCATCGGCTGGAGGTGATTTTCGCGGATTTAGCCCGGAGGAAGGATGATGCCCAACAACGCAGCTGGGCCCTCTATGAGGATGAGAATGTCATCTGCTGCTACCTGGAGGAGCTGCTTCGAATCTTGGTGGGCAGCCTGGGATTGGAGATGGGAGGGATCTAGGGACTGTCAAGGGGGCCTGCACACAGTCCTAGCAAGGTGTTTTGGTGAGATAGAGCCTCTAAACCTCAGATCTTTGAAGTCAAATATTTTCCTGTTTCCTTCTCAGGATTATATATGAACATGAAAGTGTTATAGTGCGTCTTTGATAAAGCAGTTTTCTTAGCAGTGAAATCTTGCCCTGGCAGCATCACAGTTAGGAGGTGGGAGTGGGGCGGAGATGGGCAATTAAAAAAAAATTCAAATCAACGAGGCATTTATTGTGTCTAATATGTGCCAAGCATATGCTGGGCATTGGGGTTACAGAAACAAAAATGCTGGTTCCTGCCCTCAAAAAGCTTATATATGTTGACTAGGGAGATAGAATAGACACACAGATTAATGTACACAAATTTAATAGAAAATAATTGGAGGGAGGGAGGGAGGGAGGGAGAGAGAGAGAGAGAAAGAGAGAGAGAGGGAGGGAGAGGGAGAGAGGGAGGAGTAATGGGTAATTAGGTAGGAAAGCTAGATTGTAGCCAGACTGAGAATGGCTTTAAATGACAGACAGAGGAGGTAGTGTTCTAGCTTAGAGATGATGTGCATGTAGCCAGTGAAGTGTCTTAAGTATACAAGTGCCCTGGTTAGACCTGTGTTCTAGAAATATGATTTTGGCAATTATGTGGTCAGAAAGGGGAGAAAAAGCTATTACAGTAGTCCATGGGAAAGGTGATGAGGACCTGAATTCAGCAATATTTAATCATTTCCCTATCTTTCATATGATTTTAGAGCTGGAAGGTACTTTAGAACTTAGAATATTGGGGGGGGAGGGGCAGTGTGTGTGTATATGTGTGTGTATATGTGCGCTCGTGAGCGTGCTGCATTTCAGCTAAACTGGACTAAGCTGGATTGCTAGCTAGCTATTTGCTGAACTCTTGACATGCTGGCTTTCATCACTTTGTATTTGCTTAAGGCATCCTCCAAACCTGGCCTGTATTCTGTCCACATCTCCACCTTTTGTAATCTTTCTCTCCCTCCAAAGACCAGCTCAGGTGAAGTCCTGGGCACAAATCCTCTCATACTCCTCAGCTGAAGTGGTCTCTTTCCACAAACTTTCCTAGAGCAGTTCCTATCTCTTCTCTGGCCCTCTTTTATTTTCCACCTTATGTTATACTTATTGGGGTACATTTTGTATCCTATCAAAGAACATAAGTGCCATGGGCATCGAGGGCTGGATGATTTTTATTTTTTATTTCATGTCTAGAGTACTTAGTAGATACTTAATATATGTTTTTTTCAAATTAATTAGAATGCTGACTCCAAATCTTTTACTATGTTTGGGGCCTTGTTCCCAGTGATGGGTTATGTAGAGACAAAAAGGATGCAGATCCTGTCCTCAGGGAGCTTACAGTCTACTCAGGGGAAGTGAGGGAGCTAGCCTAGAGATCTGGAATGGGGGGTTCTTGCCAGAACCCAGGATAATAAACTGAAATGGGGCAAAGAGATCTAAACAAAGTGCACTTAAAATATGGGACAGGGGCGGCTAGGTGGCACAGTGAATAGAGCACAGGCCCTGAGTTCAAATGCAACCTCAAATGAGGAGGACCTGAGTTCAAATGCAGCCTCAAACACTTAACACAAAAACTCGTCATGTAACCTTGGGCAAGTCACTTAACCCCAATTGCCCTCTAAAAAGCAAAAAAAAAAAAAAAAAAAAAAAAAAGATGGGAGAGAGAGATTCCTTCCAATTGGAGGGGCATCTATGGGTCCGAGGGGCAGGACTGGCACTTCTGCCTATGACCAGAGGGTTAACCTCCCTCCATCAGTTACCGCCTCTGCCTCCTTCATTGTCTTTTCCAGACAGATGCAGACCCAGAAGTTTGTCGGAAGATGTGCCAGAAGAATGAGTTTGAGCCAGTCCTCTCTCTGGTGGCCTATTATCAGATGGTATGGGCTGTGGGGTTGATCCGCACAGGTCTGGGCACAAAAAAAAGGGGAGACCTTCCTGAGTCCTACTTCTGCTCTCCCCCAATCCCAGGATGCAGAGCAGTGTATTGTGGGCAGGGTAGGGATGAGTGGACACTGATCAGGACTGACCATTTCTTCCATCCTCAGGAGCACCGGGTTCCCCTCCGCCTATTACTCCTGAAGTGTTTTGGGGCCATGTGTAGCCTGGACGCAGCTGTAATCTCTACACTGGTCACGTCCATTTTGCCAATGGAACTGGCTCGGGACATGCAGACAGACACACAGGGTGAGGGAAAGGGACCTTTGACCCTTTGTCAGCCCTCAGGGTTTCTTCTCCCACTCTTAATTGACTGGACTTTTCTTCTCCCACCACCTTTTCTCAGCCCCTAAAGCTCCCTTTATCCTTACCAGATCTCAGACCCGATTCTCCCAGCCCCCAGACCTTCCCTGAAGATATAGCCCGAGACTTCCCACCACACCCCTTCTTTCTCCATTGGAGCTCAGATTGAGCTAGAACGTTTCACTCTCTTCCTCCTTCAGATCACCAGAAGATGTGTTACTCAGCCTTGGTCCTGACCATGGTGTTCTCTATGGGGGAGCCACTCCCCTATCACCACTATGGTAAGGCCGGGGAATGTGTGTGAAGGGGACCAGTTGGAGGCTCTGACCCTGATGGCACCTGGAGGTGGGGAGTGGCCCTGGCTCACTCCTAGCAAGATTTTTCATCCTGCTTCTTCTGCTCCAGCCTGGTGGCTCTCTACTGGATTTGGAGGCTGAGGGTCTGAGTGTGAATCCTGGCTGTGACTTCAGACAAGGCACCTCACTTTTCTAGGCCTAGGTTTCCTCATCTAGAAAATAACCAGGTTAGACTAGATTAGAGGTTCTTAACCTAACTCTGTGTTAGGCATCTTGGGCAGTGCTTACTGAAGCATAGGGACTCCTCAGAATCGTGTTTTTAAATGCATACAATAAAATAGGATCATGAAATAAGCCAATGATATTGAAGTATAGTTATAAAAATATTTTAAAAAGCAAGTTCACAGCCCTCTGCCAGGAAGATCCCTGAGACCCATGGGGTGCTGAATTCTGAGGTTCTTTGCCCTGTGTTTCTCCCACAGACCCCCTCCCTGTGGCCCTGCCCAGCCTTGTCCCTCCACACTCCCAACTTCCCCCTGATAGGGGCTGAGTAATTGACCTGGGGTTCTTCAGTCTGTGTGGATCAGAGGCAATCTTTTCCTGATCCCAAGGCCATCCCTCTCCATCATGCCCTACACCTTTCTGTGCTGAGGATAAAATTCAGTAATGTGTCTAAAACATTTTTCAAAGTGTCAAGTGTTATATAAATACCAGGTAATGTGACGGTGATAATGGCAAACTAACAGGGGCAGTTAGGTGGGACAGTGGGTAAAGTACTGGGCTTGGGGTCAGGAAGACCTGAGTTCAAATCTAGCCTCAGACACTTCCTACCTGCGCAACACTGGGCAGATTACTTATCCTAAGCCTCAATTTCCTCATCTGTAAAATGGGGATCATAATAGCACTTACTTCAGAGGGTCATTGTGAGGATCAAATGAGGACATAATTGTAAAACCCTCAGCACAGTGTCTGGTACTTAATAAGCACTATATAAATATTATGTATAATAAGCGCTATGTAAATATTATGTATAATAAGCGCTATGTAAATATTATGTATAATAAGTGCTATATAAATTTTATGTATAAGCGCTATATAAATATGTATAAAAAGTGCTATATAAATATTATACTTAATAAGCACTATATAAATATTATATATAAGTGCTATATAAACATATAAAATAAGCGCTATATAAATATAAGTGCTATATAAATGTTATATATAATAAGCACTATATAAACATTATGTATAGCATATATTATTATTACATATGGTTTTCATATTATTAGATAAGATTATTATATACAGGTTTTACAGAGCACTTACTTCATTTGACCATATTGGATTGTCACAACAACCTTGCAAGATATAGGTGCTATTATATCCCCAAGCTCATTGCCTCACCCACTGTACCACCCACCTGCATGTATGATATGTGAGAGGCAGCAGTAAGTGATGAGCCCAGCCTTGGAGTTGGGGAGGTCTTCGTTTGGGACTTACCTCTGACCTTGCCAGTGTTGTGACCTTGGGCAGTTAATGAGGCCTTTCAGAGCCCCTGGTAACTCTTTTAATACTACAAGTTATAGAGCAGTTTTCAGTCTGCATTAGTGGAAGACAGTGGCTCAGTGGACAGAGTTCTGGGTCTGGAGTCAGGAAGACCTGAGTTCAGATCTGGCTTCAAACACTTCCCAGCTGTGTGACTCTGGGGCAAGACACTGAACCACTGTCTGCCTAGTTTTCTCATCTATAAAAGGAGGAGGATAATAATATTTGCTTCCTAGAGTTGTGAGGCTCAAATTGAATAACATGTAAACTGCTTCATAAACTTTTAAAGCACTATGTAAATTTGAGCTGTAATAATCTTATCCTAGCCTCAGTCTTATGTAGACTGGATTAGGCTCTTTCTTTAGAATCATTAGGGATCTCAAACTGGTGCCTTTCTGGGATACGGACTTGTTAAAAGAAAGAGCTTTCTTCACAACTCTGCATTTGGTGTTACTCTGAGTTTTTTTAAACAGGTCTGGTCCCGTAATGTATTGACAATTCTATTTTATGCCTCTAAGGAAATCAGCAAAAATTATATAAACTAGTCTCAGAGAAATTTAAAAAATTTTTTAATTTTTATTTTTTGCCTTTTTTTGCTTTTTGGAGGGCAGTTGGGGTTAAGTGACTTGCTCAAGGTCACAGGGCTAGTTTTGTGTGTGTGTGTGTGTTAAATGTCTGTGGCTGGATTCGAACCCAGGTCCTCCTGACTCCAGGGCCAGTGCTCTATTCACTGTGCTACCTAGCCACCCCGAAATTTTTTTTTTCATCAATCAAGCCTCAGGTGACAAATACACCTTCCCCAAACTCCTATCAGGACGTGATAAGAAGAACCCTACCACAATCTAATGTCATACAGGGCCAAAAAAGGATTTTTCTTATGGATCATGAACTACAGGAGCTTTTATGGTATATAGAAGCAAAGGCCTTGTCCCCAGGTTGAGGAACTGTTTGTCTCCAGAGAGGGTGAGTCTAGAAAAGTGGGTCCATCAGGCAAGGCCACATCAACTCATGAAACCATGTGCTTGGAAGGACAGCAGTGCCCTCTATAGAAAAATAGAAGTTTGAAGGAGGTTTGGGTTTGGGGAGATTCAGAGGGGAAGATTTGAGTCAAGTTTGGAATACACTGTTTTTTAGATGCCGGTATGGCCTGCCTTAGTAAGCAACTGTAGATTTGGGACTAGAGTTCTGGAGAGGGTGTTAGGACTGGATCCGCGGATTTGGGGGGCATCTCTGGAGAGGTGATAATCAGACATATGTCAGTGGAGAAGATCACTGAGAGAGTGAAGAGAGAATAGAAAAGACCTTGGGTTAAACTCTTTAGGGACAGTCATACTTAGGGATTCGGGAATAGAGGACACTAGCAAAAGATACTGAGAAAAATCCAGTTAACAAGATGAGAATCAGAAAAGAAAGGGCAATGTCATGGGGAGGCATGGGAGGTGAAAGTACTGAGTAAGTAATGATAATAATAAGGATCGAATAAGTAAGCACTGAATGCTGCAGAAAGGTCAAGAGGGATGAAGGGAAATTTTTAAAAGCTGTTCGATTTATCAGTTAAGACCTCATTAGCCAGTCCATTCTTGGTCCTGGAGAGCAGGTCATGAAACAGAAATTTGCTTCTCCCTTCTTCAGGGGTGTAAGATCGAACATGCTGTCTGGGCCAAATTGTTGGCCAGTTTTGTTTCATTATTTTTCTCTGTAACAAGAAAAGGTTTGATATGGGGATGGAGCATATCCAGAAATGAGTAAGATGCAAAAACCAAAAAGCATTGAAAACTCAAAACCAAAAAAAGCTCATTGAGGACCTTTGTGAGAGTGGTCTTGTTATTGTGGTGAGGTCAGAAGCCAGATGGCAGACTGTGTTGGGGAGTGAGTGGGAGGTGGTGAAGAAGATATATCCAGTTAAAAACAAGGAGAGACATTGTGATAGATTTGAAGATCAGAGAGGGGGAATTATTGGTCATGAGATGGAAGAAGGCTCAAGGGCGCAGTGGACAGAGTTAGCTTAGATAAAGAAGGACCAACTCATCCTCCGAGATAAGGAGATGGGGGAAGCCAGATTATGAAGTATGGAGGACGGGAAAGTTCTCAGTGGGTGTCTTCAATCTCAACAAAAATACATGAGGTCATCTGATGGAGAAGTGTGGTAGAAGTGAGTGGGGAAAAGACCAGCAAGGTTTTGAAGAATCTTTTGTGGGAATGTGATAGAAGTAGTCAATCAGAGATGAATAAGTGATTTTTCATGCACTGGTGAGGGGTTGCAGGAATTTGTAGTGAAGCTATTCATGTTATTTGATATGATTTCCAGCAAAATTCAATGGCTTGGGAGTAAGACCTATTGAGAGCTAGCATTCATAGAGTGCTTTAAATATATTATCCCATTTGATCCTCAGAACAACCCTGTAAGGCAGGTGCTATTATTATCTCCATTTTATAGTTGAAGAAACTGAGGCAAATGGAAGTTAAGGGACTTGCCCAGGATTCTCACAGCTAGCAAGTACCTAAGATGGAATTTGAACTCAGGTCTTCCTGACTCCAAGACCAGTACTTTATCCACTAGATCACTAACCTTTTTTCTTTCTGTATTTTTAAAAAGTTTATATAACATAGGAATTATTTGTTCTTTAAATATTTGCTGGAATTCACTTATAAATTCATTGGGATGTGAAGTTTGACCTCCCTTCCCCCTGCCCCACAATCAGAGTTAATTTATGACTTTATTAAATTTTTCTTCTGGAGGCTTTGTTATTTATTTTATTTATTTCCTGTTTTGTAAGCCTTAGTTACATTTTTGGGTGGTTTACTCATTTCAGTTAGATCCTCAGTTTTGTTATCTTATAGTTTGGCATAGTTCTGGGTAACTTTTAAACATTTCCTGTTCATTTGTGAATTCCTACTTTTCATTTTTGTTTTTGTTAAATTTTTTGTTGGTCAAGCTTAGCTAATAATGTATCATTTTGTTAGTCTTTTGTTCTGTTTTATTTGGCACAGTGCCACTCTCAAGGTGGTTCAGGGAAGCTATTTGACCACTCCCAGTGTCCTCTCGTCAGCAGTTACGTTTTCAGTGTGTCAGAGAATAATAAAATACTGTGCCATTGTCCTTGTGAATCCTCCCCTAACTTAGTGTCCCTTTGACCTTGCAAGGAGGGGCCACTTCTGGTGATTACTCAATAAATGCCAATGATTCCCTATCACCTTTAGTATCAAATATAAACTCTATTGTTCAACATTTAAAACCCTTCATAACTTTGCCCTCTAGTTGTATTATATGTTACTACACTTTACACACTTAGCTGTTCAGCCTAACTGCCCTCCTTTGGCATTCCTCACAGATGATTCATGCTCCATCTCTTTGCACTGTCTCTCCCCTATTTCTAGAATGCACTCTCTCCTTACTCCAGCTTCTTCAGAACCCTGTTTCCTTTAAGACTCAGATCAAGTACCGCCTTCTACAAGAAGTGTCTCCCTCTTCCTCCCAAACTCCTTGTATTAATTTTTGTTTTGATATTGGTGGTTTGGGGTGTCATTGTTAAGGGTGCATTTGGCTGGGAGATATTTGTTATCTTCCTTTCCTCACACCATCTTTGTTTCTGGCAATTTAATCAACCACACTGTGTTAAAATAATTTGCTCATTTGTTTAGCCTGGGAGCAATCTAAAGACCCCTCAGATCCATGTGATCCTCTCCTGATCACCTCCTCTGGTGATTTTTGGAGTTAAAAATACAATTTCAGTAGCTCAGAGCCCCAGTTAGGAAAATTCCTAAAATTCCTAATATTTTGGCATAGATTTGTCTCTGCCCTAATTTGAATTTATGTCTATTTCTAACTGACCCCTGTCCTTTTTATGGTTGTGGCAAAAATTCAGGCTACCAGAAACATTGAAGGTAAAGTCAGTCAATAAACATTAAGTGCCTACTATGTGCCTTGCACTGTGCTAAGCACAGTGGGGATACAAAGAAAGTGGAAAAAGTCTTTGCGGGGGAGAGTGTGTTACAGTGTTTATTAAAAAAACAAGTACTAGAAGAAGTCAGAAGAAGAACAGACTTTTCTTGGAACTTCCCTCAGTCTTTGAAGAGGTACAGGTACATAGGTTACATAGGTGGATGGACAGACCCATAAGAGGACACACATATGTGCAGGGCAGGAAGGTTACACAGATGTGCATATTGTTGCTATTTGGCAGGTGGGGAGGTTGAGACTTATAGTGGTTGAGTGGCTTGATCAATATTAAACAGCCATTGGTTGTGGGAACTAGAATTCAGATCAGGTCCTCTTATACCTTTCTGCTTTCCACTTAACGCTGGCTAAATATTAATAGTGATTTAGGACCATAAGATGTTCAATGAAAGCCTCAGAGGAGGGTTTAGATTTGTTCTGCGTGGGCTCAGAAGAAAGAAATAGAAATGGTGGAGTGAGGTTACAGGGAGGCAGATTTTGACTTGATTTGAAGAGAACTTCCTAATGATGAGAGCTGACCAAAAATGCAGTAAGCTGCCTTAGCAGAGAGCGAACTCTTTTTTTTTTTTAAATTTTTTTTTTAAGCAATTGGGGTTAAGTAACTTGCTCAAGGTTACATGGCTAGTCATTATTTATGTGTGGGTGCTCATTTTCTGAGGCCGGATTTGATCTCGGGTCATCCCAACTCCGAGGCCGGCACTCTTATTCACTGCGCCACCTAGCCGCCCCGAGAGCGAACTCTTTATCACTAGAGATTATCAAGCAGAAGCTGGATGACCATTTGTTGGGGATATTACAGAAGGGATTTCTGCTCAGGTACAGGTTGGACCAGATGTGGCCTTTGAGCTCCCTTTAAGCCCTGAGAGCTTGTCTTTCTACAAATGAACAGGGAGGCGTTTCATCTAGAAACAGTTCAATTTGTGTTTGGGGTTGTGGGGCAGGGAAGAGCAGACCCAGGGCATTCCAGAAGCCCTTACTTGGTTTGCTCAGCCAGAGTGACACCATGTGTAGGGTCTGGGAAGAGAGGAACCATGTGTGACTTTCTGCCTCCCCCTCCATGCAGAGCACCTCAGTGCCCATTTTGTCCAGTTCCTTTTGGATGTTGTTGAGGATGGTCTGCCCTCAGACACTACTGACCAGCTGCCTGACCTCTTTGTCAATCTGCTTCTGGCCTTCAATCTGCACATTCCAGGTGAGAGGAATCTCCATCACCCCCAGGGGCTTAGAAAACTCTCATCTCAGGAGTGAAAGAGAGCCCTCCCTCCCCTCAGGGAGCCCCTAATATGAGGGCCTGATTGAGCTGGGGACTCAGTGAAGGCCTGATTAAGTTGGGAAGATAGTCCTTGATGGGGAGGAGGGAGACATGGCCTCCCGTCATCCTAGATCCTTCACGGCCAGTCTCTCTGAGTCTGTTTTTCCTCAGACCCAGAAAACAACGTCATCATGACCACTGTCAGCAAACGTTCAAATGTCAAGATCTTCACAGAGAAGCTGTTGCTGCTGCTGAACAGAGGGGGTGAGAGAGAGGAGGGGAGGGCCTAGAGGATCTTGGGAGGAGGAGTTGGGGATGTTCTGGAGGGAAATACCTTTTTTCTACCCTTGCCCCCCTTTTCTCCAGGGCTCATAGGATAGTAGGGGAAGAAAGAGGGGGGGGGAAGCATCTGGAAGGGGAAAAAGGCCTTTAGATGGTGACAAAGGCCTGGAGAATAGGAAGACAATGCTCACATAGGCCTTGTTCTGCCCCCACCCCTACCCCCATTTCCAGACGACCCAGTACGAATCTTTAAGCACCAGCCACAGCCCTCTCACTCAGTTCTCAAGTTCCTGCAGGACGTGTTTGCATCCCGAGAGACTGCTTCCATCTTTTACCACACTGACATGATGGCCTTGATAGACATCACCGTGCGGCATATCTCAGACCTATCACCTGGAGACAAGGTGGGCAATTGGCATCTCCTCCCTGTGAGGAGTTTTTTACACACACACACACACACACACACACACACACACATACACACACACACACGCACACACACACACATGCATGCACATCCTGCACCCAGTACTTTAGGAGGGTTAATTTGTTCCCCAAACCCCAAATCCATCATAATTTGTGTTTCAAAGCCAGGCATAAGAGCTTGGGCACTCATTCATACTTTAAAGCATGTCAGACAGTGGTCTGGGGCCTTTGCATTTGGTTTCAGGGTCCTTCTTTGTGGTGGTTCTGGTGCTGGGGTTCTCTCCTCCTCCCAGCCGTCCTCCACCTGTCACCTCCTCCTGCCACACAAGCAAACACTCAGACCCAGATGAATGATGCCACTCTCTGGCCTGGCTTCCCTCCCCAGCTGCGCATGCAGTACTTGACTCTGATGCACGGCCTCATCCGCTCCACCTCCTACCTGCAGCACGGCCACCGGCTGCCAGACCTGAGGGCCACCCTGAGGCGCATCCTGTCCGAAGAGGAGGGTGGACTGCAGAGCCATACTGATCAGACCATTGTCCGCCACATGTGCGAGGAATTCCCTGCTCTCCTCTGCCCATCCACCAGCTAACCCTCAGCCCCTTACCTGCCTCTGCCTCTGCTCTCAGCCATCTTCCCTCACCCCAAGCCCCAGACTTCTACCCCTCAACGTCCACTCTATGACCTGGAGACTTCTGGGTGAGGGGGCTTGATGCCCTCACCCTAGGCCTTGGGGGCCCAGAACGTTTTGCACAGAGTTGTGGGATGGGGGGAATGAAGCTGAGCCGGTCTCAACCACCCCCGTTCACCACCCCCCAAAAAAGCAAAAAACACTGGAGACATTGGGAAGGGCTAAGGCTCTCTGGGTGTTCTTTGGTACAGGGGAGGAAGGGGAGGCCAAGAACAAACAACAAAACATTGGAAATACCGTGGGGCTGGGGAAGGTTCTGGGTGTTCCTTGGGGGGTGAGGGCCTGACACTCCCCCAAGGCCTCTGTCTTCCCTATCTCTCCTCCCACTGCTGCTTATTACCTAGCCCTGCCCACACTGCTCTCATGGCCTGAGAGAGAGCAGACTTGTTGAGCCCTGGCCTGACCTTACTGAGGCTGCCTCCATTATTCCCTGCCTATTCTTTTCACTTGCCTTCTTGCCTTAGCTTTGCCCCCCAGCCTTCAGGGTCCACCTGTCCTCCCACCCTCTCCCAGTGCCCCTTGGGATTGGGGTCTAACCCCAAGTTGGGAAGGAGGCTAAGGAAGGGAGCCAACAGGCCCTCTTGTGGGCTGGGAGCCTTTGCCCCCTGGCACTCAGGGGGCCATTGTAGCCCTGCTCCACTCTGGGATGGTCTGACCAACATCAGGTTTTGTTTTCTCTGTAAAAAATGTACGAATGTTCAAAGGGACGTGTATTTTCTTAATTGCTTATAGCACAGCCAGACTGGAAAATAGATGAATAAATCACTCACAAGCATCCCTAGGTTGTGGGACCTTTCTGCCCGGTCTGTATCTGGGGACTGAGAAGGAAGGGGGAGGGAGGAAAAGGGACTTCTACCAGGTCTGGGGACAGGAAAACACAAAATCAGAGAATTTGCAGTGGAAAGAAACCTATATATTAGAAATAATTTATTCAAAAAGACTAATTTTATAGTTGGGGAAATTGAGGCTTACAGAGGAGAAGGGACTTTCCTAAGGTCACACAGCAAGGTTCAAAGCTGTAAGTTGAACCATGTCTGACTAAATCATTTACTCTTTCTTTGCACTCTTTGAAAGTCAGGGTGCTGATGCAGTCGTTATGAATTAGGAGAGATGTTCAGAGGCCCTAATAATTGTTACTTGTGTCTGTGACAATGACCTAAACCTTAGGGAGCCTATTTGGGGGAGAGGAGGTTGTGTGCCTTTCACCCTTCCTGCCACTTCCTATTTTGGGTCAGCCTTGGCTATTCAGCCTGAGGGAGAGAGTTCAGGCAAAACTCTGTCGAGATTGTTCTCTATGATCCCAGGGTTTACCCTTTCTCTCTTTCCCTGTTTGGGACATCGGTGGGAAGCAGGTTCATCTTTACACCCCGTTTTCCTCCTCTCATATCTGCTTTCTATCCAGCCCCTCCCCTTTCTGGCCATTGGTACTGATGTCCTAACCCTGTGAAGTAATGTGTGGAGTGGGGGTGGAATAGCTTGCATTTACAAGACAGGAAGGTTTCTGTTTCCATAAAGTGCCCAACTCCAGCCTGCCCCTCAAATCAGGGTTGATGTCTTAACCATTAGAGGTCAGGGTAGGGAGATGATTTACTGGGAGACCAAGTTCATCTGCTTATGGCTTGTCTCTCCCCACCCCTAGGGCACCAGTAAACGGGGCTAAAATTGTAGAATTTTAGAACTGGATGAGACCTTAGAAATCTGACCCAACTTTTTTTTTTAATAATAGAGGAAGAAACTTGTACAAAGAATGTGGCTTGTCAGTTACCTAGGTAGTAAGTAAAGAGACACAAAATTCAAACCCAGGTCATCTGATTCCAACTCAAGTCTCTTTCCACCAGACTAAATAATTTCCCTGTGAGTGTGATGGTAGGAAGTAATGCTTGGTGCAAAAGCTCCAATTGTAGCAACCCTTCTGCCTTTCCCTAAGGGCATGTGTGGAGTCAGTTCACCCTCTCTCTTATGCCCTAAAGTGGGGGGGGCGGGATGAGTTGTCAGGAACACGTTGCTTCCTTTCCTGTCTGCCTAAGCTTCTGTCTCCAGAACAGGATTCTCCAGAGGTCTCAGCTTCTTGAGCTGCCAAAAAAGCCCATATGACAAGGCATGTACTCTTACCATCTATTCTGGGCTTGCCATTTATTATCTATGCAACCGTAGGCAAGTGGCTGCTGTGCCTCAGTTTCCTGAGGACTTGGAGGGTGCTTAGGGGAAGGCAGCCGTGTAGGATATAACACAACACAATACAATGAAGGATACTTTTCATAACTTACCAGTACACATCTCTTTTCTCATTTTAAATTTAAAAAATTATTGATAACCTTTTATTTTATAGCACCAACGACTTCATTTCTGAATATATCCCCTATCCAGAAGGTCATTCCTTGTAAACAGAAGAAAAATTAGAGGTGAAAAAAGCAGTTGGACAGAACTAACCAATATATCAATTGACACTTGTAGTATGTGCAGTGTGCTCCCCATAATCCCCTTCCAGAGAAGGGAAGGAGATAAGTGCACATATCTGTAATGCCAGAAAAGCTCTCTGTTATTGTGATCCTAATAAGGTAAGTACCATAGCAATATTTACTAAGCACTTACTGTGTACAGATGGAGCCTTGTGCTTAGTGCTAGAAGATGAAACAATGTCCTTGTCTGTAAAGATCTTGCCTTCTACAGAGCCCTGCCTAGGGGAGGAGGAGGGGAAAATGACATGGAGACAGATCAGTATGATGCTGGATTGAGAGTTAGGAGAGCAAAGGAAGCAGAAGTGGAAAAAAGGCCCTAAGGGAATCTGAGTAAAGGGAGAGAACATCCAACTGGAGAGGGTAGGGAAGACTTCATGGAGGAAGTGGTAATTGAGCTGAGCCCTAAAGGAATAGAGATTTCCAAAATCCCCAGATGAAGGAGTGCTTTTCAGTATGGAGGCTGATCTGCACTGAGGCAGGAGAAGTTAGGATGAGAGTGAAGAACACCATCATCAGAACTGAACAACAACAAATCATCCATTTCTGCTGGAGTAGCTTGAATTAAAAGGAATAATATCTGAGAGTATGGCACTGTTTGAGGAGATCCTTGTGAAGGAAGAAGGGAAGGAGGCGCTCAGGGAATGACCAGTGGTCTGTGAAAGGGAATAATGTGAAATAAGGCTGGAAAACCAAATTGGAGCTAGGCTAAGGAGTCTGGTTTTTATTCTAGAAGCAGTAGGGAACCAAGATTGTGCAAATGCTTTGTCCTGAGTCTACTTGTACTAAACAACTTCTAAAAGTTTCTTTTAGCAATAAAATATTCTATGGCTTAGCATTCAAGCCTTCCACAACTTCATTATGATAATAATTCCTTTGTAGAGGTAAGGAGGAAGGCTTAAATATTTGACAGTACATATACATGTAGCCTACATCTAAATTCTAGGGTTCCTTATCTTAACTCCCACTGGGACTGGCAAATTGAGCTCCCTAGAGGGTGGCTAGCTAAGGGGTTGTGAAGTTTTCTCTAATACCATTGGCTTGATCATCTGTGGTGTGCATTCTCTTCAATATTAATTACTAATTAGAGTTAGTCTTACCCTGACCCAGAGTTTAGTGCTTCACTATCAATGTAACCAATTAACATAAATTAGCTTTTACAGAGAGATATTTGTTGAAAGGATATAGCAAGAATAGAACTATAAAACTTCCTCTTGAACTGGGGGCACACTGGCTCCTATACCACCTTAGTCCCTGGGGAGAGTGGGCTCATGTTTCTACAAAGTATTTGTCTCACCAAGTTCACACCTAAATGTGGCATAACCAGTGGATGAAGTCACCCCAGAAAATAGCGCCAGAATTGTTGGTTGGGTCTGACTCGTGGCTGAGCTGAATCTTGTAGGTCACTTCATAATGGACTCACTGCCAGAAAACTCTGGTATGGGTTCCAGTTCCTGGACCTCTAGTGGCATACACTTTGGATCCTTTGAAGCTTACAAAGTCATATTCCTTCACCTAAGAATAGGAAGGAATAGGGACAAAAGAGACAGGGCTGATGCACTCCTGGGCATCGGTTTGGAAGATAAAGGTCAGAGGACTTTCTTTCCACCTGAAGGGTTACAGTATTTTGTCTTCCAGGAAGCTGAGAGAGGCTTATTGTCCTCATTGCAGCAGCTAGGTGGCACAGTAGATAGAGCATTGTGCCTGGGATTAGGAAGATTTATCTTCATTAGTTAAAATCCAACCTCAGACATTCACTAGCTGTGTGACCTTAGGCAAATCACTTAACCCTATTTGCCTCAGTTTCCTCATCTATAAAATGAGCTAGAGAAGGAAATTGGAAACTACTTCATTATCTTTGCCAAAAGAACCCCCACATAGGGTCACAAAGAATTAGACATGATTGAGACGACTGAACAACATGCAGATCTGCACTTTCAAGATTACTTTGACAGGAAAGAGGAGGATGGACTATAGTGGGGAGAGATTTGTAGCAGAGAGACCAACCATCAGACTCTAGAGATAGTTCAGGCATAGGTGGCTTTTACCAGGATGGTGGCAGTGTCATAGGAGAGAAGAGGGGCATATATGAGACAGGTTATAAAAATAGAATGAACAGGACTTGGCAACAGATTGGATATGGAGGGGGGTGCAGTGAGAGAATGAGAAGTTGGGGATAACACTTAAGTTTCAAGCTTATTGGGAGAGTAGTGGTGATGGAATTCTAATAAAGTTGCCCCCGTGCCCCAATATTCTAACTTCCTTATAGACGCCCCCTGAATAGCAGACCCACTGGCCCCTACTTAGGCACTTCCCCTCCCCCACTCAATATCCTAACTTCTTCATATATGTCTCACTGCTCACTAGAACAACAGGTGTGTCCATGAACTCTTATTTCTCACAGAGCAGCAGGCATGTCTATGTGATAGGACCCCAGTCATTGCCTCTAGCTAGCCATTGCCCCCAGACCCATTCTTCATGTTTCCCACAGAAACAGTAGGTGTGTCCATGCGCTCAACCACAACCACATCCATCTAGCCTCAGACAGGACCACAATACTCAGCCAATCAGAAAGCAGCAGCACCAGGATGCCCAAGCAGGATGTGGACCCCAAAACAAGAGAAGAGACTTTCCCTATGAAGGCACCTGAGCAGCAATAGTAAAGAACTGACCTGGAGTGAACTTCTGTCATAGAAAAGCTCATTATAGTATCATTATTATACATAATACCCCCAATGGGTTTTTCTGTATGCATTGTGTGTAATCAAATGCACAGTTCCACTGTGACTGGGACCCCTCCTCTATTACCTAATCCCTTAACAAGCCCCGCTTGCCTTTTTAATATTCGTAATTTTTGTTATGTCATTGTATCTTTACCCTATAAAAATCTATCTTGCTTTCTCTGAAGTTGCTGGTTCCTCTTGGAATTTAGCCCACTTCATGAGAGGCATCAATCTCAATAAATTCCTCTACTTGGATTAGAGGTGATATGACTCTGAATTCTTTGAGATGGTTCTACCACAACACATCATGAAACCAAAACAGTTTTTGGTATCCCTGGTGTGCACGAGTCTAAAACATAACATTTTTGTTCTCAGTTGTAATAATGAAGCTTAGAAGGGGGAGACTTTTGAGGAAAGACAATGAATTCAGTTTTGGAAATGTAGAGTTTAGGATGTCTTTGAGATATCTGATTTTAGATGTCTAATAAGATTCCTTCTTCCAAATACATTCTTTCCAATATTTTAAGACAGCTGTCTTGTTCATTCTATAGATCTGAAAGAGACTTTGGAGACATCTCCCTCCAAGTCCTTCATTTTACAAATGGCATAGGGAATTAGGGAATAAGCATTGCCTAGTACTAACAGGCACTGTGCTAAGAACTTTTATAAATATTATCTCATTTGATCTTTACAAAATCTCATAAGATAAATGCTTTATTATTATCACCATTTTAAATTTGGAGAAACTGAGGCAAACAGAAGTTAAGTGACTTGCCCGTGGTCACATAGTGAGTGGCTGAGGTCAATTTTAAATTCAGGTCTTCCTGATTCCAAGCCCAGTGCTGGAATCACTAGAGCCACCAGCTGCCTCTGTTGAAGCCTGATGAGAAAACAGGCCAAAGTTGGGGAGGAGACTTGCCCAAAGTCACACAGTCTGTAGCAGAATTGGAGTTTGACTCCAATTTATGTATTTATGCATATATGTACATATATATATGCAAATCTATGTCATTTGACTTCAATTTCAATACTTTCCATTATTCCAGACTCTTCCTTGGACGATGGATACGTCCATCATTGGTCATTACTATTATACAGACTGTTAAGTTTTGCTTTAGTGTTATTTTCATTTACGTTATTGTGATTCTCATATCTATTGTTCCCCTGTTTCTGTTTACTTCACTTTGAATGTAAGATCCTTGAGTATAAGAACTATTTTTCATTTCGTCTTTGTCCTCAACATCTAGAGAGTTCCTGGAACACAGGAAGTATTCAATAAATGCTTATTGAATTGAACTTTGTTATATAGTCATCACTAGATTGTGACCTTGATGATAGTCAGCCTAAAGGATACTGGCTCTTGTGTGTGTCTTGGAATCTGGACAAATATATATATATATATATATTGGGAGGACTTGAAACCTGAGCATTTGGTTCTATGGAGGAAATAAGAACAGTGTATCCCAGGAAGGGTGAGTCAAAGGTGTATGAGTTTGGAGAAGAGGACCCAGAGCTGTGTATATCTGGGGTAGTGGCTGAACCTTGTGGCTATTCAGGCAGACAGGTTAGGGGCTGGTTCTGTCTGTTGGAAGGCAAGGCTGTGGGTCAAAGCTGTGTATGTGGAGAAGGGGTAAAGTTGTACAAGTTGGGAAATCAACAAGCATTTATTAAGCTCCTTCAGGGGCCAGAGTGATGTCACCTTAAAGTGAGGTTAGGGGGTTGGGGAGTTGAAGTTGTTCATTGGAAGAGAGACAGACAGTCCAGGGGCCAGAGTAATAAATGCTTAGAGAGGAATTGGAGGTAGGGCTGGAGCCATTTGGGAAGGTTTGGATAGGAAGGATGTGTACATTAAGGATTAAGGAGAGGGGAGTTTTAGAACATTATATGATAAGTACATCAGAGATACTTATCATTACAGGAAAAGTACATCAAGTCTCAAGGTATTATGGGAGTGATTAGGGCTTCCTTGGGGAGTGAGAATTTAAGTCTGGCATTACTACCACTAGCATTGCTACTGCTGTCTGTACTGCGATTTAAAAAAAATTATTAAGCATAAACTATATGGCAGGAACTGTGCTGGATGCTTGGGATACAAGACAAAAAAATCAAACAACCTTTATTCTCAAGGAACTTACGTTGTACATTGGAAGACAACCCAACATGTACATATATAAGTATAAACAGAATAAACCTCTCTGGATAAATGCAAAATAAACACAAAGTAGTTAAAGAGGGAAGGCACTAGAAGTTAGGGGTGGGGCTCAGGAAAGGTTTGGGGTAGAAGGTGAAGCTCAAGTGAATTCTTGAAGCAAATCAGGGATTCTTTACAACTCTGACTACCACAGAGGCAGTGTGGCCTAATGGAGAGAAAGCTGGCTTCAGATGCAAGGAATCCTGGGTTTAAAAGCTGTCTCTGACATCTACTGGCCCTTCCCAAGTCATTTAACCTCTCAATTTCCCTACACAGCTTTCTAGGACTATCAATTTCAGAATAGGTGATGATCTACTTCAATAGAGGAAATGCCTTGCAAAGATGAAACCCCTGGTAAAGCCATAATTTCTATTTATTTAACACCGCATAGTTTCCAAAGCACTGTCCTTAAAACAGCTCTGTAAGGAGGTGGCGTAGGTATTATTCCTCATCTAACTTAGGAGGAAATAGAGATTCAGAAGGATTTGCCGCACAGCTAGTGAGAACATAATTTGAACCCAGGATCTTTGAAACAAATTCCGGTTTTACCCCACTAATACTTTAGGAAAAGGAGGAATCCGAACTGCTTCGAGAATAGGACCTCAACACATTTTAACAGAGGCCGAGAACCTTTTCGGAATCCTTTTCTTTCCCACCCACGTCAAGGGCAACCGCTAAACTGGACTTCGGGAGGGGTCCCAGAGAGTAGCCAACGCCTACTGGGACTATTAGTCCAGGCTCTTTATCCCCGCCCATACCTTCCCCAACCCAGGGGGTGGAGGTAGGAACTCGAGCGAAGCCTCTGATTGGCTGGCGATGATGTCATAGGTAGCGCAGCCTAGAAAGCCAAGAGCTCTGTGGGGAGGGGAGCCAAGGCTTTTGGATTCCAGGATCGCATCCCTAGGATCCTGGATCAGGATTACCCGTCACCTCCTCCACCTTTCCCGGTGTCCCGACCTCTGGCACCACCCTCCCAGTCCTTGGGACTGGCCTTTCCCGGTCCAATGTCTGAATACTAAATGGCTGCAGAGGGACTCAAGCTGGCCCAGGACTAGCGGAAGTCTAAACTGTCTGGCCATCGCCTTCTTCCCCCTAAGTCCTGAAGACAAAGAGGCGAGCGCCTCTGCGGGGCGGGGTCTCTCATTGTGCTAATGAAACAATGTATTTTTGATTGGAACTTTGGATATCGACCTTCTCTTCTATTTGCGCCTCCGCCCATTAGCCCACTCCATACGGATGATGCCAAGAACAGCCGCGATCTGGGAAGAGTGGGATTGTACCATTAGGCATCACCAATGGGATTAGGGAGCGGAGAGTTACTATAGTGTCTACTGTCTCTTAAAGAGTTAAATGAGAGGGCTTGGATCACTGGGTTCTTGGAGCAGCCTCTTTCTGGACAACCCTACCAGGCCAGCGTATCCCAAGTGTTGTTTACGCAGTCTGCCACTGGGTGGCTGCTGACTTCTCAGTTGCTATAGAGTTCCTGTCGAAAACGCAGGCTTCACTCCTTCTAACGCTCCACACCCAGCCCAAGATTAACTAGGCAGAATGTGTGTGGGGAAGCATATCATAGCATGGTTTCCGGCAGACTCAGAGAATATTAGGTTGGCAGCTTCCAGAGATTAGCGTCCAAACTGTTGCTGGTTTAGTTCAGTGCCCAAGACCGCGCCCCATAGATGCCCCGCCCCACATCTACTGGGGAAGTGGTTCAGTTCCCAGAGTTTCATCCTTCCTTTGGACTACACCCTTCAAAGTCTTTACTGGTTACTTATATTTCTATGCATTTGGAGGTGGGGGACACATGAGGTATTGATTGGCAGGGGATCGTGAAAGTAGAGAGGGCAGAAGAGGTTTCTTTCCCCTTTTTGTCTTTATTAGGGGGTCTTTCCCTCCAGGATAGAAGTTGTTCCTCTTCAATTCACACTTTCTCCTTCATTATTTAAAGGGGTCTTTCCCATCCTGGACTAAAGGAGAAAACCCTTGTCCTTTCCCCATTGTTCTTCCGACATCTCAAGGTAAACTCCGCAAAAGGCACAAGCTATGCCTCCCTACTACACTCCAACTTTAGATGCAAGAGACCAGACCCTACAGGCACGGAAGGCTAGGCTAAAGGGTTCTGGACACTAACTCTTCAGCCCCTCTGGAGCTCCAGGGGCGGTGGAGTCAAGGAAAGAGAACAAAATGAGCAGGAGCAAAGTTCGCCAGAGGGGGAACCGAAGCGATGTAAGTTGAAAGTAGTGGAAGGAGGCAGGTAACACTGAGAGCGGAAGAAGGCGGGTCGCGAGGGACTCAAACCAAACAGGTCCATTCAGCACCATAGCCAGCGCTAATGCCCTCAACCAAGATGGCGGCACAAACATCAGGTACACAGGCTGCCATGCGCGGCGGGCCGTACCACCGGGCGTCGGAGATCGGGGCGGGGGCGGAGCGGACCACCGGGGCTACCGGGAGCCATGTTGGAGCTGCGGGAGGCGGCGGCGGCGGCGGGGATGCTGTGGCGGGGGCAGCGGGGGCCAGGGCAGTGGGCTCAGGCTTCACCAGCGGCGGAGTAGATGGTGCCCGAGGGGTGGCAGGGGAGGGGGCGTGGAGCGACAGGGTGGGGGTCAGGGGACTGGGGTGGGGGCCCGGGAGGCGGCGGTGGGGGCGGCGGCGGCGGCGGCGGCAGGGGCCCGGGCAGTGGGGTGGGCCCGGAGCCGGGGAGAGGAACAGGGGCAGCAGAGGCCAGGCCGGGGGGCGGCGGGCCATGGCGGAGTGGCCGCCGTGCAGGGGGCTCCAAAGCCGGCCGCGGCTACTGCTGCTGCTCCTGTTCCTCCTCCTCTCTTTGTTCCCTCTCAGCCTGGAGGAGCTGGGGGGCAGCAGCGACGAAGGCCGCGGCCTCAGGGCCCGAGGAGAAGCGGCCAAGGGACCGAGGGAACAGCCCTCTCATGAAACCTTAGTTCTTTGTCCCGAGATTCGTGGAGCCCCGGAGGCTGTTGGCGGCGTTGGTGTCGCCTCCCCTCCCAACCCTACGACCCCGGAGGGACAGCGGCTTGGGGAGGGAGGGAAGGCTGGCCCCGGAACTACGAGCGGTGGCCATGTCCCCTCAGGGTTCCCCAGGAGTGGCCGGGGGGCCGGGGGTCTGCGCCACACCGAACAGGGTCCTCAGACCCGGGAGGGGTCCCCGGGGACAGGCTCTAGGGAGGAGCGGCCAGCGGGACCAGGGTCCGGGCCCCTGCTATGTTGGGCTCGGGAGGTCATATCCTGCGGGAGGCCGGGTGTAGGGCGCTGTCTGGAGTCTGGGGGTCAGTCCCCTGGGCCTTTGGCCTCCGGGCGGAGAGGCCCGCCCCATGCCGGTAGTCTCTCCACGGCTCTTCCCTCCAGGCTCCGCTTTCCCAGATCCCCTCAGACTTCAGAGCCTGGTCAAAAAGTGCATAGAGGTGGCCGGGAGCGGCTGGGGACTTGGCAGGCTGTGAGCTGTGGCGACGAAGTATCTCGGCTACAGCGAGTTGGCGAGCCGGCTTCAGCACCACGAGCAGCGAGGACAGCTCCGGAGACCGTAGCCCAGCGCAGGCGCCTCCGCCCTCGCGGCTTGCTCTGCTGTGCGCCCCCCAGCGTTCCCGGTGCCCGTTCCCGACGTGCAGCTAACCGCCACCCTCACTTTCCCCAGTACAATTACCAAGCCTTGGTGGCCGAGAACCAAGCACCCGGCACTCCTGTGCTAAGCGTGGCAGCCCAGGACCCGGACGCAGGGGAGGCCGGCCGGCTGATCTACTCCATGGCGGCGCTCATGAACAGCCGCTCCATGGAATTGTTCCGCATTGATGCCTCCAGCGGCCTGATTAGCACTGCGGAGCCGCTGGACCGCGAGAGCATGGACCTACACTACTTCCGAGTGACAGCTCTGGATCATGGCTCTCCACGCTTGTCTGCCACTACCATGGTGGCTGTCACGGTGACTGATCGCAACGATCATTCACCAGTATTCGAGCAGACAGAGTACCGGGAGACAATTCGGGAGAATGTGGAGGAGGGGTATCCCATACTGCAGTTGCGAGCCACTGACGGGGATGCAGCCGCAAATGCCAATATCCGATACCGTTTTGTGGACCCACCTGCTGCACAAGCTGTTTTTGAGATTGACCCTCGCTCAGGCCTTATCACCACCAGCGGTAGAGTGGACAGGGAACAGAAGGAAAACTATGAGCTGGCTGTGGAGGCCAGTGACCAAGGTGGGGAGCCAGGGCCCCGTTCTGCCACTGTGCGTGTGCATATCACTGTCC
Organism: Gymnobelideus leadbeateri; assembly: GCA_011680675.1. Taxonomy (NCBI): domain Eukaryota; kingdom Metazoa; phylum Chordata; class Mammalia; order Diprotodontia; family Petauridae; genus Gymnobelideus; species Gymnobelideus leadbeateri. The sequence goes on from WOXC01012483.1 coordinate 211,151, forward strand.
TAGATGAGAATGACAATGCCCCTCAGTTTAGTGAGAAACGATACCTGGCCCAAGTAAGGGAGGATGTGCGTCCACATACGGAGGTGCTCCGAGTTACAGCTACAGACCTCGACAAGGACACGAATGCCCTGGTCCATTACAATATCATCAGTGGCAATAGCCGGGGTCACTTTGCCATTGACAGTCTCACCGGTGAGATCCAAGTGGTGGCCCCACTAGACTTTGAAGTAGAGCGAGAGTATGCCCTGAGGATCCGAGCTCAGGATTCAGGGAGGCCTCCTTTGTCCAACAATACTGGCCTAGCCAGTATTCAGGTGGTGGACATCAACGATCACGCTCCTATCTTTGTCAGTACCCCCTTCCAGGTGTCCGTACTAGAAAATGCCCCTGTGGGCCACTCAGTCATTCACATCCAAGCTGTGGATGCTGACCACGGGGAGAATGCCCGGCTGGAGTACAAGCTGACAGGCATGGCCCCTGACACACCCTTTGTAGTCAACAGTGCTACAGGCTGGATTACAGTAAGTGGGCCCCTGGACCGGGAGTCTGTAGAGCATTACTTTTTTGGGGTGGAGGCAGTGGACCATGGTTCACCCCCACTTTCTGCCTCAGCTAGTGTTACCATTACTGTCATGGATGTGAATGACAATCGACCAGAATTCACCCAGAAGGAGTACCACCTTCGGCTGAATGAGGATGCAGCTGTGGGCACCAGTGTCCTTAGTGTGACTGCTGTAGACCGTGATATCAACAGTGCTATCAGCTACCAGATCACTGGGGGCAATACTCGGAACCGTTTTGCTATCAGCACACAGGGGGGTATGGGACTGGTCACATTAGCCTTGCCATTAGACTATAAGCAGGAGAGGTACTACAAGCTAATATTGACTGCTTCGGACCGTACCCTCCATGACAACTGCTATGTGCATATCAACATCACTGATGCCAATACTCACCGGCCAGTCTTCCAAAGTGCCCACTATTCAGTCAGTGTGAATGAGGACAGGCCTGTGGGCAGCACAGTTGTGGTCATCAGTGCCACAGATGATGATGTGGGTGAAAATGCTCGAATCACATACCTTTTGGAGGACAACCTTCCCCAGTTTCGAATTGACGTAGACTCTGGAGCTATCACACTGCAGGCTGAGCTAGACTATGAGGACCAGGTGACTTATACGCTAGCCATAACAGCCAAGGACAATGGTATCCCTCAGAAGGCTGATACCACCTATGTAGAGATCATGGTCAATGATGTGAATGACAATGCCCCCCAATTTGTGGCCTCTTACTACCCTGGCGTCATTTCGGAAGATGCTCCTCCCTTCACCAGTGTGCTGCAGATCTCAGCTACTGACCGAGATGCTCATGCCAATGGCCGGGTCCAATACACCTTCCAGAATGGTGAGGATGGTGATGGTGACTTCACTATTGAGCCCACCTCAGGTATTGTCCGAACAGTACGGCGACTAGATCGGGAGAGTGTTCCTGTGTACGAACTGACTGCCTATGCTGTGGACCGGGGTGTTCCCCCACTGAGAACCCCTGTTAACATTCAAGTGACTGTCCAGGATGTTAATGACAATGCCCCAGTCTTTCCAGCAGAAGAGTTTGAGGTCAGGGTGAAGGAGAACAGCATAGTAGGTTCAGTAGTAGCCCAGATCACTGCAATTGACCCTGATGAGGGCCCTAATGCCCAAGTCATGTATCAGATTGTAGAAGGTAACATCCCAGAACTTTTCCAGATGGACATCTTCTCTGGAGAGCTGACAACTCTCATTGACCTGGACTATGAGGTACGACCTGAGTATGTGATTGTGGTGCAAGCAACCTCAGCTCCCCTGGTCAGCAGGGCCACTGTCCATATCCGCCTCATTGACCAAAATGACAATAGCCCTGTTCTCAAGAACTTTCAAATTCTTTTCAATAACTATGTGTCCAACCGGTCCAACACTTTTCCATCTGGTATCATTGGGCGAATCCCAGCTTATGACCCTGATGTCTCTGACCGCCTTTTTTACACCTTTGAGCGGGGCAACGAACTGGAGCTGCTCGTAGTAAACCAGACCAGCGGGGAACTTCGGCTTAGCCGGAAGTTGGATAATAATCGTCCACTGGTTGCTTCCATGCTTGTGACAGTAACAGGTAAAGTGGGATGGGGAGGGGAATGGAAAAAAGCCCCTGCAGAGTTGGTTCTGGAGAGCAGGCAGGGCTAGGATGGACTTAGCCTCAGGCTTCCCTTCTCCTTTAAGGAAATGCCTTAGATAGCTATTGGTACAGCAGGGTTTGCCATCCAGACAATCTGGGTCAGTGGTCATCATAGTAATATAGAATATGGAAATGAGAAGACCCTTAGAGATCATCTAAGAGGACTTGGAGTCAGAAAATCTGGGTTCAAACACTGTCTCTGACCCTTATTATCAATAAGACCCGCAGTCTGTTTGTAGTTGTTGCTCCTTAAGTTAAATGGTGTAAGGGCAAGAGATTTGTAGCAAGGAATAGTAGAGAAATCCTACAATGCCTTGCCCATCTTATTCTGGTCACAGCCCCTCTGCCATCAACTCCCATATGGTTCAGGAGTCTGTGATCTCATGAGTTATACTGTGGTTTGAAACTAAGTTTGGCCTCTCTAAGAAAGGGACTATTTCCTGGGTTATTGTGTGTGTGTGTGTGTGTGTGTGTGTGTGTGTGTATGTGGTGGGAAAGGACTGGGCTCAGAATCACAAAACCTCTATCTGAATTCTGGATCTGTTTCCTCCTCCACTGACTGTGTGACAGTGGGCACAGAGTTGAAGACACTTTCCTTCTCTGGGACTCAATTTCATTATTTGTAAAATGAGGGAGTCAGCTTAAACAATCTCTAAGGTCCTTTTTGGGAACCTAGTTACTCAAGGATTCTGGTGACTAGGGAAGATTTGGCTGGACGTCTCTGCAAGCTCCACTTTCCAGGTCATACTGGGAAAAGAAATCCCTGGATACCTCCCTCCATGCCTAGCACAGTGAATTGTGTATGGTGGTGAATGAATGATTAGACAACAATCATTTACTAAGTGCAACAATCATTTACTAAGTACATAAAACACTGTGCTGGGGTAGGGGAATATAAAATCTACAGAGAGGTGGAAGATGGAGTATCTCATCACCCCTCAGATCATCTTGAGGCCCCTATAGTACATTATTTTTCCCACCCCCTAACACAGAAGACTGTTATGGGTCTCAGGTGACATGTGTAAAGTGCTTGGACATCCCATAACAGTCCCATCCCCTAAGCTCTCACTTCTTTCCCACTGATCTTTCTTTGACATCCTCTCTCCCCCATGTATGAAGGGCCCAGTGATTCTCAACTCCACCCCCACCCCCTTGCCATTTGGGGAAGGGATTGTTGGGCAATGGAGTAGGGAATTAGAACATGGACTTTGCAGGCAGAACCCTTTGATCTGAGTCCTGGCCCTGAGACTTCCCAGCTCTGTGACTTTGGGCAAGCTTCTTTCCTTTTCCTGGCTTACATTTCCTAATCTCTTCGATGATGTGGCAACCTGGTTTTCAACTTTAATGGCCAGAGTTAGAAAGAAGGTTCCACCTTTTCTAGACATTTACTATGTGATCACAGGCAAGTCACTAACCTCTCTGGGCCTCATTTTCCTTATTGGCAAAATAGGATAATAATATCTGCAGTACCTTCCACCTTGGGTTGTTGTTGTGAGGGTATTTTAAGGTATGTAAAGTATTTGCAGACCTTAAAGGATTATATAAATTGTTGTTCAGTTGTGACTGATTCTACTTAATCCCATTAACTTTGTCCATGGGGTTTTCTTGGCAAAGATGATTGGTGTAGTTTGCCATTTCCTTCTCCAGTGTGTCCCCATTTTACAGATGAGGAACTGAGGCAAATAGGGGTTAAGTGACCTGCCCAGGGTCACACTGATAGTAAATGTCTGAGACCAGATTTGAACCCAAGACTTACTAACTCCAGAGCCCAGGGCTCTATTCCCTGTGCCAACTAGCTGACCCATTGTATAAATATTAGAAACAGGGATAGGGACTGGATTTGTGATTTCACTGGTAGAAGGAATTCACTAATAATCAAACCCCCTCTACCAATGCAGGTTGGCACCTTCTCTAGGTATAGACTTAAATGACTAGATCAATGAGGGGTTAAGTGACTTGGTGTCAGAAGTGAGACTTGAATTCAAGTTGTCTTGGCTCTTAGCTTATCAATTCATCATGGTACTCTGCCTTTCCAAGCAGTAAGGCTGTTGAACCATAATGTCAGTTATCATTCAATAGGGAGGTTATACTATGCACTTTCTAAGGTTTCTTATATCTCTAAACCCTGGTGTTTGGCTCTAAGAGGTTGGGCAGAGGGTTTGCACCTGTGGCTGAGAAGCCACAGAGCATCCTGTTTGAAAGCCAACCATGTAGGTGGGTAGACAAAGACCTTTATTTTAATCTAGCCCATCAAGACTCAGGATTGTGGGAGAAGGAGGCAGTGGTTACTGTCCTGGTTGCTATGTAAGAGCTCTGTGGTATTTTCTGGCTTATGATCCCTAGGAATATTCATGAGATTGTAGTTCTGAGACCTGGCACATCCCCTGGGAGTAGGATCCAGCCCCTTTTGTGCTTCATTCTGTGAAGGAATATCTGTGACCATCTGCTGCTCTCTTGGGGAGGGGGTGGTGCCCTGAGAAGGCAGCTCAAGCCTTAGTGGAGGATGTGGGGATGATGGAGCAATTGAGTGAGAGTGTGACAGTTCTCCTAGACCAAACATTAGACTTTGTGATTTTCTGCCCATTTGTATTATTAGGACGAGAATATTACATTAGTAGAGAACAAATTCGTCTGCATCTGCTTCTGCCTTCGGTTCTATGTCTTGTCTGTCAAGGGCTTCCAGAAGGTTGAGGTGGCCTCTTCACTGAGGCCAAGGTTTCCCTAGGGCGTTCCTTCCCCCACCCCTGCCCCCACTTTCTTCTTAGGGCCCAGGCTAGGTCTCTTGCTGACACTGTCTCCGGCCCTGTCTCCGCAGATGGTCTCCACAGTGTGACCGCGCAGTGCGTGTTGCGGGTTACCATCATCACGGAGGACATGCTGGCCAACAGCCTGACCGTACGCTTGGAGAACATGTGGCAGGAACGCTTCTTGTCCCCGCTCCTGGCCAGCTTCCTAGAGGGGGTAGCCACCGTGCTGGCCACGCCCAAGGAGGACGTGTTCATCTTTAACATCCAAAACGACACGGACGTGGGCGGGGCGGTGCTCAACGTGAGTTTCTCGGCGCTGGCGCCGGGAGGGGGAGCCCCCGGGGCAGGTGGTGGCGGGGGGCCCTTCTTCAGCTCGGAGGAGTTGCAGGAGCAGCTATACGTGCGCCGGGCCGCCCTGGCTGCCGCCTCTCTCCTCGACGTGTTGCCCTTCGACGACAACGTGTGCCTGCGGGAGCCCTGCGAGAACTACATGAAGTGCATCTCCGTGCTGCGCTTCGACTCGTCCGCGCCCTTCCTGGCCTCTGCCTCCACCCTGTTCCGGCCCATCCACCCTATCGCCGGCCTGCGCTGCCGCTGCCCGCCCGGCTTCACGGGCGACTACTGCGAGACCGAGATCAACTTGTGCTACTCCAACCCGTGCCGCAACGGGGGCGCCTGCGCGCGTCGCGAGGGCGGCTACACGTGCATCTGCCGCCCGCACTTCACAGGTGAGCGGGGTGGGGCCGGCGGCGGCATCCTGCGCCGAGGCCGCTCGCCTTCTGAGGTAGCGAAGTGGGAGGAGCTAGGGGTCTTCTGAGCTGCCGAGGCCCCAGAGACCGACCTTGAGTGGGGTTCGTGGGCACGTGGGCGTGAGGGCGCTGGCTTCCGAGTCTCCAGCCCTTGGTGTGCCGCTTGGGGGGAGGTCTGGGAGCACGGAGGGGCGGAGCGAGGTGGGGCCTTCTCTTTGCTTCCCTTCTCTTCGCTAGTAAGCTAGGTGGAGCCGTGTTAGGGGTTGCTGGAGGGGGTCGGGGATTGCGAAAGGTCTTCATACCAGTGCTGAGGCAGGTGCCTCAACCATAGCCCCTCACTTAGGAGAGAGGTTGGGGCTTGGACTGGGAATCCCACACGCCTCCTCTGACCTTTTTGCTCCGTGGGGTAGGGAGCCTCCTTCCTGGGGTGGTGGGACTAGAGGTGACAGAGCCAGAACAGATTTAGTCTCGGAGGCAGAGATTTAGAGCTGGAAGACACCCTAGAGCAGCTAGGTGGCATGGTAGTTACGGTGCTGGACTTGGAGTCAGTAAGTGTCCACTGCAAGTCTTGTATCTGTCACTTAAGAGCTGTGTGACCCTGGGCCAGTCCCATAAAACCCAGTTTCCTCATTTGTAAGAAGTATAATAATGGTACCTATTTCACAAGGGTTGTTGTGAAGATCAAATGAGATAACACATATAAATTTAAAGCCCAGCAGCTGTTATCATAGTTCATTTTACAGGTAAGGAAACTGAGGCCCAGAGAAATGAAATGACCTGCCCAAGGTCATGTAACCAGTGAGTGTCTGAGGTGGAGATTTGAATCTAGGTCCTCCTGAGTCCAAGACCAGGGCTCTTTCCATTACTCCCATAATTCCAGGTCCCTGAAGCTTTGGGTGCTTTATGCCCTTGTCTCAACTGTTGGGGCCAGCCCTGCCCCCTACTTTTAAACTTTTCTCCTTTGCTCCTTTATTCTCAACTCTTCTGCAAAAGAAGATGACTATATTCCATGGGTTCCCACCTACCTACTCATAATTTAATTCATCACCTTGGGTACCAAACTAAAGGCAGCATCTCATATACCCTCAACATCAAAGGCCCTGAGCCTGTTGGTCTCTCTGATACAGACCAAAAATGGTATAAGAAAGACCAAGCTTTGAATGTTGCCTCAAACAGAAGCTCTGTCACAATGAGAAAGTTATTTAAAGTCTCTGTGCAGGCCTCAGTTTGCTGATCAGTAAAAGAAGGGATTTGGATATGGTGAACTTTGAGGTCCCTTCTAGCTCAGAATCTATGATTCTGTGATTCTGTGAGCCCCTTCCTACCTTTGTCTTTGGGTCCATGGGCTCTTCTTTCACTGATTCCTCTACTTAGCTCCAGTCAGCCCTGTCCAGGGCTTTCTTTTCTTGGCTCTTCTATCCTCTACTGCTCCCCTTAATTTAACAGACAGAATAAATAAACAGTTCCTAATTTATTAGAAACTAATTCTAGTCACCAGGGATACAAAATAAATAAGTCTGCCCTCAAGGAGCCTGTCATCTAGTAAGGTGGACACAATTTGTGTTTTATAGCTGGATCTAGCACAAAGCTTTGTGTATCCCCATGGGCTACATTTATGGCTCCCTAGATCTGAAAGGGACTTCAGAGGGCATCTCGTACATCCTCTGTATTTTACAGATGAGGAAATTGAGCCCCAAGAAAGTTAGGTGACATATAAAGGGTCACCCAGTTGGTACAGGTCAAAGGAGGATTTGAATCTAGGTCCTCTGACTTACCACTGTAACTCAGATATTCACTTGCTTGGATTGTGCTTGACCTAACCTCAAGACTTGGAGTCATTGAAGCCTGAAGTGCTGGTTTGATACAATAGGTCAAAAGTATTGATTACTTGGCTCACTGGGGCCTCTTGGAGTACTGCCAGAATCAGATTATAATGTAATTGGGAAATAGCAAAAGAAATAAAAGTACAATAAAAATAGATAATGTTAACATGTGGCTTTCTAAGTTAACACACAGCCAGCACAGATCCTGATGTACAGTTTAGTGACTCCTATTTCTGTTTGAATTTGATGCTACTGCTCCAGATAATCGCTGTTGTTGGCCCCTAGGTGAGAACTGTGAACTGGATAGCAAAGCTGGCCGATGTGTGCCCGGTGTCTGCCGAAATGGTGGGACTTGCACCAATACACCTTCTGGTGGCTTCCGTTGCCAGTGCCCAGGGGGCGGGGACTTCGAGGGGCCCTACTGTGAGGTAGCTGTCCGATCCTTCCCTCCTAACTCCTTCCTCATGTTCCGGGGTCTTCGCCAACGATTTCACCTCACTCTCTCCCTCTCGTAAGTGTCCTGCCCTTGTGTCCCTTACATGTCATCTATCCTAGCTTATCACCTCTAACAATGTGCCCCTTTCCCTGGCTGCAACACTGGTGCCCCTCCTTGTGCCCACTGGGTAGCATTCCTACTAATCAACCCCTTCTCACTCAGCTCTAAAATACCCTTGATGCCATACTGGTATGAGCCCCTTGGCCACCAAGGAAGAGGTATGGGAGGTGGGGGATAGAGTATGGTGGTAAAGAAAAGGCTAGCCTATCACCCCTTCTTGACAGTACCAAACTTGCCAGTACTATAAGCAGTCAACCCCAGATCTTTTACTGCTAAACAGTTCTTAACCTGTCACCTCCAAATATCACTTTCCAACTTTTCTCCTCCAAATATCACTATTTTCAATCTGTCCTCCTTCTAACTCATTACCTTTTCAGGCTGTCACTCCTAAACCCAGCCCCCAGTCTCTTATCTCCCAAGCTCGGCACTCCCAAAGTCACTTCTCCCAAGCAATCCCCAATATCAGTGCCTCTAACCTATTACCCCCCAAAACATTTCTCTGAAATAACAGCCATCCTGTCAACTTGTCACTGTCCCCAGCCCATTACTTCCTCAGTCTATCACCCCCAATGTTACTGACTTTAAATACCTCTTCTAACTTGTCACCCCTCAAACCTGTTATTTTCAAATGTCCTCTACCCACTGACTTGTCAGCCTCTCCATTGCCGCCATAATCTAACTCCCTTCTCCCCCTAATACTTTCTTCCTTAGTGGCTAAGGAGCTCTGTATGGAGTCAAGGGTATTTCAGAGCTGAGTGAGGAGGTTGATCAGTAAGGGTGCCACTTGATGGTCACAAAAATGGGCAGTGTTGGGGGCAGGAGAAAGGGGACTACTTTTTAGAATCCTTCTGTATGGTGCTGGGTGTATGAGTTTGGAATCCTTGAGAGGTTCCCTGACTGCTGTGCTTTTCCTTCTCCCCCCAGGTTTGCCACAGTGAGGTCCCATGGGCTCCTCTTCTACAATGGCCGCCTTAATGAGAAACATGATTTTCTTGCCCTGGAAATTGTTGCAGGACAAGTGAGGCTCACCTACTCCACGGGTGTGTGCATATCCATGTGTGTATCCCTGCATGTGTGTTTGTGTATCCTCATAAACTGATAGAATTGTGCAGAACCTTGGAACGTAAACTGTCAGAGCTGAGAAGGACCTTACACATCATTCAGTCCAAGGCTCTTATTTTACAGACAGGACAACTGAGGCTCAAAGGGGGCAAGTGACTTGGCCAAAGTCTGCAGTTAGTAATTCTCTGTGTGTGGGGTGGGCTGGGTGGCATCTCTTCTTAGAGGATGTGATGGCAGTAGTAGGTGTTAGTTTATAGTGCTGAGCACATATGTCTCTGTGGGGCATGTGTGTAGATAAGTGGGTATTCTCTACCCCATAGATGACCCCATTCTACCTCATTATAGGGGAGTCAAGCACGGTAGTGAGCCCCATAGTGCCCAGTGGTGTGAGTGATGGGCAGTGGCATACAGTGCAGTTGAGATACTACAACAAGGTGAATATTTTTTGTTGCCTTCCAGACCTTCAACTCTCCCTAAATTCCCTCATTCCTTTTGGGCCAGTCCTACCTCAATCTCTTAACTCCTCAGATAGTTCCATAATCCCTCCAGACTTTCTGGCTTTCCCTTCCCCCAGTCCTGGTGGGAGGATGAGCCCAAGGGATACTGGGTAACATTAATAATGATTGTAGTGAGGGTGCCCAGGTATTTTCCTGGGTTCTTATTGCCCCTACTGATAAGGACTTTGTTTATGATGTATCCCTAGCAAAGTATGAAATTATCTTGGCACGGTTATTTCCTTGATATGGTGTGAATTCCTTGCTTTGCTCTGGGTTGCTTCATTAACAGCACCTTGAGTATGATTGATTCATGGCAAGTCCATATTCTTAGGCTACACCTTTGGATTTGGTCTTTGAAGGAGAAAACAGAGACACAGGGCAGAGAGAGTAAGAACCAAAGCTGGAAGATGAGATTGTGAGAAGCCAGTAAGATGCATGTAGGCTGTTACCTGGGGGAAGCGTGTCCTGGCTTGTAGTCTCTAGAGAATCATGTGCTCTAGGGCAGCCCTTCTTAAACTGTGGTCTACAGTCTAGGAAACCATGAAGTCCCAAGGATGACATGAAAGGAGGCAGTAGCCAAGTGGTAAGGAATTACTAGACCAAGCCTCCTGGACCTGGTGGTAACGATTCTAGACCAAGTGAGAACTGGAGCTGAGGGATAGCAAGAGAGACAGTCAAAATGGGGTTTTCACAGGTTCAAGGAAGAGAACTCAAACCTTCCTGAGTTCTTTCCCCACTTTGGGGGTTCTCATCCTCAAGGATAACATGAGTCAGGAGGAGTATACAGGTAACTGGAGGGTCTAGGGCTCCTTAGAGAAATAATGTGCTTAACTCTAGACCAGTGGTGTCAACTTATATGGAAACAGAGGCCCTATCAACATTATCTATGTTCTATTGTATTTTGATTTATTTTTTGTTAAATATTTCCCAATTACATTTTAATATGATTTGGATCACAGTGGATACCTCTGCTCTAGTCCCACCTCCCCATGGCACTTATCTAGTTCTCTAGACATATAGCAACCATTATTTTTAATTGGTTATACTTTCCTCAACCTTACAGGGTTACAAAAATTTGCGGTGCTTTGAGAGTCAATCTATCCTGCACAATTCACATGACTCACAGTACCAGGGTAGGGCAAGGTCCATGTTTGCTCCTCTGTATTTCAGCTCTAGTGTCTCTTGCTTCACCTTGGCTTCAGCTCCTTCTTCTCATGAGCACTCCTACAGTTGGTTAAGGAGGCTTGGTCCAGTAGCTCCTCCATCACTCTGCCACTGCTGCTGACCCAAAATCTTGCAGCTCTGAGCTTGGTCAGGAACTTCTTGCCATTAAATCACTTCTTTTGTTTGTTGCCACCCCTGGGCTTCATGCTTCCCTATGGTCCATGGTTCCCTGAAGGGGATGTATGACTACAGAGATGCCCTCCTAGGGGACCAGTCCAATATCTGACTGGGTAATCTCCATTCTGACCTCCCAGCTCTGGTCCCCTCTCTTTCTTTCTCTGCCCCTGTGTTTCTGCTCTCCCTTTTAAAGGTCAAGTTCAAAGGTGTAGCCCACGTGTATGAACTGACCATGAATCAGTCATCCTCATGTGGTGTCAATGGAGCAACCTAGGACAAGGCAAGGAATTCACACCTTATCAAGGAGGTAACCTTGTCAAGGCACTTTCATACCTTGTTAAGGATACTCATCAGTACCAGAGTCAAATCCTCATCAGTGGGGACAGGAAGAGCTAGGACAGGGCCTGGGAACGCTCAGTGCATATTTATAATAATAATTACTAGAAAAAAGGAAGCTAATGTTGTTGCTATGTTTGGGGTGTGAAGGGTCAAGGCAGATGCTCTAGGGAAAACCTGTCCAGAGGGTGGGCTGTCTTGTCTCTCTCATCCTGGGCCCCTCTGAGTCTCTAATAATGTGTCCTCAGCCCCGGACCAGTGCCCTAGGTGGGGTCCAGGGCCCTTCCAAGGACAAAGTGGCTGTGCTGAGCGTGGATGAGTGTGACACCCCCGTGGCTCTGCAATTTGGGGCTGAAATCAGCAACTACTCATGTGCGGCTGAGGGTGTCCAGACCAGTTCCAAGAAGTGAGCCTCCTGTGTATCTCTCCCTGCCTATTTCCTGTCTTGCTAGCCCTGAACTTCCTGCCTTCCCTCCCTATCTTAATTTCCCCTTTTGCATTTGTATCAAGGGGAAACTTGGTCCCCTCAGTTATCTTCCCATCCATCTTTTTCCAAGGAATACCCAGGTCAGTCCCAAGAAGGGTAGGCCTTCCCAGACCTACCCTGTATCTCATATCTCCTCCTTAGGTCACTGGATCTGACTGGACCTTTGCTCTTGGGTGGTGTTCCCAACCTGCCTGAGAATTTCCCTGTGTCCCACAAGGAGTTTGTAGGCTGCATGAAAGATTTGTTCATTGACAGCCGTCGTGTGGATATGGCAGCTTTTGTGGCCAACAATGGCACTACTCCTGGTATGATCCCATCTGTACTCACAGGAACTCCCATGTCTCGAAATCCATTTGGAACCTCCCTGATAGTCCTGTCTCAATCCGTTATCATAGCCAACAGTGGTACTTCTTCTAGTTTGGTCCCCTAAGATCTGCTCAGTAACCCTAAACCCCTATTAAGAACTGACTTCTATTAACACCCTTCATGTCAATCAGTGATATGTTCCTCACCTGGGAGGGTGGGGGAACAGGAATTGAGTTTGGGGGCCTACCCAAGCAGAGGGCAAATGGTACCCTCTTCATACCTGTGTTTTGCTTTCTTGCTTGCCTCAGGCTGCCAGGCCAAGCGTGCCTTCTGTGTCTCCAGCCCCTGCCAGAATGGTGGCACCTGCTCTGATGGCTGGACTGGCTTCCGATGTGATTGCCCTGTGGGCTTTGGGGGAAAAGACTGTGGGCTTGGTGAGGGACACTGCCAAGAGAGGGAGGTGCAAGGGAGGTGGGAAGGGGCCAAAGGCTCAGGATGGAAGCCATAGGAGACATGGGGGTATGGAAGGTTTTGGTGGGAGGGTGGGATATTGTGGACTCAGGCATAGAGGTTGAGAGTTACAGGGCAAAGACTGTTTGAAATGACACAGAGAGGGAACCACAAACCCACACTGTTGTGGGGAGGGGTTGGATATCAACTTTTTCCTCTTTCAATCCCTAGCCATGGGCCATCCCTACCGTTTTCGTGGCAATGGAGCCCTGAACTGGGACTTTGGGAGTGAAGTGACTATTTCGGTGCCCTGGTACCTGGGGCTGGCATTCCGGACACGGGTACCACATGGGGTCTTGCTGCAGATTCAGGCTGGACAGCACAGTTCCCTCCTTTGCCAGGTGTGACCATGACTCCTGATCCCCAACCCATCACTGTCCATCTAAGCTAGGCAATATCCTTCTCTCCTAGGCTAGTTGTGATCCTCCTGACCCTTCCTGAGTACAAGTCAACAATACTGATTTTCCCCCATTCTTACCCTAAGGTAGTTGGGAATGTCCAGATTTCTGTATCATCAAGTGCTACTCACGGTAGGATTGGCTTTCTCTCTCCATAGCTGGAAAGGGGACTGTTGTCCTTGGTGGTGGACAGGGGCTCTGGCCGAACCGCCCGCCTTGTGCTGGACCAAGTGACACTCAGTGACGGGCGGTGGCATGACATCCGTCTGGAGCTGCAGGATGGACGAGCTGGGCGGTCTGGGCACTATCTTCTCACGGTCACAGTGGATTTTGGCCTCTTCCAGGTCTGAGGCCACTTCCTTGTCACCCTTTCCTATCATCTGCCCCTTTGACATGTCTCTCATTGTAACCTGGACTTAGTTCCCATGGTCACTCAGGACCCTGAGTAGGTCCTTTCCTCACCGGCCCCATTGGGTTCCTATATGCTACTGTTTCTTGTAAGCCAGGGATAAGCCACTGACCCCTTAAGTCACTGTCACCACCAGCCCTTTCTCCCTCTAAGTTGTGGGCAGAGAGTTGAGTTGTAAAAGTATCAAAGGCTGCTCTGAGAGGAGGGAGGCTAAGCTGTCTTCAGAGGAGACTATAACTCCATGAAGGTTGTCGTAGGTCCAGCAATACCAGGGTGGTAACTGTCCCAGAACTGCCTGAATTCCTTTCATTTATTCATTCGACAAATGCTTACTCTGTTCAGGTTTGGGTGCTTGATCAGAGGCTATGGGGATAAAAAAGAAAATACCATGCTTGAGGAACTTATGTTCTGATAGGGGAAGGGAAGAGAACTTATTTCAAATAAGTATAAAATAAGCAAAAATGCAGTGGGGGCAGAATGCCTTAGGGTAGTTTGTAGGGGGGCTGCTGCTAGGGTAATCAGGGAGGACAGAATAGAAGAAACTGCCTGATACAGACCTCAAAGAAAGAGAAGGCTTTCAGCTTGCAAAAGCTGGGAGGAAGGGACTCCAGGAATGGGGGAAACATCCCCATTGTGTGACTCTAGAGAGGTATAAGATGGACAGATGGGGAGAATAGAGAATAGCTGTGTATGGCTGAGTTGCAGAGTATGTGAAGGAAGTCTGGGAATGTGGGCTAGAGCCATTGAGGGGAGTCCCTGAAGGTCTTTGAGCTCAAGTACGATGTGGCCAGACCTGGCTGGGCATTAGGAGGATTAGCATCACCAAGGTCAGATGCGTGTGCAATGGATTGGGAAGTGGAGAGAATATAAGCTGAGACCCCAGTTAGGCTAAAAGAATAATCCTAGGAAGAGAAGACAAGACTCTGAATTAGGCTATGGGGTCTCTCCTAGGCCAGTGCATTTAGGTTTTGGACTGTCAGTCCCTTTGTTTTTGGGATGGGGAGCCAGGCAAGCTGGGTTGTCTGGGTTGGCTTTTTAGCAGAAGGGCATTCAGAGTTATTCTCCCTCATTCCCCAGCTCCCTCTACCCCCAGCTTTGTTCCAGATGCTCTATGGCCTAATCTTATGTTGACTTGAAGCTCCCTCCTTTGTCCTCCCCCCTCAGGACACCATGGCAGTGGGGAGTGAGCTGCATGGGCTAAAGGTGAAGCATCTCCATGTTGGGGGCCTGCTCAAGGCCCATGATGTCCATCGGGGCCTTGATGGATGTATCCAGGTAAGGAACCTACTTAACCTTGCCCCACCAAAGCCATGGGGTATTGAAGGGGAATCAAGTGAGGAAGGGAGTTAGGTGTTAGGTGATGTTAGGTGACCCAGAAACCTTGGGGACAGGAAACTCGGACTTCGTGGGAGAGGGTTTGGTATAGTCTGGGGTGTAGGTGTGATATTACAAGGGACAGAGGAGGACTTTGTTTTGGGAGGAGATCTTATTTGGGAGAGGATACTCTGCCTCAGTGTTCAGGGAGATGTGCTCAGGACTAGGGGATGAGTCTTGGGGTTTTGAGGGAAAGTTTTGTTAGAGTTAGGGATGGGACTTGGTTTTGAGGGCTCTGGGAATCTGAGAATGGAAGGGGTCAGTCAATCTAGGAGCCTTGGAGTAAGAGGTTTGGGGGGCATTCTTGGTGGAGTCTAGAGGTCTTATTTTGACAATGGGGTGGTTCTCAGTCTCATATTTAGGGAAGATGTCGGGCAGGGGTCAGTCCTGGGGCATTTGGGAGCAGGACAGTTGCTGCTATTTGGGGCTTAGGTAGGCTTTGTGGCTCCAGAATTTGGGGTGCAGTGCTGTATCCCCCAGTGACCCATCTTCTGGCAGGGAGTGTGGCTGGGCACTGTGCCATCAGGGGCCCCAGCCCTCCCTCCACCCAGCAGTAAGATGAATGCAGAGCCAGGCTGCAATGTGCTCAACCCCTGTGCCTCCAAGCCCTGCCCTCTGCATGCTGACTGCCGAGATGAGTGGCAGACCTTCTCCTGTGTCTGCCACCCAGGTAGGATTTTCGCAGGGCTGGGCAGGGGAGGGAGTGTGGAAGGTTTCCTGGGGTTCTGGCCTCGAGTGGTGGCCAAGAGACAGAATGACCAGGTCTAGGGAGTGACAGCATAGTGTATTGAATTTGAAGTGAGAGCTGGTTTCAAAGCCTGGTTCTGCTACATAATCTCCGGAGTGTCAGTGGGCATCTTGGGGCCTCACAAAGAGGGGTTGGAATGGACGGTTTTTGAAGTTCCCACTATTCCTAATCCTGTGACTGGGGACACCCACCAAATGCCTTGATGTTACTATGCTGAGAGGGGATCATCATACTGAAATCCTCCTGCTTGCCCAGGTTACTATGGGAAGGCCTGTGTGGATGCCTGCCACCTGAATCCCTGCAAGAACAAGGGTTCCTGCCAACGGCAGGCAGGAGCGCCTCATGGTTATGCTTGCAAGTGTGAGGATGGCCACTTTGGACCTCACTGTGAGCACAGGTGAGAGGGCTGAGAGGTTTAGTGGTCCCTGGGGCTAAAGGAGAGGGTTGTGGGGGAGTGGTTCTTGAAATGAAGGCCTGGAGAGGCCAGAGATAAACCTCGGAAGGAGAATTCCATTGTTGGAGGACAGTCAAGGGAAGTTCTCAGTGTAACTTCTGCTTCCTGTTCTTCTGCAGAATGGACCAGCAGTGTCCTCGGGGCTGGTGGGGGAGCCCAACCTGTGGACCCTGCAACTGTGATGTCAACAAGGGCTTTGATCCAGATTGTAACAAGACCAATGGGCAGTGTTATTGTAAGGTAAATGGGGTGGGGGTACATTATGTTTCAGACCCTGACCTCTTACCCCAGGACCTTGATCTTTGACCCCTTACCTCCAATAGCTACCACCAGTATCCTCTCCTCCTTTGATCCCTGAACTTGTTTTACTTTGACCTATGACTCCTGACCCAGTTTTGAGACCCATATCTTGATTTTCTTCTTCTGACTCTTGACCTCTGACCTTGACCCCTTGCACCTCACCTCTGACTATCTGATTCAGATACCCGGCCTTGACCTCCATTTCTCTGACCCAACAATCCCAGGTCCTGGTTTCAGCTTGCCCTTGACCTTTGACCCCTAATCTCAACACCTGCCCTGACTTCTGACCCCAGCTCCTATGACCCATTCCCTAAGCCCTGACCTCTGACCCCAGGCCCCTGACCCCGTCCCCTCTTCAGGAGTTCCATTTCCGACCGAGGGGGAGTGACACCTGCCTCCCCTGTGACTGCTACCCTGTGGGCTCCTCTTCACGCTCCTGCTCCCAGGACAGCGGACAGTGCCCCTGTCGGCCTGGAGTCATCGGCCGGCAGTGCAACAGCTGCGACAGTCCCTTTGCTGAGGTCACCGCCAGCGGCTGTAGGGGTGAGCTGTTGTTGGAGGACAGCCAGGGGAAGTTCTCAGTGTAATGCCTGGAAACAGGTTGCTTTTAGGGGTCTAGATACGGCTCTACACTCTGGTCTGACATGGGAGATGCCATTCATCCAACTTTATTGGCAGCATGAAAAACCAGGGGTAACACCTGTCATTTTGAGGGGCTGTGGGGTTTGATCGTCAAATCACTGCTCAGGCAGTTCCTGAGTGTGGCCACCAGGTGGAGGTAATGTGCCACAATCTTGAACAGTAAGACTGGGTTCCAAGAAGTTAGTTCTGCTTTCAGAAGACCCTGTTCAAATACAAGTTTTCTTTCACTGTTGACACACAGATGTGGCCTCTGTTTGGCAAATGAATAATGGTAGATAATATGTGCAAAGATGATGCTTTAAAATAAATTTTTTCAAAAGGAGAAAGGATCCAAGAATCTCAAGAGTTGAAAGGGACAGTAGAGATCATGTGTTATAGAAAACACTGTAGGATGTCAGCAAGAAAGGACCTTACAGCATAAACCTCTCAGGGACATGGAACACAGACTGTCAGAGATGGAGGGGACTTTAGGACACAGAATGGAAGAATATAGACATTTAGAATATCGGATATTGAAAGCAAGCTTAGAAGCCATGTAGAACACCCCTCCTGTTTTGGAGAGGGGGATTTGAGATCCAGGGAAATAAATCGTTTGATATAATTTGACATCTATCTTAGCATTTCCTTGATTAGTTAGGTGGCATTGTTAGGAAGATCTGAAATGGAATCCTGCCTCAGACAGTAGTTCTGTGACCCTGGGCAAGTTACTGTCCCTCTCTTAGCCTCAGTTTCCTTATCTGTAAAATAGGAGTAATGATAGCACCTACCTTGCAAAGGTTGTCATGAGGATCGAATGAGTGAACATTTGTAATTTGTAAACCTTTAAAGTGCTTTATAGATGCTAGCTAGTGTTATTTTTTGTCTGCTTATGAAAGCGCCGGTCTCAGATATAGACAGACCTCAATAGGACTATTTTCTTTATAATTATTAGTTATCTCAAAGCTGGGATACATAGTTCTTTTACAAAGAACTTTCTTCACAACTTTGTGCATTTGGTAGTGCAAGTATGATTGTCTCCTTATGATAGATGGGGGGAAATGGTCTCAGAGAGGTCAAGTGACCTATCTGTTGTTATACAGCTAATACCTGGAGGACAAACACAGGACACCAGCAGGGACCTTCTGACTCCAACATCTGGGCTTGTTGCTAGGCTTTCTGGGGGCAGCAGGCTCTGCAGAATTGTCAGTGATTACTTCAAGGCTTGGTGGCCCCCTCTCATCCTGGTTTTAACTTTGTCTTCTCTCTGTCTCAGTGCTCTATGATGGATGCCCCAAGTCACTGAAAGGTGGTGTGTGGTGGCCACAGACCAAGTTTGGGCTCTTGGCTACAGTGCCTTGCCCCAAAGGGTCCCTGGGTAAGTAACTGTGGTTGGAAGTGCTAGGTCCTCAGTGGGACTTGGGAGAAGGAGGGAGCAGCTAGAGAAAGGGGAGAATAGAGCCCTGGGATCCTCCAGACTTAGGGGGGCCCTATAATATGTGCCAAGTTGGGCCTTAGGGGACTTTCCTCTTAGGGGGTAGAAAAGGAAGGGGGAGATGGGAGTTGAGGGGAATTTGGTTTAGAACCTTTCCTCCACCATCTCTGTTGCCCCTAGCCCCCTCACCTGTCATTTTTCCATTTCTCTTGGTTCCTGGGCAGGATTGCGGGGAGCAGGTAAGTCTCCCTACTGTGTTCAGGGATGCTTTGGGCTCTCTTGCTGCCTGAGGTTCCTGCAGACTCCTTTGCTGGCTGAAGCCCTGCCTGCAACCCTCTCCCCTCCCCATTTGCTGCCTAAATTCTACACCGTCCCCCTCATTGCCTGAAGTCTCTGCAGATCCCTGCTCTTCTTGGCACTAACAAATCAGTTGGTTCTCAATTATCCACAGTGTAGTGTGGATTATGTAGGGCTACTGTCCCCTTCCACGGATATGACTGTGTGGTTAGGTGTGGATGGGTATCTGTGTATGTCAGAGAGCAGATGTTCCTTTTGGGGTCAGGGCAGCGTGTTTGTGTTTGCTTTTACCTCCCTGCTTCTTAAATTCTATTCTAAATGGTTTTTTAATTATCTGCTAGCTTGGGATCATTCTTGCCTCTGCCCTGCTCTGTTAGTATAGGTGATTGAGAACTGACTTATAATGCTTATAAACCCCACCTCCCACCTTGTTCTCCTCTTCTGCTTATGGTACCACCAAGCTTCAGGAGCACTAGACTTTTGGACCTGGAGGTTCTGGGGGAAGAGGGGTTGGGGCTTCCCCTCTGGTGACCTGGGGAGGTCAGTTGGCTTCTCTGGCCTGGAGCTGGCCCTTGACTTGGGCTGTGCTGGGACTTGGCTTGTGACTAGTGCCTGGGGCCTGGGGCTCTGACAGTGATGACTGACTTCTTGCCTTTGCATAGGTGCCGCCATCAGGCACTGTGATGAGGACAAGGGGTGGCTGGAACCAGACCTCTTCAACTGTACTTCACCTGCTTTCCGGGAACTGGGCCTACTGGTAGTAAAGCTCTTAACCCACCTCCATGTAATGAGGTGGCACAGGGGATGAAACTTAGGGACTAGAGAGAGTCAAGAAGTCCTGAATCCAAATAGGGCCAAAGATACTTACTGGATGAGTGACCTTGAGCAAGTCACCTAATCTCTGTTTGCCTGTTTCCTCATCTGTAAAATGGGGATAATAATAGCACCCACTCCCCAGGGTTATTGTGAGGATCAAATGAGATAATATTTGTAAAGTGTTTAGCACAGAGCAGTTCCTGGCACACAGCAGGTACTTAATAAATGCTTGTTTCCCATCTATTTTAACATCCTCAGGCTCTCTCCAGCTTTCTAGGAGATGGCTTTGCTGGTACTACATCTCTCTACACCCCAGCCACCCTCTCCACATCTTCACAGCCCCCCCATCCTCCTAAGCTCCCTAATACCTTCCAACCTTCTGGAACTTGTCTCAACTGGTAATGGTTCCTTCTTCCTGGCTCCACAACCTCCTCCTGGAGTCTACCTTCCCCAAACTGATGCTACTAGGAATAGCCTCTTTCCACTCAGAACCAGAAACTTCTAGACCTTCTCAAACCCTGTAGTTCCCTCCCTTCTCTCCCCAACCTCCATAGACACCCCCCCCCCCTTGTCCTACTGGCAATTCCCACTCTGAATTTCGTGACACTAACAGACCCCAGTATCATGCAGACATTCTGTGTCTTCCCAATTTAAAGGCAATATACTCTAGTACAAAGAACCTTGTCAATGGCAGTTAGGATAGAGTACTGGGCCTGGAGTCAGGAAGACCTGACTTCAAGCATTTACTAGCTCTGTGAACCTGGGCAGGTCACTTAACCACCATCTACCTCAGTTTCCTCGGCTGTAAAAAAAAAAAGCATCTACTTCCCAGGTTTGTTTTGAGGACCAAATGAGATTATATTTTAAAAGTACTTAGCACAACCTGACATGTAGTATGAGCTTAAATGCTTATTTCTTTCCTTCCTTCCTTCCTTCCTTCCTTCCTTCCTTCCTTCCTTCCTTCCTTCCTTCCTTCCTTCCTTCTTCCTTCCCTCCCTCCTTCCTTCCTTCCTTTCTTCCCTCCTGTGGAAGGAGCATCTATTTTTTACTTGAAATGAGGTCAGATCCTGGCTTTGTGACTCTGGGCAGATGCTTCTGTCTCCTCTGAGTTAGTTCTGACCTCTATGAAATAAGGTTAGGCAAGGTGATTACTACATTCCCGTAGAACATAGAACCTAACAAAGGTGTTCTGTGATGCTTTGGTGTTACCTCGATTACTTGTCTCAGTCTCCCTGTCATCCTTACTCTGTGACCCCCTGGAAGAATTAGTAGAAATGGGATGACTCTGGGGATCCTAAGACCAGGTGGAGATGGGGAAGAACAAGAGGGGGGCTTCAGTATGACCCTTGTCCCTTCTGCTTCCTCCTGGGCAGCTGGAAGATCTAGAACGTAATGAAACAGAGCTAGATACCATCGAGGCCAAGAAGTTGGCCCAGAGGCTTCGTGCAGTAACTGGCCACACCGAGCGTTACTTTGGCAATGATGTCCACATTGCTGCCCGTCTGTTGGGCCGGCTCCTGACCTTCGAGAGTCATCAGCAGGGCTTTGGGCTGACAGCCACACAGGATGCCCACTTTAATGAGGTAACCCTGGCTATCTGGTCATCAGTCATCCCTGAATTACCCTTGCTTACCTTTCTATGGTCACAAAGAGATCTTAGACATGCCTCTGACCCTCCTGATAACTGTCTGAACCTGACCTCATGGCATCCCGGTCACCACAATGACACCCCGCCCCCAAGCAAGATCACAGAAAATACATCCCTTAATAAGCTGGTTCTGGCCATGCCCCACTGACTTCAGGGTCTTATTGTTTATCTGTAACTCTCCACCATAACTGATATCCCCACATTTATATAGAAAGCCTATTTCAGTGGGATGACCCTACTGACCCCTTACTCGACTAACTTCTGACTCTAGTTACCACAAGCCAAGATTGTTGATCTCCATCCTCTTGACTCTCCTCTGATACTTAACCCCACTTAACTTAAGGTAGTGTTCAGAGCTTTGCTTTAGGGAAATCAGCCTTCTGGTTTTCTGTTTCAGTGGACTCTTTGTTTTGGGGGAAAGAATCTTGAACTAGGAGTCAGAACTGGGGACCTCTGGCCCAGCTCCATATCAGATATGACCTGGGGGCCTGGGTAGGTCACTGCCTCACTCTAGGCCTCAGTCTGAGGGGCATTTCTGAAGGTGGAATGAACAGAACTGATTTAGTCTTGATTGTGTTTGATAAATAAGGGAGGGGAAAGTCACGGAGAACCATGAGATTAGGAACATATGATGAAGGGCAGAGTCACAGACAGAAATAGTAAAGTCATGTGATCGGGAAACCAGAGCTGGGTGAGACCTCAGGCCCTGGTCCAGTCTCCTGACTTTATGGATGAGGAAACTGTAGCTAGGGGAGGGGGAGGGTTGGCCTGAGGTCACACAATAACAATAACTCAAATTCTGTGGCCTTTTTACAAAGTTCTGTATATTATCCAATTTCATCCTTACAAGTGACTTGCCAGGTAGGCATGGATATTATTATCCCTTGTTTAGAGAGGGGGAAGCTAATTCTCAGGCTAAGTGACTTGCCCTGAGTATTATAGCTACTAAGTGCCAGAGTTAGACTGAAACCAAGATCTCACCTGATTCCAAATCCTGCAGCTTGTACACCATATTTCAGTGGCTCTCACTCTGGGGCTCTTTGTGTCAGGTGGTCCTGGGGTTGTGAGTGGGAAGGGGTCACCATAGTCCTCCTCACCATAACCTTTTCATCCCTAGAATCTGCTCTGGGCTGGCTCAGCTGTGCTGGCCCCTGAGACCCGTAAACTGTGGGATTCTCCATGGCCACAAGCCCTAGGTGGGACCCCAACCCGGGGGGCCAGTGCAGGCCTCATTGAACAGTTGGAGGAATACACAGCAACGTTGGCCCAGAACATGGAACTCACGTACCTGAACCCTGTGGGCTTGGTGGCACCTAATATTAGTAAGCAGGGACTCCAGTGAGTGGGCAGGTCGGGGTCAGGAGCTCTCATGGGGGAAAAGGAGGGGAAGGGACACTGTTTTGGGAGGAGAAGGTGAACTTTGGCCAATGGCTTTTGACACTTACCTTCCCCTGCCCCTAGTGCTCAGCATCGATCGAATGGAACCTCCCACTCACACCATGGGGGGACATCGATATCCTCGGTACCATGGTAGCCTTTTCCGGGGCCAAGATGCCTGGGACCCTCATACACATGTAGTGCTGCCCCCTCCAGGACTCCGGCCCCCACAGCCAGAAGGTAAATCCCCCTAAGAATACTAACCAGGAAGAGGGTTTCTCAGGCCACTGTTTGCCCCCATAGAGTAGCACCTTCCTTGGGAGATTTTGTGGGTAGGGCAGGGTTGGAAGCACTGGCCACTTGTCCTGGAGGGTCACCGACTGTAGCTTACCCTTTGCCTCCTCCAGCTCTGCCCACAAGTGGCAGCAGTGATGCCAATGGGACAGCAGAGAGCGTGGCAGGCCGAGGGGGGTCCCTGGAGGCAGAGCCGGGTCTCACCATCGTCATCCTCCTTATCTACCGAACCCTGGGAGGGCTGCTTCCTGCCCGCTACCAGGCAGAACGCCGAAGTGTTAGGTATGGGGTCCAGTTAAAGGGCTTAAGGTTGAGTGGGTCGTGTTTGGGGTCACCTGGACTCTGGGACCCTTCAGAACAGGATTCCAGGGCAAGAGATCTCCCTAAGGGCACTCCTAGTCTAGGGTCTAATCCCTTATCAGTGTGGTATAGTGGCGGGGCTGATTAATTTGGAGTAAGGATCTGAGTTCTTTTCTTTGCTGAATGACTTCTGGTTCTCAGTTTCTAGACAATAGACTCCACTTTCTCTAGACCTGTTTTCTAAGTGTTCTTTATAAAGCAGGTTGTCTAGGTTGTGCCCTCATATAATGGGGGTCAAGGGGAGGGAAGGGGCTCAAAGGGGAGTGTCTGTTATTCTGAGAATGTCTGCGGTCTAGAGGTTGTGGTGCTTATGTAGAGGCCTCGAGACCACTGGGGATATAGGAGGGGGTGTTCCTGTTTGGATCTAGATTGGATTAGAAACTTGAGATAGCTCAGAAGTTGGAGTCCTTTCTGTTCTCTGAGCATTAGTTTCTCCACCTGTACAATGAGGAGGTCATGCTAGACAATTACCAGACTTTGTAGCTGGCACCGGGGGGTGGTAGGTATGGGCATAGCATGACAATTCTAGGACTCAGGCGTTAATGTTCCTTCAGGCTCCCACGGAACCCAGTCATGAACTCTCCAGTGGTCAGCGTGTCAGTGTTCAGGGAGCGCAGCTTCTTGCAGGGCATTCTAGAGTCACCTGTCACCCTGGAGTTCCGCCTGCTACAGACAGCAAATCGGAGCAAACCCCTCTGTGTGCAGTGGGAGCGGCCCAGCCCGTGAGGAGACATCCCCTCTTCCCCTATACCTGGCAATCCCCTGGGTGGCCCTCAGAGCCATCTCTGTTGAATGACATGTTGAGGACCTGCCCCTCCAGTCCACCCCAGGATCAGCCTGTGTGTGGTAGAACTGGCCCAGCTCATGGGGATGCCCATCCTCACCCAGCACCCCCAAACCCACTGAACCTTGCTCACCCTCAGATCTTCATCTTTAAGGAGGTTGGGTCAGATGGTCTCTAAGGGCCCTTATAATTCTAGATTCTTTGATTTTATTATTAGTCCGTGGACTGGGCTGGCCCACGAAGAGGTCTGCACACCTGTCCTTCTCTCCCACCCAGTATTAGTGCAGGCACAGTACCCTCAGTTGCTAGTCTGGGCATCTGGACTCTGAACTCTGATGTGACTCTCCACAGGAGTGACCCTTGGGGTGTGTGGACAGCCCGTGATTGTGAGCTTGTGCACAGGAATGGTACCCATGTACGCTGCCAGTGTTCCCGGCTTGGTACTTTTGGGGTGCTCATGGATGCCTCCCATCGAGAGGTATGGGGATATCCATTTTCCTGAATGTCAAGGAATCTTTCAAACTGTTCCTGAGTTAGAAGGGAGTGGGGAATGATTAAATCCTTCAGGGTCCTTAGTGGGAAGGGGGCTAAGTTAAAACCTGGTAGGGTTAGACTTGTGTGAATGAAAGTGTTATATCAGAAAGGAAAGTTGACTCTTTCAAAGGATTGAGGGATAGGCATCAGGCTAGGGAGATGAGACCAGGAGTGGGTAGACTGGGGAGGGTGGAGGTCATTACCAGGAGCTGTACGTGGCTATGTGTGTAAGGTCTCATTCCTTCCTGACTGTCCCTTCCCATTCCTACAGCGTCTGGAAGGTGACCTGGCCCTCCTGGCTGTAGTCACCCATGTGACTGTGTCCGTGACTGTGGCTTCCTTGCTCCTGACTGTGGCTGTCCTGCTCAGCCTTCGAGGCCTCAAGTCTAACACCCGTGGGATCCATGCCAACGTGGCAGCTGCACTTGGTCTGGCTGAGCTGCTTTTCTTCCTGGGGATTTACCACACCCACAACCAGGTGCTCAGCTGGGGGGTTTAATGCCAGGAAGCCATCTGAGGCCTGGGGCTCTGTTGGTGGTGGTGATGGTGGGGAGTTTGGGAGACTGGTGGGCAGGAGTCCACCCTGCAGAGTTGAGGTTACCCTCTGCTTTCCTTCTCTCCCTCCAGTTCCTGTGCACTGTGATAGCCATTGTCCTCCATTATCTGTTCTTGGGCACCTTCTCCTGGCTCTTTGTGCAGGGACTGCACCTCTATCGCATGCAGGCAGAGGCTCGAAACGTGGATGTTGGGGCAATGCGTTTCTACTATGCCCTGGGCTGGGGTGTTCCCGCCATCCTCCTGGGTAAAGTGAACCCCTCTTCCCCATCATCCATGTAGGACTTACAAAGCACTTTCCCCTCAACAACTGTAGAGCCCCTTTAGTACAAGAATTATTATTTCCAAAAACTTGAGGCCAGTGAGATGTGATTTACTCCAAGCTTATGCTGCTAAAAAGAGAAGTGGGATTCAAATCCAGGTCTTCTGACTTGGAATCTAGTGCTTTTTTCACAATAATGGGTAGTATACATTGCCATGGGTGTTGCTCCTACCCCAGTAGGTAACATAGGCAGTGCCCCTCAGCCATCCCAGATGATGTGAGCCCCCACCACCTGTCATCACTGTCCAAACAGGCTCAGCCCCAGCATCTGAGGGAGAGACCTGGACACTGCCCTCAGGGAAGACCAGAGGGTCCCTGAGGTTTCCTGTCATCTTGTACTCCTCTGAAGGGTGTGAACACCAGGCTTCCGTGTAGCCCCACTTTCTTCTCTTTAATCCCCAGGCTTGTTGACTCCTTGATCACCAAGTGGGGTATAGTGGAAAGAAAACTCACTTTTGATCAGGACACCTGGGTTCAGATCCCAGCTTTTTTATGTTTTGTGAAACCTAAGTCAAATCCATCTCCTTTTCAGATCCCCAGTTTTCTCCTTTAAAGTGAGGATATTTAAATAACTCAGCTCCTAAGTTTGTGAAACCCAGGCTTCCTTTCACACACCTGGCTCCTTTTATCTCAGATCTCCCACAGAACAAGCTCCAGACTTAGGTGCTGTAGGACTGTAGGTGGCGTGAAGAAACAGCTGGGGCCAGAGGTACTTGGAGAGAGGATAGCTCTTTTAAAAAGGTCAGCGAGGTCTGGGTCTCCTGACCCTGTAAAATGAGGGTTTTGGATTTGTAAGTCCCATGAGCTCCCTGACCCTTGGTTTCTTCATCTGGCAACTGGACGTGAGAAACCTTTCATTATCTACTTGACAGAGTTATTCTTAGGGCAAGCTTCCATAAATGATAAAGCATATTTGATCCATTAGGATTGTTGATTTTCATACTAATAGATGGTCAGTGTAGGTCTCTGTCTCCTGAGTCTGCCCCCTAGAGCCTCTCTCCCACTTTGAAATGCCTTAACTCCCTTCTCCCTTGATCAGGAAGGAGGAAGTGTCCCACCTCTGACATAGCGGGACAATGGCATGGAATGTGATCCCATTGGGCTCCTTGTGCCCATCCTTGTCCCTCCTCTACTTCCTTCCCTTCTTCTCCCCATTACTGTGGTCTTCCTTCCATATGATGAGCCTGTCAGGGGTTGGGGGAGGGAGTTGCTTCCTGCTCTGAGTCCTCTTTTCTCTAGGCCTTGCGGTAGGCCTTGACCCCGGGGGTTACGGGAATTCGGACTTCTGTTGGATTTCCATCCATGATAAACTGGTCTGGAGCTTTGCTGGCCCTATTGTCCTGGTCATTTCGGTGAGACCCTGAAGTACCCCTAATCCCAACCTCATCTCCCAACCCTAACTCCATCCTTAATTCTGACACCTACCCGGGTGCTTCCCCTGGGCTAGGGCTGGGGGCTTTGGGTGTTTGGTGAGAGGAGACACTGACTTTGCTCTGTTTATCTTTGTCTGTTTGTCTTTCTGAATCTTTCCCTGCCTCTCCATGTCTCTGTGGCCACACCCGACCCATTATGCCTGAATGTCCTTCTGTCTTTTTCCATATCCAATTGATGCTGTCTTATTTCCCCTTTGTCTTTGTTCCATCACTCTGTCTTCTCTCTGTTCTTGTGTACCCCTTTCTGCTCCTGTCTTGCCATGTCTCTGATCCCCCTGTATCTTGATTTCCATGCCCCACCTATGTTGTGTGTCTAGATGAATGGGGTCTTGTTCCTGCTGGTGGCAAGGATGTCCTGCTCCCCTGGGCAGAGGGAGGCCAAGAGGATGTCTGTGCTGTGAGTTGATGTCAGGGATGGGTGGGACAATGTTGGTCCACACTGAGCCCTGCCAGGCTGTACAGACGGTGTGGCAGGTGTGACCAGGGCTAGAACATATCATCAGGGAGGGCGGTTTGGGAGAGGGGGAGGATGAGAGAAAGTTGTTGGCTTGTGACTTAGGAAAGGGACTGTTCACTCTCCTCCTTACTCCCTCAACTTCCCCATTAGACACCTCTCTCTCAAAGGAAATTCCACTGGTACAGATTTGCCTCCTTGAGCATCTTTCTATCCTTGTTGTTGGTCTCTCCCTCTGTTTTATTTCTCTTTCTATCTTTCTCTTCATTCCTTTGTCCCTGTCCTGGGTGGCCTCTCTCTGTCTTTGGCCCTGTCTGGGTTTTGGTCCCCATCCTTGCCTCTTTCCCTGGCTTTCTCTGTCTCTTTGTCCTTGTCTCTCCTTCCTTTATCTCTCTGACCCTGCTGTGCGTCCTTGTTCGTGCCCTTCTTCTTGTCTCCCTTTCTCCATCTTTTCCTATCTGTGTCTCCTCCACATGTGGCCCTCTGCAGTTCCTTCCTACTGCTCCTGCTTATCAGTGCCTCCTGGCTCTTTGGTCTCCTGGCGGTCAACCATAGCGTCCTGGCCTTCCACTACCTCCACGCTGGATTCTGCGGCCTTCAGGTGAGCTTGGACCCATAAGGAGAAGCCCGAGGGCTGGCTGTCACCCAGGGAAGCACGGGACCCTGCCCTGCCCTGTCGCTTTGTCACAGTCACCCCCTCCCTAAGCTTCCCCACGTCCTCTGCCATTGTCCCAGGGCCCAGCTGTGTTGCTGCTCTTCTGTGTCCTGAATGAGGAGACCCGAGGGGCCTGGGCCTCCGCCTGTCTGGGCAAGAAAGCAGGAGCAGAGGAGGCAAGGCCGACCCCGGGCACGGTGAGGCAATCTTGGGGTCAATACTCTGACACCGAATAGGGTGAGCACTGGAGAGGTCTAAGAGCATTTGGGTCCTGATTGACCATGCTTCCTCCTCACAGGGCCCTGGTGCTTACAACAACACAGCCCTGTTTGAGGAAAGTGGCCTCATCCGAATCACTCTGGGGGCTTCCACGGTGTCTTCTGTTAGCAGTGCCCGGTCGGCCAGGACGCAGGACAGTCAGCGGGGCAGAGGTGGCCTCCTCAGGTACAGCAGAGGCAGTCCTTGCCCGTGCAGGCTGCCCCAGAGAATGAGAAACATCAGGAGCCCTGGGCCGTTTTTAGACTTCAGAGTTGAGGGCTGGAAGAATGTCCAATGTTATCTCTTCTCATCCCTTACTAGATCAGGAATTCTTACTCGGGCTTCTCTGCCAAAGGGCCTGGGTAGGTTTTCTGGCCTGAATATAGAAAGTCTCTTTCTGTCCCCTTAGCTCAGCCTGAGACAGTCTGGATTTTTAAAGGCTTTATATACTACCTTCCTGGAGCAAATGAACTTCCCCTCTCTGGGCCTCCATTTTCTCATCTATAAAATGGGGATGATGATAATTGTGTTACTTATCTTCCAGGGTTATGATGGGAATCAAATTATATTATGTGTGTAAACCTTATTGCTGCTGTCCAAGTCAAAGAGAGTAAAAGCCAATTTCGAGAGCCCTGGGCCTGTCTGCACAACTTTACATCTGAGCCCCCTCTCCCCCTTTCAGTTCAACACACATGAAGGTGCCCAGGCCCTGTGTTGGGCACTGCATAGACATCGAGGAAAAACAGCACATTCCCTCCCTTCATATTAACAGTAGCAACAATCACGACAACAGTAACAGCAAAGTGGCATGTATAAAGTCCTTTAAGGTGTGCAGAGCATGGTCCATGTTATCTGGTTTGTGCCTCATAAACACCCCGGGAGGTAATAATGGCTACATTTATATGGTGCTCACTGCTAAGTGATATATAATCATCACATTTAATCTGCACAGTAACCCTGGGAGACAGGTGCTATTGTTACCCCCACTTTACAGATTAGGCTACAGAGGCAGATCGAGGTTAAGTCACTCAGCTAGTTGGTGTCTGAGGCTGGATTTGAACTCAGGTCTTCCTGACTAAAGGTCTAGGACTCTATCTAGGACTGCACCACCTAGTCAACATTTGTATAGTACCTTATGATTTAAAAGTACTTTCTGTATGTCATCTCACTTGATAATTTCCCTCTAAGGAAAGCAGTGTGAGTATCATCCCCATTTTATGGATTAGAAATCTGAGGCTCAGTTTAGGAAGTGATTTACCCAAGGTCACATAGTGGCAGAACCAGGATTTGAACACAGATTCTGACTCCAGGTTCCTATATTGTTTTCACTATATTGTAGCTGCCTCCTACCATCTATCAGGAAGATGAGATTTGAATATAAGTAACTATGATTAGATTATGTTTAACTGCATAATGGATGAAAACAAATCATAAGAGATTCCCTCAAGAGGGTTCTCTTCTTGTTGGGGTAAGGGAGGGGGTGGTAAAATCAAAGAAGGTTCCATGAATGTGGCAGCTCCTGAGCAGGGCCTTGAAGGAAGAGGATTTCAACAGAGATTGGGGGGTTGCCATGAGGCATGATGTATACCAATCACACAGGGTCCAAAAGTCAGAAAGAGGTTGGGGAACAGTGGGATATAGCCAAACTGGCAAGATGCGACAGAGTCAGATTATGGAAGGTTTTGAATTCCAGATTAAGAACTGCTAGTTCAACATTTAAGCTAGTGGAGAGCTGCTGAAGTCTTTTGAGCAGGTCATCATGGGGCATTATGGCGATCACTTTGAAGACTAGGTAGGATGGCCCCAAGGGGAAGGAGGCTGGAGGCAGGGATGTTGTTTCACTTCCAGAGAAAGCCCATCTCCAGCACAAAAGAACTCCTCAGCCCTCTTCTAGCACTTCTTTCAGTGGACCCCATCAAGTCTGATGCTTCCTTGACTAGCCCCTTCTCTCCCTATCAGAGAACATTTCAGATCTCCAGTTGTGTGGGTGTATCACACAGATAGTCATACCTTTTTTTTGTAATGGAGGGGACAGCAAAGTAGAAGGAAATTTTTAAGGGTTGGAATGACCTGTATGTGTAAGAGGGGAGGATTCCATAGAGAGAAGAGATTAAATATGCAGGAGAGGGGATGGTTGAGGTCTCACCGATGGACATAGATGTGAAGAGAGGAACAAGGAAGACACAGAGGCCAGGAGGAGACAGTGGGCAGCAGTGTCAAATCCTCTAGGAAGCTGGAGGAGGATGAAGACTGAAAAAATGCCATTGGAATTGTTGATTAGGAAGGAGAAAGTCTAAAGAGAGAGGTTTCCTGAAGAGAGCAGGTTCATTTGAATAGTAGAGATGGAAGCCAGACATAAGGGGACTGAGAAGAGAATGAGAGAAAGGGCGCAAGACCATAATATTCTATGTGAGTCTGGCAATCAGGGGAGACAGAAAGAGAATTGTAACCCAGAAAGATGACTATCTCTTCAGGGAAGAGAGTTTGTTCTTTTGAAAGGGAGGCCCAGACATGTTTGTAGGCAGAGGGCTAGTGAGAAGTCGAGATTAGAGATGAAAGAGAAGGAAGAATAGAGCAAAGCCTGGAGTCAGATGGGATAGGATGGCACAAAGTGGAGGGCTTAGCCTTGGAAGAAGGCTGCCTAACCCTGTGAAACCGGACTATGAGGGGAGACAGGATACAGACTTACCATGTGATTTTCTTTTTCTCGATTACATGTAAACAAAAACTTTTAACAGTCATTTTTTAAAATTTTGAGTTCCTACATCCCTCCCTGAGAAGGTAAGCAATTTGATATAGATTATACATGTGCAGTCATGCAGAACATTTCCAGACCAGCCAGAAGACAGACCAAAAAAACTCAAGAATAAAGAAAGTAAAAACAGTCTGCTTCAATCTGCATTCAGATTCCATCAGTTCTTTCTCTGGAGGTGGATAGCATTTTTTATCATAAATGACAGAGTAGTTTAGGGAAAGATTGGAGAGAGATGAAGGAACTCACAGCAAGTGATTTTTCATTCATTCTTTAGTAAAGGAGGAAGTGAGGATATCTTCTGAACAAGGTTTGTAGAGGATGAAGTCTCAGACTCAAGGAAATAGAAGAAGATTTGGAACACTGTAGAGAATGACAGGCTTTCAGAAGTAAAGAAGAAAATTATTTTGTGGTGGAAGGAATTTTGGACCCAATTCTGGGTGCCACATTTCAGGAAGGATATTGGAAAACTGTAGTGTGCCCAGAGGAAGCAAACCTTGGATGGTCAGAGGCCTGGAAAACATACTATATAAGGGATCCTTGAAAGACTTGGAGATGTGCTATCACATTGCTTGCACTCTCAGTGTGTGGAGGAGGGACAAGAGTGAGATAAAGAATTTGGAACTCAGAATTTTAAAAAATGTTATAAATAAATGACTTGAAGATGTTTAGCTTAGAGAAGACTTAGCAGGGGTGACGAGCCTGTGGCCCTGGGAGACACATATTAGAAGCCTAATAAATACTATTTGACTTGATAGCTGCCTTCCAATATTTGACTTGATGTGAAGGAAGACTTTTTAACAATTAGAGCTGTTCCAAAATAGAATGGACTGCCTAAGGAGAGAGCAGGTTTTCTGGTGTCAGGAGGTCTCCTAGCAGAGGTTGGATAATCACTTATCAGGAGTGTTGAGGAGGTGATTTCAACTCAGACATGAGATGGAGCAGGTGACTTCAGAGGCTCCTTCCACACTGAGGTTATTCTGGGATTCTCTGATAAAGTCTTTGCTAAGAAGAGGAGGAATATCGAGCCCAACACATCAATAAGGTCAGCCACATCGGTCGCCCTGACTTGTCGTCTCTGTCCTCTAGGGAGAATGTTTTGGCAAAGCATGGCTCAGCTGCTGACCACACTGACCAGAGCCTCCTGGCCCACGCTGGGCCCACAGACCTGGATGTGGCCATGTTCCATCGGGACGCTGGGGGAGGTAGGGTTTTGGGGAATGGCTGGTTCAGGAAGCGCCTTTAGAGTATCAGAGTGCTTGTTTGTCAGAAGTAGGCCTGAGAGAGCCCAAGTACCACTGGGAATGCCATTTTTTTCTTGGACTTACTGGTACCCCTGTCCAATTCCCTCTTACTGCTGATCTTTCAGTTGGTCACTTCTGATGTCCACTGTTCCCTCAGGCATGGACTCAGATTCAGACAGTGACCTATCCCTGGAGGAAGATCGCAGCTTGTCCATCCCATCCTCAGAGAGCGAGGATAATGTTCGGCCCCGTGGCCGATTCCAGCACCCTCTTCGACGGGCGGCACACAGTGAAAGGCTCCTCACTCATCCAGCCAGCAGCACTCCCAAAGGTGACCCCTGACCTCTCTCTACAGGGTCTCCAAAGGTGACCCCAGTGACTCCCAAATGCCTTCCATAGGCCGCCCAAAGATAATACCATTGACTTCCAGATGCTCTCATAAAACCCACTGAACTCCCTCAAATCATTTATAATAACAAACAAGTTATTAGTCTCAATTTTCCTCTCCCATATTTCCCCCCTTTCCCTTCATTCCCCCTCTTCTCTCCCACCTCATCAGTCCCTGTTATTATTGGTAGAATGTTTATATGGCCCTTATGGATCCATGACCTATGGCTATACCTTCTGGGACTATTATTTCTCCTCTCTGAGTTAGATTCCCTCAGATGAGCTCTACTCATGGCTAGGGGGACGTGTTAGGGGTCATGAGGAAGTGTTGGTCAGAGTATAACCCAGATCCCCATCTGCAGATGTGGATGGTAATGACTTACTGTCCTACTGGCCAGCCCTGGGGGATTGTGAGGTACACCCCTGCTCCCTGCAGACCTGGGGATCAGAGCGTCGCCTGGGGCTGGATACTAGCAAGGATGCAGCCAACAATAACCAGACTGAACTGGCACTGACCAGTGGGGATGAGAACACAATTGGCCACGCCCAGCTCAGCCACACTCAGCGACAGAGGAAGGGTAAGAGGATTGAAGAGCTCACTAGACTAACCCTCAGGAACCCTCCCTTCTTCCTCTTGGCAATCTTTTTCCTACCAGCTTCATCCACTGGGACCCACAGACCCTTCTCTAGACCTCCTACTCTGTCTATTTTAGGATTCCTATAGATTGGCTCCAAGATTTATACCTGGTACCCTTCCAGACACTTTCCCCATGGGATTCTAGACCCAGTACTCAGGCCCTTCCCTTGGAACTCCCTCAGATTCTCCCCAACTCCCACACATATACCCTAACCCTCTCTTTCAAGATCAGCTTCCAAAGAGGGCTGGAAGCACTTACCTCTAGACTCTTCTTGGAATTTCTTAGATTTGACTCTTCCCTTAAGGATCCTTGGGTCCTCTTGCCCCAAATTCTCCTCCTGGAGTTCCCTAGAACTTCCCCTTAGAGTCCCAGACCTTCCTGCCAGTACCCCTAAGATGCCTTCTTCAGAACCTCTGAGATACCCTTCCAGATGTCCCCCTGAAGACTTTTGGGACTCTCATAGTGCCTCTGAAACCTCTTTTCCCATTCCCTTAAAGTGTCTTCTTGCAGGTTGTGTTTGAGGGAATGATAGACATCCAGACATTCACCCCCTGAAGTGGCCTTCTGGGGCCCTGTTGTCCCTTGGCATTTATGCCCCCCAACTGCCACTAGCTTATGTCCTTTCCACCCTCAGGTATACTGAAGAATCGGCTACAATACCCATTGGCTCTGCATGGGCTGCCTTCCACCAGTGCTCGAGGGACTCCTGAGCTGTCCTGGTACCGGTCCTCCACCTTGGGCCACCGGGCAGTACCGGCTGCCTCCTATGGCCGCATCTACTCTGGCACAGGTAGCCTCTCCCAGCCAGCTAGTCGCTACTCCTCTCGGGAACAGTTGGATCTGCTGCTTCGTCGGCAGATGTCTCGGGAACAGCTGGAGGAGGCCACCCCTCTTCCCATGTACTCCACTAGCCGCCATGGCTCCCGGGAACAGTTGGAGAGGGTCCCTAGCTGCCATAGCTCCCGGGAACACCTGGAGACCATCCCTAGTCGCCATGCCTCCCGGGAGCATTTGGAGACTATTCCCAGTCGCCATGGATCCCGGGAACATCTGGAGACCATTCTCAGTCGCCATGGCTCCCGGGAACATCTGGAGAGCTCCAGCAGCCGACATGGCTCCTGGGAACATCTAGAAGCCTGTCTTGGTGGCCCAGAGCCAAGGTTCCGAGGGAGCACGCTGCCTCGAAGGCAGCCACCCCGGGACCATCTGGATACCCTGGCCACCCGATTTGGGTCCAGGGAGCCCTTGGACTCTGGGGCATCTCAGGAGTGGCCAAGCCCACTGCCCCACCTTAGGGGCTCCAGAGACCAGCTCTTGCCTACGAGCCAGAGGTCTCGAGAACAGCTGGATTGTTTAGCTAGAAGCTCAAACTCCCCAGAACAGCTGGACATGCGGCCCTGTCGGCATCCATCAAGGGAGAACCTAGAACCACTCTCTAGGCAGCTCCCATCAAGGGAGAATGTGGCAGCTTGTCCAAGCAGGGCCCCTTCTACTGAACAATTAGACATCCTCTCCTCCATTCTGGCCTCCTTCAACTCCTCAGCTCTCTCCTCCTCTGTGCAGTCCTCCAGTACGCCTTCAGGCCCTCACACCACCGCTACGCCTTCTGCCACAGCCTCAGCACCAGGGCACTCCACACCTCGATCAGCTACATCCCATAGTATCTCAGAATTGTCACCAGACTCAGAGTAAGTAGGGGACCAAGAGCCGTTGAACCACTGTGTACATCTGTTCATCCACTCAGGCACCCACCCACTCATCCATCCTTCCCTCCAAAAGGTATTTACGGATGGACATCATGCCCTCTGAAGTCCCTTTCTGTTCTGAAGTTTCATAATTCTAGGGGATAGTTTGAAAGGTATAATAGCTAGGACCTGGCAATTACTGAATATAGGGGTGAGGGAGAGGGAAGAGTCAGGATGACTTGGAGATTTTTAGGCCTTGGCAATTAGAAAGAAGGTGATCCCTGATAGAATCAGAAAGCTGAGGGAAGGGCTAAGTTTAGGGTGGTGGGTTCTGGTTAGGGCAGGTTGTGTGTAGAGGAACATTTTAATGATACATAGAATAAGTGTCGAGTGCTTTGCAGACCTTAAATGTGAACTGTTGTTATTACTCAGCAGGCAATTGGAAATGTAGGCCTGGAACCCTGGAACTCCTGAAGAGTAGGATGGAATATATATGTTTGGGAGCCATCTCCACCTCCCATATGAATCAATGACATCATTAGGAGAGAGGATAAAGAAAGGAGAGAAGAGTTCAGAGTGTTCTCAAAAATGGGAGGTGGACATTGGTGAGGGACAGTCTGTGACAAGGCTTCCTCATTAGAAGAGGAGAGAGAATAGAGAAGTTAGCAGGGAGAAAGAAGCAAAATGACCTACCTTTTATCTTCTGGCCAGTCACTTCATTAGTCAACCTGACCTTTCACTGACCTCTTTCTTTAGATTTAATTTTATTTTTCAGTTAACAGGCTTCCCCCCTCCCCTTCCCATATCCCTTTCTCCCATGGATGAAAACCAAAAAGAAAGAATGAATGAAAGAACAAGAAAACCCTCAAAACAAATATGTATAATCAAAACAAATTCCCTCATTGGCCATGTCTAAAATTGTGTGTTTCATTCTGCATTTCGAGTCCCTCACCTATCTGCCAGGAGTGGGTAGCATGCCTAATTACTGGTCAGTTGGAATTGTGGTGGTTATTGCATGGCTCAGAATTCTCAAATTTTTCTTCTTTTTTTAAGATCTAATTTTATTTTGTTTTTAGCTACAATCTTTTCCTTTTACCTTCTCCCTCTTCATTAAGAAAGCAAGAAAAACAAAACCCATTAGAAATGTGATGTTGTTGTATAAATTGTTCCGGTTCTGCTGACTTCACTCTGCATCAGTTCATACAGGTCTTCCCAGTTTCTTATGGAACCTGTCCATTTACCATTTCTTAGCCTTAATATTTCATTACATTCCTATGCCATTAATTTGTTTATCCGTTTCCCAATAAATCCTTCTCCTGATTTCTGACCCTTCATCAACTTATGACTGATGAGTTTTTGATCCCTGGGAAATTTCTAACCTTTTTTCACCTTTTTGACTTCTGTCCTTTGCAGAGTCACAAGAAGTAAGGGCCACTCCTGAGAAGCAGACAGAAACAAAGAAGAAGTGAACGGAGTGAAAAGAGAAGGAGGTGGTTTGAAGGGAGGCACAGACAGACATCTCCAACACAAGTTTGGAGTCTCTCCTTTCTACCAGTCCTGGATTAGACAGAGGAGAGTTTGGGGGTGCCAGGATCCCTTCCCCCTCTCTTCCTACATTCAGACCCACTCGCTTGTGAGAGGAGGGGCTCCCACTGGCCCATCCCAAACTGGATCTTCCTTTCTATAACACTTGGGCACTGTGTGTGCATGAGTGTGCATGCTGGTGCGTGTTTGAGGAGGGGCCAGGGCGTAGGAGGACTTTTATATATTTTGTACCTTTGTAATCAGAGAGAAAGATGTCTATCCTTATTTTTAACCTTTTCTGTCCCATGACTTCCCTGGGCTAGG
Organism: Gymnobelideus leadbeateri; assembly: GCA_011680675.1. Lineage (NCBI taxonomy): Eukaryota > Metazoa > Chordata > Mammalia > Diprotodontia > Petauridae > Gymnobelideus > Gymnobelideus leadbeateri. The sequence continues at coordinate 247,847 of WOXC01012483.1, forward strand.
TTGAGCTGGTCTGGTCTGGGGAAAGTGGTTGGGTTGGGACAAAGTGAGGAGCTAGCAGGGTCTGTGGTCTCCCTCCATCCATCCCTAAGGCACCATCTTTCTGCATTTAGCCACCTCTTCCTGTTCCCTGGTGCCATCATCAGTCTTTCCCATCATCATGGAACTGGGAAGGATCTTAGAGATCATCTGATTCCATCCCCTTATTTTATCAAGAGGGAAAGTGATTTGCTTCAGATCACACCAGGTGGTTACATAGTGGCAGAGTCAGGATTTGAAACCATGTCTTCTGGCTGTAAATCCAGGGCTCTTTCCATTATACTCCTCTCCTGTTAGCCCACTCCTATCCTGCCCTTAAGTGGCTCTCCCTTTCCTCTTTAGGGTCTCCTCTGGAGGCTGGGCCCCCTGCAAAGGAATCCTCTCCCTTCAGCCCTTTTCTCTCTTCTCAGAAGCTGATGGGGACGAGGTGTCCGACCTCCCTCTCTCCCATTCCTCATACTTTATTGTTCATAAGATTTTTTTGAACAGTAACTTCCTATTTTGTTTTCTTCCCTAGTGGCCTGAGAGCCAAACTCCTGAGGGGGGTATGCCCAGATCTCTAGAGCCTGCTCTTTCCCAGGACAGAGATTGATGGAGGTGGTTCCTTCCTGGGCTGAGTAGATGTCTCAGTCTTTTCTTGTAACTGAGCCTGATAGGTCAGGGAAGAAAATTTCTCCCCTGCCTCAGGACCCCGCTTCCTGGCCTTCAGGTTAGGGAGGAGGAGGAGTGTGTCTTCAGACTCAGCTTGTGGAGGGGGTGATAAATACAGACCATCCCCAGGCCCCATACTAAGCTACATGTATGTATGTATTGTGGAGTCACCCTACCCCCCTCCCCACCATTTACTGCCTTATAATCCTCCGGGCCCAATCGGAGTTTAATATTTATTCAAGCAGCAGACATAATGTTTACAGAGCAAGGCTTGCCTTCCTCGATTGTTGGGGTGGGGGGAAGGGGTGCCAGGCCTTTTATTCAGATACATTCCATGGTATCCTCCTCCTGCCCCCCAGGATGGCCCAAGCTGGGAGAGACCTCCTATTACACTATGAAACTGGGGAGGAGGGGGTAGTGGTTCTTCCCTCCTGTCCCTAAGGCCTGGGATGGGGTGGTTTGATTTTTCTCATCCCCCTCTCCCCATCCCTCTGCCAGGCTATTTATGGTTAGATGGGGGTACAAATTGGGGACGACTACCTCCCCTAACTATGTTTACAGGAAATCCCTCAGGCTTAGTCCTCTGGTGACTCAGTTCTTCCTGTCTTCTCTATTTTCTTAAAAAGAGGAAACATACTTGGTAGGGCTTCTTTCATAAAATGGGCTTTTTTGTTTACAATATGGAATTTTGGACTTTGTTACTTTGTTTACATTTTGGAACTATGGGACTTTGTTTACAATTTGGAACTTTGAAATTTTTTTACTTTGTTTATGGTTAAGCTCTTTGGATTTTGTTACTTTGTTTACAACTTAGAATTTTGGACTTCAAGTTACTTTGTTTACAGTTGGGGGGTGGAGGGGGAGACATAAGGGATTGGGAAGAACAAAATGTGAGGATCCGCAGCTTATATCTGAAGCTCCTTCCTCTAAATGTCTGTCAGCCCAAAGGTCATACATTACCCCCTGCTTCCATAAACCACTGAAAAGGCCCCAGTACATTTGTACCCCTGGCTCATGGGGAACAGGGTGTCTTTGTCCTTAGAGGAAGGAGGCTCTCCCTCCTACTTGAACTGGACAGTGCAGAATTTGGGGGGCCACCATTTGCCAAGGAGATTAAAAATTCTGTCACCTAAGAGTGCCAAATCCCCCTTCCAGCCACATCCCTGGTCACTCACATTCAGCTCACCTTCATGCTCTCCCACTCCAGTGCTGCTTGTGCCCTGGCTTGGAGTGGGGAACCAGGTCTGATTGATCCCTTGGAGAAAATATAATTCAGAGCTGGAAAGGCCCTCAGTGATCATGGAACCCAACCATCTCATTTTATGATGGGGGGCAGGGAGAGGAGACATTCAGAGTGGTTAAATGACTTCTCCGGGGTTACAGCTAATAAGTGGCAGAGTTGGGGCTCAAATCTTGAGTCATTGCTCTTTCCATAACACATCCTACCCTCTGCACTGTCCTTCCATGTCTCCCATTCTGTAGACAGCCACAGAAGGGGGAAGCTGTTTCCCTCTCTGGCTCCCAGCAGCCACTTCCCTATCTGTATAAATTGTGAAAGCCCGGAGAAGAGGTTGGGAATAAACTTCTATAGAAAACAGCTTCAGCCTCCATCTGTCCTGAGGAGAGAAGAGGGGAGGGTGGGTACGGGTTCTGGGGGCTTTCTAACCAGTGTCAATGCCTGGAGCAGCCTAAGATTTCCAAGACAGGGTGACCTGGCTTCAGTGTTAGATGGGTGCTGAAGCAGGACTTCCCTCCTAAAGGAATCCTCAACTATTTTTAGCTTCATTCCTCACCCCACCCCCACACTGGAAAATCCCAGTCCAGACCAGATAAGCTACCTCTCCTGCGTTGGATTTACCCTCCAGTCCTTCATGTCTGATAACATAATCTCTGCCACTTTTCTCCTTTTAGACCTCTAGTCACTGGGTAATAGATTAACAAGTAGTATAGGAGACCTTAGAGATTTTCTAGCCTAAACCTCTCATTACACAGAGGAAGAATCTGAAGCCCAAACCAGCTGAATTGCCCAGTGTCACAACTAGTTTAGTAACAGATCTAGAACTCAAATCCAGGTGATCTGACTCTAAATTCAGTGCTTTTCCATTAGGTAAAAACATGAAAAAAACTTGCTTATAAAATTTGTAGATGATCCCAAACTGGGAGGGATATTTGGAATCATGGAGCCAAGCTTGCAGAGAAGAGAGGAGCCTTCAAGAATTTCCTCTAACTCTCTAACGTTATAGATGGGAGAGCTGGGAACTGAGAAGGGGAAAGTGATTTGCCCAAGATCCCACAATGGCAGTTAGGATTAGAACCCAGATCTGCTAACTCCAGGGTTCTTAACACTGCAGGATGACATTTGGAACCAAGGTCTAGTGAATAAACAGGGTGATAAAGGATATCAGAATTGGGATCCAAAAACATTGCAACAGACTAGAACAGTGGGTTAAATCTAAGAAAATTATATTCAATTGGGATAAATGTAAATTATTTTTGGCATTTTAAAAAGTCAGTTTAAAGGGCTGCTAGGTGGTGCAGTGAATAGGGCACCCGACCTGGATTCAGGAGGACCTGAATTCAAATCCGGCTTCAGACACTTAACACAAAAACTAGCCATGTGACCTTGGGCAAGTCACTTAACCCCAATTATCCTCCAAAAAGCAAAAAAAAGAAAGTCAGTTTAAAAAAAATCTAGGTAGCAGATATTTCATGTGACAAGATTTGAGAGTTTTAGTGAATTAATCCTTGTTTGTGACACAAAGGGTATACTTCAAGGACCTCTAAACTTCTCTTTGCCTCCACCTGGTAGAGTCTGGAAATGTCAGTAACACTACATTGATAGCACAAGGTCCCTTTGAAAGCCCTCAGGCTCATGAAGCATCGAACAGAATGGGTTCTAATTGTGTAGTAATGGATAGAGAAAGGACCTAGACCCAAGTCTTGCCTTTACAGAGGTAAGAACACTCCTTTTTTCCGCCGTAGAGACCCGTACAATTCCAAACAGGACTTTTCTCTTCTTTAGCTGTCCTTCCACAGATGTTTCCTGGCAGTTCTCCCCCAAAAGATAATGCTAGCATTCCCAAGTGCTGATCTGTGGTGAGGTTACCTGGAATGCACGCTGCCAGTGTTAAGGTTCCAGACTATTTACCCCTATTTTTACAAAGCGTCTCACAGCCCTATCTTAATATCATATGGTGCTGCCCTGCTTAAGTCAATCTCCCACTCTGAGTTAGGGTGAAGTCACTTCACTTAGCTCCCACTTCCAGTTTCAGCAACTCCTCCTGAATCTTGTGGACATTAAAAGGATATTCCATTTGCCTTTCCACTACTGTTTGTCTTTGGGGCAGCTGGCTGGGCCATACAAATTGGCCTGGACAGTTTCAAGAAAGAACTGGAAAAGAAAGAGGGGAACCTCATTAAAAATTATTTTAATTGTCTATAGTGTATTGTGGTCCTAAGATAGCTCTTAAATTTCCTTCAGTGCTGAGGGCTTTAGAAACTCAAGCTATAATGACATGTTCATAGTTTCATCAGTGGGGAAAATAATCATCTTTTTTTTTTTTGTACTCTCTTCCTAAGGATGAACTATCAAGACAAGGGTAGCAAATTGCTTTTCCAGGCCTGTTCTTCCTCAACCTCTCCATTATGTCCAATGGGCATTATTTCTCTACACAAGCCATGTTTAAAAATACTAGGGAAAGTGGCATCTCTCTTACAAAGCCCCTTTTCCTTGCAAACAATTTCATTTTCAATATTTTGGAGTGACTTGGCCAGCAACATTGGCAATTTCTCCTGTAATTGACATTCACTTAAAAATTATAGAAATATAAAATGTTTGTGAAAAGACAATGCCAGATAATGTTACTGTCAAATTTTAGATGGATTCCTCAAATAATTGACTTTTATAATCCTGGCCCTGTTGAGAAGGTAGGGCAAAGAGTCTGTCTTGGGCTTGTAATATGACATGGTAGTCAGAAGATCTAAGGTTGAATCAAATGAAGTGTGGAGACTTGGGGTGGCCAAAGTAGGAGTCCTGCTGTTCTCTGCTCTAGTCGGATCACTCTGGAGTATCACATTTGGTTCCAGGAGTCCCATTTTAGGAAGGAAATTACCAAATTTGAGCTTGTGCAGAACAGAGTGGCCAGGATGGGGTGGGGGGTTGGATTGAAGATTCTATATAAGGATCTATTGAAAGATGGGATTGTTTATGCTGAAGAGAAGACTGGTGTGACACGATAGCTTTCTTCAAATATTTGAAGGGTTGGTCCTAGGGAAGAGGAATTTGGCTACTTCTGCTCTGCCCTAGAAGGCAGAAGGAAGAGCAATTGGGGTGGGGAGGGGAAGGTAACAGGAGGTATATTTTGCCTAGATGTAAGGAAGAACTTTCTAACTAAAGCTTTCTCAATAATGGAAGATGTGTTGGTATGCAGTGAACATTCTTTGCAGGAGGCCCTTCCTAGTTCCCTTTAGTTCATGCCTTCCCCTTGGAGATTGCTTCTTATCTACTCTATGTATATCTTATATATGCACCTTGTTAGTTACATACTTTATCCTCCATTAAAATGTAAGCTGCTTTAGGACAGGGAACATATAAAGATTTCTTGCACATAGTAAATGTAATAAATACTTTTTAATCAATTGGTTGATTTGACATGTTCAAGTTTAGGTTGGACATACATTTACATGTCTTTAAAGGTTAAGGGAGTGGTGGAGTTCTGAGATCCCTTCCAACTCAGATGTTTTGGTTTCTGATCCTATCTCCAGTCTTGGGATCTCAAACAAGTTGGAAAGCTGAAATCTTTTTCTTTGCTTTTCGTAGGGGGGAGAGCAGGGCAATTGGGGATAAGTGACTTCCCCAAGGTCACACAGCTAATAAGTACTAAGTGCCTTATTAAGACCAGATTTGAACTCAGGTCCTCCTGACTCCAGGGCTGGTGTTCTGTTCACTGTACAAAAGCTGAAATCTTTGATAAGCTAAAGAGCTCTTTGTCTCCTTCTTACCCCTGCAGTAGCCCTGGGTACCCTAACCTCTTACTCCAACTGATCCTGTGAACCCTGATTTTCCCTCAACCTTGTCCTCTTAACATCATTCCCCTCTCCACATACAGGGGTTGGTGCTAAGGGGCTGAATATTGTGTATCCAGCCACTGGATAAAAGCAAAAGGGGGAGAGGGACCTTCTGAAAGCATTGCAAGTCCCTAGGGTCACAGATTTATACCCCATGTCCACCTCTAGGAATAGTCCCCAAGGGAAGAAGACAGGAAGTATGGCCATAGGGCCCGGGGCCTGGCTGAGAGGTAACACTGAAGAACCCATTCCATGGCCATGACTTACCTTTCCTGTACTCCCTTAGCTCTTTAAGACAAACCAAATCATCCCCCTGGCTCCTTGCCTTTCTTTTCTCTTCCTAAGACAACTCTGGTCTGAATTCCCACCTCTAAAGGCACTAGAAAATTATCCATCAGAGATCTAGGGCCCCTTACCCTAATCAGGTTTGGCCCAGAAGCCTCCATTCTGATCTGGCTGCAGAGAAACCTGATGATGACCCACTGACTACCTAGCTTCATGCCTCACCTGACTGGAAAAGCTTGGCCTGGGAATGGTCTCTTTGACCCTCCCTATTTAGATTTATGGAGATATGGAGCAGGGGGTAGAGAGGACTGCCTCTAACCAGAGTCATAGAATGTTAGGATCAATAGAAACAATAATTTCATTCAAGAGAATGATAATAATGAAACAACATACCAAAATTTGTGGGATGCACTAAAGGCAGTTCTCAGGGGAAGTTTTATATCCCTGAGTGCATACTTAATTAAAGCAGAGAGAAGGGAAGTCAATGAATTGAACATGCAATTGAAAAAGCTAGAAAAAGAACAAATTGAAAATCCCCAATTAAGTACTAAATTAGAAATATTGAAAACCAAAGGTGAGATGAATAAAATTGAAATTAAGAAAACCATTGAATTAATAAATAAAACTAAGAGCTGGTTTTATGAAAAAATCAACAAAATTGATAGACCCTTAGTCAATATGATAAAAAAAAAAGAAAGAAGAAAACCAAATTATGAGTATCAAAAATAAAAAGGGTGAATCCTTCCTCCAATGAAGAGGAAATCAAAAAAATAATGAGGAATTATTTTTCCCAATTGTATGCACACAAATATGACAATCTTAGTGAAATGGATGAATATTTACAAAATCACAAGTTGCCCAGATTAACTGAAGAGGAAGTGAAATACCTAAATAACCCCATCTCAGAAAAAGAAATCAAACAAGCCATCAATGAACTCCCTAGGAAAAAATCTCCAGGGCCAGATGGGTTTACTAGTGAATTCTATCAAGCATTTAAAGAACAATTGATTCCAATACTCTACAAACTATTTGGGAAAATTAGTGAAGAAGGAGTCCTACCAAAATCTTTCTATGACACAAATATGGTACTGATTCCTAAATCAGGAAGAGATAAAACAGAGAAAGAAAATTATAGACCAATTTCCCTCATGAATTTAGATGCAAAAATTATAAATAAAATATTAGCCAAAAGACTCCAACAACTTATCACAAAAATAATACACTCTGATCAGGTAGGATTCATTCCAGGAATGCAAGGATAGTTTAATATTAGGAAAACCATCAGTATAATTGAGCACATCAACAATAAAACTAGGAGAAACCACATGATCATCTCAATAGATGCAGAAAAGGCTTTTGACAAAGTACAACACCCATTCCTATTAAAAACACTAGAAAGTATAGGAATAAATGGAGCCTTCCTCAAAATAGTTGATAGCATCTATTTAAAACCATCAGCAAGTATTATATGCAATGAGGATAAACTAGAAGCCTTTCCAATAAGATCAGGAGTGAAACAAGGGTGTCCACTATCACCCCTCTTATTCAATCTGGTACTAGAAACACTAGCAGTAGCGATTAGAGAAGAAAAAGAAATCAAAGGAATCAAATTAGGTAAAGAAGTGACCAAGCTATCACTCTTTCCAGATGATATGATGATATACTTAGAGAATCCTAGAGAATCAAGTAAAAAACTACTAGAGACAATAAACAAATTTGGCAAAGTTGCAGGATATAAAATAAACCCACACAAATCCTCAGCATTCCTGTACATCTCTAATGAAACTCAACAGCAAGAGATAGAAAGAAAAATCCCATTTAAAGTCACTGTAGACATTATAAAATATTTGGGAATCTACTTGCCAAAACAAACCCAGAATCTATATGATCACAACTACAAAACACTTCTCACACAAATAAAAGCAAATCTAAATAGTTGGAAAAATATCAATTGCTCATGGCTGGGTCGAGCTAATATAATAAAAATGACAATTTTACCCAAACTAAACTATATATTTAGTACCATACCAATCAATTTACCAAAAAACTACTTTTTAGAGTTAGACAAAATAATAACAAAATTTATTTGGAAAAACAAACGGTCTAGAATATCAAGGGAATTAATGAAAAGAAACGCTAGGGAAGGTGGACTAGCTATGCCAGATCTTAATCTGTATTATACAGCAGCAGTCATCAAAACTGCTTGGTACTGGCAGAGGTGTAGAGTAGTGGATCAGTGGAATAGATTAGGTGAAGGAGACCCAGCAGTTAATGAATATAGCAATCTATTGTTCGATAAGCCCAAAGACCCCAGTTTTTTGGGATAAGAATGCACTATTTGACAAAAACCGCTGGGAAAACTGGAATACAGTATGGCAGAAACTGGGCATAGATCATTATCTAACACCATATACCAAAATCAAGTCCAAATGGGTGCATGATCTAGGTGTAAAGGATGATACTGTAAGCAATTTGGGAAAGCAAGGAATAGTTTACCTGACAGTTCTGTGGAGAGGGGAAGACTTTAGGACCAAACAAGTATTAGAGAGCATTATAAAATGCAAAATGGATAATTTTGATTACATTAAATTGAAAAGCTTCTGTACAAACAAAGCCAATGTAACCAAGATCAAGAGGGAGGTGGGAAATTGGGAAAGAATTTTTACAACTTGTGTCTCTGATAAAGGACTCATCTCTAAAAATTATAGAGAATTGAGCCAAATCTATATGAATACAAGTCATTCCCCAATTGATAAGTGGTCAAAGGATATGAACAGGAAATTTTCAGAGAAAGAAATTAAAGATATCTATAAGCATATGAAGAAATGCTCTAAATCACTAATAATTAGAGAAATGCAAATAAAAACAACTCTGAGATACCACATCCCTCCAGTCAGATTGGCTAATATGACAAAACAAGAAAGTGACAAATGCTGGAGAGGATGTGGACAAATTGGAACACTAATACATTGCTGGTGGAGTTGTGAACTTATCCAACCATTCTGGAGAGCAATCTGGAATTATGCCCAAAGGATTATAAATAATTTCATACCCTTTGACCCAGGCATACCACTTCTAGGGTTTTATCCCAAAGAGATCATAGAAGTGGGAGGAAGACCCATATGTACAAAAATATTTTTAGCAGCCCTTTTTGTGGTTGCAAAGAATGGGAAACTGAAGGGGTGCCCACCAATTGGGGAATGGCTAAATAAGTTGTGGTATATGAATGTAATGGAATATTATTGTGCTATAAGAAATGAAGAGGTGACGGATTTCATAATTACCTGGAGAGACTTATACAAACTGATGCTGAGCAAGAAGAGTAGAATCAGAAGAAATCTGTATACAATCACAGACATACCATATCTGTGATGACCAACTATGACAGACTGGACTCTTTTCAGCAATGCAGTGATATAAGTTAATCCCAAAAGACTCAAGAAAGTGAGAAATGTGCCATCCAGAGATATAACTAGAAAGAACTGAACCTGAATCCTGATGGAAGCAAACTAAATGATCTTGTTCCTTTCATTGTTTGGTTTTATTTATTCCTTACCATCTTTCATCCCACCTAGTACAATACGCCTTTGTAATTGGAATAATGTCTAATATGAATGCATTTGCAGATCATATACTGGACTATATGCTGTCGTGTGGAGAGGGGGGAGGGAAGTAAAGGACATTTGAAAATCAAGGAACTATGGAATTGAAACTTATTAACTGAAACTAAACTAATAAATTAATTTAAAAAAATCAGAAAGATCACATCAATGAATCCATGTGATCTATATATATTTACTACAGTATAATGTAAACATAACTTTTATATGCACTGGGATACATTTTTTCATTTTGTCTTTTTATCTGTAGCACTAAGCACAGTGCCTTCCACATAATAGATACTTAACAACAACAACAAAAAAAGAATGTTAGGATCCTAAAGATAATCTAGGCAGCTACTCATGTTTACAGAAGAAGACACAAATGCAGTGTCTGGGGGCACCTCCCCACCACTGCTCACAGGGAAATCTGATGGATATTCCAGGTCCATGGTACTATTAGCCCCTGAAACTAGTTAACAAGCTCCCACTGATGTATTTCCCTAGGCAGGTGGCTAGATGGCATAGTGAGTGGACTGCTGGATCTGGAGTCAGGAAAACTTCAGTTCAGATGTGGCATGAAAATCTAAAAGAGATGTGTGACCCTGGGCAAGTCACTCAATAGTGAGCAAATAACTTCTGCCTGTCTCAATTTCCTTATCTGTAAAATAGGGCTAACAACAGCACTTACCTCCTAGAGTTGTTGTGAGGAGAAAACATGAAAATATTTGGAAAGCCCTTTGTAAATAGCTTTTATTATTTTTACCCCAGACAGTGTATTAGCCAGAGGACATAATTAATTCAAAGCCAAAACACTTAATAGCAAGGAAAGTTGCAATGAGATATTTCTCCCATAAACCTGGGGATATATAATACACATTGCATCAGTGGGAAGAACCCATTGGGAACACTTCACAAAGGGGACAAAGTGTGTATGGGAATATAGGTAGGGAAAATAAGGCCAAGGTACCCTTGCATCCAACCCTCTATCAATGCCCAGGGCCACTGATGTTTCCCAGGGATGTTGCTGCTCTACTCTCACAGTTGCTGGTCTCTGATCTCAGCAGGACAGACAAACTGCCAGCTGCTGCTCTGTTGGACCATCTCTTTCATGGGGAGATTGGGTGCTATCCCAGTTTTTTAGTTTAAAGCTTAAAGGAGAGGCTTTTCTCTGGCTCTTTTAGAAAGGCAGAACTTTTGTCCCAGAACCAGCAGAATGCCTCCCCTGTTTTGTTCCCTCAGTCTTGGCTACTGAGGCTTTTCATTTTCCAGGCAGGAGAACCTCAGACACAAACTGCTGAGCTCTAGCACAAACTCTAGGGCTTATTCTTTTCTTTGAGCATATCTTCCCTGATAGGCTTTGAAGCCCTCAGCAAGGTTCTTTATCCTAGTTAATAGTGAATAATCTATATGTTTCATAATTTTCAATGGTAAGCCCAGTAACGGGTATTTCCCCTGTAATTACCAAACAGCATTTAGATTGGAGATTCTTGTTTTTTCAGACCCTAATTCTCCTCTTCCAAGCAGATAAATGAGTGGAGAAAAACCCTGAGGGAAGTCACTAAGGGGGGGGGGGGGACGGGACTGTCTCTGCAACAACCTCAGCCTACCAGCTAAGCTACATTCCTAGCCAAGCCTCTTTCTATGTTTCTGCCGTCGGAGTCTGAAAAGGACATTTTCCAAGGTTATCCAGCTGACCAATGACAGAATGCTTCCATTGGCAGCTTTTCCTTTCCTTTTCCTCAATCACTTGCCCCATCTTAGACTCCCAGAAGCAACCATAGCTTGTGTTCTCTAGAAGACAGCTTCCTGGGGAAGACCCACATATTTCTAATCATTGGTAGGTGTGTGTAAATATAGAGTTGAGGATGGGGAGAGGGAAGGGGACCTGTTTTGTACTTTGAAGGAGAACAATGGGGGTGGATTAATCAGACCAAAAGTTGGGCATAAAGGGAGGCACCTTTATGGATTCCCCCTTTCTCCAGCTATCTAGCTTCCCAGGCCTCTCTTCCAAACATCTTTGGATAACTGATGTAGACTTGAGCCCAATCTGCATTTTTCTTTGAGGTTTTGCTTGTAGATGTTTTCAAGTTTTTGTCTTCTTTGCGTCTTGAGCTTCCCTGTCACCTTACTAACTCTTTGTAGCCAAATTCTTCACTTTCCCCTTGATTTCCAGCCTCATTTTTTTTTACTTTAACATGTAAACCCATTCCCACTCCGTGTACTAGTTTAGGGGTCCTCTTATATATATATATATATATATATATATATATATATTTTTTTTTTTTCCCCCCAGTCCCAGTGCTTCCTGTTCTGGTATTCTTAGTTTTCTTTTAGTCCCTGAGTGCTGGGATGTTTCCAGCCCTGCTGCTGCCACTACCACTACTGGACTCCTGGTCAGCCCCCACTGATCTCAGCTGTCTTCCCAAGCTGTTCTGGACTAGAAAAAATGACTCCCTGTGACTTTTTCTTGGTTTTCCTGATAAGGATTTGGTCTGGCACATTTATCTAGGTTGTTATGGAGGTGTGTGGGAAGAACTAGGCAAAAATGCTGACTCCTCTCCCCAGATGATTGATTTAGAGCAAGTTGTTCCGACATTTCAATGGCGTTCACTCTTCATGACCCTGTTTGGGGTTTTCTTGGCAAAGTTACTGGAGTGGTTTGCCATTTCCTTCACCGCATTTTACAGATAAGAAAACTACGGCAAGCTGGGTTAACTGACTTGCCCAGGGTCACTTGCTAGTAAGTATCTGAAGTGGGATTTATACTCAGGAGGAGGAATCTGCCAGGCTTCAGGCTGGGCACTCTATCCCCCTTCTCTCATAACTGTCCCGTAGGGGCTCTTCCTTCCCCACAAAGGCCCTCGCTCACATTAATGTTTCTAAATGCCTAAATTAAAGGGTTGGATTACATTAGGTTACATTACATTGTATTACAAAGAAAACCGATATATGTGGAAATACGGTTATTAAAATGCTTTTTAAAAACCAAGTCCACAGGTATCTACATTAAGAGCCCTATGACAAGGTCTAGGAAGAAGCCAGGGACGTAGGTGGCAGCCCTAAAGCAAAGGTGTGCTGGGTAGGGACTACGTGTCGGGACCACGGGTGTTCCGCCGCTACGGGTCCCTAGGAGGGACAAACGGGGGCGACCAAGCCTAGGCAGGGAGGAGCCTGGAGCTGTCGCCCGGACTCCCTACCTCTCTCTCAGCCCCTCGCTTTCCGAGTCTTACGAAAAGAGGGTCTCGGGAGAGGAAGGGGTTAAAGCTCCCTCTGGTCAACCCTGCCTTCTCCCTTGCGTCACGGGACCCGCCCCAGACCCGAGCTCTGATTCGTAGACAACCTACCATACGGTGCGCTGATTGGCCGTTGGGACCGCGCACGGCTCCCCGTCGGGTCCCGCCTCCTCCGTGGCCGGCGAGGAGCCGTTGTGAAGCGAAGCGGAGCCGAGGAGAGCCGGCCGAGGCCTCTTTGAACCTTGGACTCGGACTCCGCCCAGCCATGGGGCCCCCAGAGCCGCCCGGGTGAGTGGTGCCTGAGGCACCGGTGCAGCTCTGGCCCTCTGGGTCCTACTGGACTGATCTTTCCGGCTCCGACTCCAACGTGACTGGCTTCTGACCCGCGAGCCGGGTCACCCTAAACTTGAACTTTGACTCCCGACCCGACCCGACCCCCCCCCCCCCCCCAGTCTGGTCCCTGAGTTGATTCCTATTCTCCCCCAGCACCCCCAGCCCATCTCAACTTTACTCTGTATTTTTGACCTCTGGTTCTCAACTCTGATAACTCAGCCTCTGCCTATGAGCCCCAACCCTAGTCACAGACCCTGGTCTGACCTTTGACCCCCGCCCACTTTATCCGATCCCCATCCTAGCTTTTGATCCCAACCCACTTTGGGAGGGGTGGGTGTCCCCTCATATCCTGACCTTTGACCTTAAGCCTGACCTTTGACCGCCCTCTTGATTTTTTTTTCCCCCAGGTGTCCCCAAACTCCCTCCCCAAGTCTTTCCAATGGTCGTTCCTTCCCCCTACTCCCCAGTCTGTGGTCCTGGTATCTCATGTGGGAGGCAGGTCCAATCCAGGCCTCGAGATGTTCAGGCTTGTGTGGATTGTTTGTGGTGGGAGAACCTTGTTCCAGGGTAGACAGGGACAGAGACAAGAACAGCGCTGCTATGCTCCTGGGGCCCCATGCTGATGGGGGGGTGGAGGTCTCCCCCACCCCCCTCCTCATGCCAGACCTAAGTGTCCCCCGGCTCCCTGGGATCACCTGCCAAACCCCAGCCCCCAGCACAGTGCCTTGCTCATATATGTTGTGAGACTTGAGTAACGGTGACCCAGGGAAGGAGGATTGGACTTTGTTCCTTAGCATCAGTGGGAGGAAGCTCCAGAGAAGCACGTGTCTGTTCTGTCAAGGCTCTCCCAAAGTGGACAGGCTGCCTCCGTAGATAGCAGGTTCCCCATCACCCGAGATCCTCAGGCAGAGGCTTGATGGCCACCGCTTGACTGTATGGCAGGTGCTAGAGGATTCCTGGTCAGGGAACACATTGGACTCAGTGATTCTCTGATCTCTGGGCCCATCTTTGATGGATCTTTGGTCCATCGTTGATCTATCCTTAGGCCCCAGGGTCTGTTTCCATGTTGTTTGTTGGGAGTCTCCTTGCCAGCTGTATAGCACTATAAGCCATCAAATCACTATAAGCCGAGGCATAAGCTTGTGGCCTCTGAGCTGTGCCCACCTGGTCTCTTCTCTCCCTGGGGTCCTGTCTGGATGACAGAACTCTTACAGGATCGAGGAAGGATCAGTTAAGGACTGATGCTGAGCCATAGATAAAGGACTGGAGAAGCTCAGGAGAGGAGCCAGCGCCCATGGACTGGAGAAATGCAGTTCAGTTTTTGGAAACATTCTTTACTAAGTATCTGCTGTGTGAGAGGCACTCTGCTAGGCACTCTGGGTGTCCAGACAAAAAAAGAAACAGCTCCTGCCCACAAAGAGCTTACACTTGGGGAGAAGGGATACAATGAAACCACAGATGAGTCAAAAGAAAGTAACCTGAGGTGGGAGAAAACCCTAAGAGTTGGGGTCTCGGGGAAAGCTTCATTCACATAGGATGTTGCACCTGAGCCTTGAAGAAAACTAGGGCTTGGGGCAGCTAGGTGGCACAGTGAATAGAGCACCGGCCCTGCAGTCAGGAGGACCTGAGTTCAAATCTGGTCTCAGACACTTAATACTTACTAGCCATGTGACCTTGGTCAAGTCACCTAACCCCAACTGCCCCTCCAAAAAAAAGAAAAGAAAACTAGGGCTTGTGAGAGGAGGGAGTTAGGATTGGGTACATTCTGGGTGTTGGGGCTGGCCTTCACAAAGGGATAAGAAAGAGAGGGCAGTAGTGTGAGGGGATGACAGGGCCAAATGAACATTTGTTTTCTTTTAAAGATTGGGGAAACTGGGTGAATTTGTAGGTGACAGGGAAGGAGCCAGTGGATAAGGAGAAACTGAAATCTCAAGAGGAATTGGTTGGGAGAGGAAATGAGAAGAAATGAAATACTACCCAGAGTATAGCCCAGTGCCAGACATATTATGTGTACATAATAAATGCATGTTCATTGATTAATCTGTCAAGAGGATGAGCTTGGTAAAGATTCTGGGATCTTTAGATTTAGAGCTAGAAGGGACCTCAGAGATTATCTAGTCCAGCCTCTTTGTTTCAGAAATGAGGAAATTGAAGTCCAGAAAAGAGTTTAAAGTGGAGGGGGGAGGGGAGGGGAGGAAGGGAACCAGCATTATTAAGTGCCTGCCTGTGCCAGGCACTATGCCTCTCTGCTTAGATCTCATTTGTTCCTCACAGTAACCCCATGAGGTAGGTGCTATTAGAGAAAACTAAGGCAGATAGTGGTTAAACACTTGTCTAGCTAGTATCTGAAGCTGGATTTGAATTCAAGACTTCGTAAGGCCCAGTATTTTATCTACAAGGTCATATAGGAAGGAAGTTGCCTGAGGCAAAATTCAAACCCAGATCATATTATTGTAGAGTCTGTGTACCAAGGACCACCTTTCTCAGAAATTGGAACTAAGGAGGAGAGAGAATGAATGTGTGAGTTTGATATAGAGGGGTTTTGACGTGAGGTATGAAATAGGGGGAGAAGAGGTTAGTAATGTGTGTATTTTATTTTTCCCGTAAAAGAGGGGGCAAAGTTCCTAAAGTCTGGGCTTTGGTGGGTCTTGTGGTGTGTGTGTGTGTGTGTGTGTGTGTGTGTGTGTGTTTTGTAGTTTTATGTTAGAGGTGGGAAACTCATGGCCCACCAAAACCCAGAGTGTTTAACAAAATAAATAATAATATAATGCAGCTTAGATAATGTTGATTTGTGTTTTTTTAAGGGATCTGTTTTTATTTGAATTTGACACTGCTGGAAGAATCTTGAGAGAAGGAGAGGTCAGAATAGTAACTTCTGTGGAGAATCTTAGGGTACACACACATACACACACACACACACACAGTTAGGAGTATGACGTAGATGATGATTCAGCAAAGGAAACTGGGGAGTGGTGAGAGGGTAGGAGGGGGGCCAAGAGATCCAGACTTGAGAGAGTATCTAGGAGCAAAGGGTAGTTATTAGTGTCAGATGCCAGAGGGTGTGATAAAAAAATCAATCAGGGAAGAATAAAAAGATTTCGGTCCAGCAGTGAGGCTCTGTTTATGATGAGATAAGAAGTCTATGGTAGTAGTCTGCAAAGCTTAGTGATTTTCTCTTATAGAGTTCAGTCCTATGGAAGGAACAGATGGTAGGAGTAACTCAGGATTAGGGATTAGTAGGGCATGAATGGCAGAAATACCAGGCAAGAGGCAAAGCATTCAAGGGTAGAGGGCAGTGTCTTGTAGAAATGACTAATTATAGAATGAGAGCTAAGGGGAAGAATGTGGGGTCATATCAAGAATGATGGGCTGGGAGAACAGGGAATAAGTAAAGAACTAGAGGTTCTAGTGAAATAGGTTTAGGAGGAGTCAGGCGATAGGAAAAGTAGGAGGACGGGAGGTTTGGATTAGAGAGGAGAATTTCAGAGTTGCAGATCCATGGAACCATTTTCATTGCACTGGGGAGATCTGGAGTGGGACCATTTCTCTTGGTGCCTGACGTAGAGGGGATGTCAGAGGAGCCGGGGAGGGAGAGCCTGGGGAGTTAGAAGGGTCTTCAAAGTCGATATTGAAGTCTCTGAAGAGAGTGGTAGAGAAGGAGGACTGTGGGCTAGGGACCAAAGGCTGCTTGGAGACTATTGGAAAGTGAACTGGAGTTCAGTGGATGTCAGTGTCAGGGATGGGAGAGAGCGATCTGCATGAAATGAAGTTCAGAAGACAACAGGAGTAGGAGTGGGGTCTGGGAGTGGGGAGGGCCCAGGGAAGGGGAGCAAGAAGTATGCCCACTTCTCTTCCTGACTCAGAGTACTGAAGGATGTGAGAAAACGAGTGACCGGTAATGGAGAAGATGCTGAGGGGTGAGATGTCTGCAGGAGAAGAGCTCTTTTGTAAAGGAGAGAGTAGGGTCACAGGGACAGACTGGAAGGAAAGGAGAACGTAGGAATGGTCAAGCATTTGGCATAGTGAAAAGAGCGCTGACCTTGGGTTCAAATCCTGCCTCATACTTACTCTCTGTAAAATGGGGGTAATATTTCGGAGGGTTGTTGAGGTTCAGTTGAGATCAAGTATGTAAATCACACTGCAGACTTTCAAGTACCAAATAAATGTCAGTTGTTAAGTTAATTTTGAGGATGAGAGGTTAGGAACAGGGTTAGCAGGAAAGTCATGTTTTTACTTCAGCAGAGTGCCAGGTCTAGAGTGAAGACCTGAGTTCAGATCAGCCTCAGATACTTAACTAACTGTGTGACCCTGGGCAAGTCACTTAACCCTTTTTGCCTCAGTCTCCTTATCTGTAAAATGAATGGAAAAGGAAATGTCAAACTACTCCAGTATCTCTGTCAAGAAAACTCCAAATGGGTCATGAAAAATCAGACATGACTGAAAAAACAACTAAATAGTTTCTATTTCTAAAGGTCACCACCTTCACAAACATTTTCTTCAAAATGAGTTAGGTAGTGTGTCATTATCCCTGTTTTACTTATGGGAAAATTGAGGCTTCAAGAGGGAAAGGGACTTATTCAAAGTCACACAACTAATAATTGTTCATTATTAAATGTTAAAAGATGGGCCTAGGTCTTCTGTCTTCAAGTACAGTGTACTTTCCTATACCTCACACTACCTTCCTCATCTCCCATCATCCATTCCATCCCCTTCTTGCCAATCTCTTAGTCCTTATAAGCCTGTTGTAAGGAAATTGATTTGGAAGTTGTGAAGAGCTATAGAAAGGGAAGCTATTATCATCATTAGCTTCTACCTGGTCTCTGCCATCTTCTTTCCCTCTTCAGTTCATACTTTATAAACTGCCAGAGGCATCTTCCTCATCATTTACTGGGCTGAACTCATTACTCCTTTGGTCAGAAAGTTTCAATGATGCCCTGTTGCCTGTAGGATAAAATTCAAATTTTTTGGTCTGGCATTCAAGGCTCCACCAGAGCCAACATACCTTTCTAGCCTTATTTCAGTTTTCCTGCTTCATACTTTACCCTCAGACCAGTTGGATTTCTCTTTTACTCAAATATGTTCTAGACTTCCCAATCTCTGTGTCCTTGTTCATGCCATTCCCCATTGAATGCCCTCTACTCTTGGGGGGCCCCCCAATCTCCTGTTGAACTCCTGCCCATTCTTAAAGGTCCAGCTCAGACAGCATTTCTTCCATGAAATCTACTTTCCAAAATTACCAGTGGCCTCTTAATTACCTAATCTAATGGCCTTTTCTAGCGTTTAGTAAGTGCTTACTATGGAGGTACAGAGACAAAAGACAAATCCTGTCTTTAAGAAGCTTACAGTCTAGCAGGGGAGCAACAAGCAAACAAAAATGTATAAACAAGCCACACGCAGGATAAATGAGAAATTTGACAGAGGGACGCATCTGCATTAAGAGGAATTGGAAAGACTTCCAAGAAGTCTTTCTAGAGTACCATTTAGAAGATGGGGTTTTAGCTGGGACTTGAAGGAAACTAGGGCAGTCAGGAGGCAGAGGTGAAGGGGGAGAGCATTTTAGACATGAAGGACAGCTGGAGAAATTGCCCAGAACTGAGAGATGGAGTGTCTAGGTTGTGGAACAGCAAGAGGGAAAGTGTTACTGGATTGAAGAGTCAGGGCTCAGGTAGAAGAAGACTGGAAATGTAGGCTGGGGCTAGGTTATGAACTCTAGATTGTGGTTCAGTCATCTTTCAGTTATGTTCAACTCTCCGTGACTCCGTTTGGGATTTTCTGGGCAAAGATGCTAGAGTAGTTTGCCTTTTCCTTCTCTAGGTCTTATTACAGATGAGGAAACTGAGGCAAAGAGGGTTAAGTGACTTTCTCAGGGTCACACTGCTAGTAAGTGCCTGAGGCCAGATTTGAACTCACAGAGATGAGCCTTCTTGACTTCCTGACTGTTCACTGCGCCATGAACTCTAGAACTTCAGCTTTATATTACCAATTTCAAAATGATGCTTTCTCTTGATAATGCCTCTGGCCTCTTCAACTTAACACATACCAAACTGAGCTCATCTTTCCCCATCAAACCTAGCCCTCCTCCAAAACATTCTTATATGTCTTGATGATACTACCTGAGTTAACTTCAGTCATCTTTGATTTTCCCATTTCTTTTTTTTTCCCCATCCAGATTCTGTCTTTTGTGTCAATCTGCCATTTCTTGTATCCATTCCATTCTGTATACTCATTACCACCATCCTGGTTTGGACCCTTTTTCACTTCTTATCTGGACTCTAGTAGTAACTTCCACTGGATTCGCTGTCTCCTCTTTCCAACCTTTCATATACTTGCCAAAATAATCTTCCTAATTCAGTGTTTGAAGATTTTAGGATAAAATGCAGAGTCCTTATCTTAGGTTTCCCTGCAACATCTTGGCAGACACCAATAACCTAGATGCTGCCTTGATCCTGATAGGTAAGATTTTGCCCTATCTTCTTCATAGAGCAGGCTTTCACACATTTACCTTCCCTTCCCCTCACCAAGCTTCCAGGTTTGATTTGTATGTTAGAATTTAAACTCCTAGAGGGCAGGGACTGTCTTGCATGTGTTTGTGTCTCTAGGATTTAGCCCAGGAGTAAGCATTTCATGATGCTCCATCTACCATCCCCCACCCAGTCTCCATCTGTCTGTCTGTCTACCCTAACTAACTTAGCTTTCACAAAAATTTCAAGGTGTGGAAGCCTTCTACTCCAAATCTGTGCTTGAGCTGAAAGCTTTCCAGTGGTGGTGGGTAATTCAGTGTTTTCACTTTCGTATAGGTCTGCTTTGTGGAGGCTGTGCCTGAGCAGGAGTCTAACTGCCACTTGGACACTCTGTGCCTAGTTCTGCCCTCTGGGCAAGCAGACAAGAAGAACAAGTGTCATCCATTTTTCACACAACCGGTTTTCAGATCCTTGAAAACAGCTATGATGACTCCAGTGAAGTTGTAGAGGAAATGGCTCAAACTTGTGTACTATTGGGTTTGGGAGAAACACCTTTTCTCCAGAAAAAAGTCATCTTACAGGATTGTATAGAGACAGACTCTCAGTCTGTGTTTTGTTTTTTCAGCAGTAAGGTGAGCCCTCTGATTCTATCTTGAAGGAAGCCCTCACTGTCTTAAAGATCTCTTGCTCCACCAGGATACTCTGATGAGAAAACTTCCCCATTGGAATAACTCCTGAGACCTCAGAGTTAACATATTCTTCCCCATCTCATCTTGTCCCAATTACCCAGCCTCAAAAGAAGTTAAGTAACAGAATCTAGCTACCTGGTAGGTTGACTTGAACTTTTCCTTTTGTCACGAGCGGTGTAACACTATATATAGGTGCCTACCTCTCTTTTTTCTAGACTTGAGAAAGTGAGGGAGAAAAAAGTTAGCAATGCAGGTGAAATTCAGAGAGCCTATGGGAATTGGTTTCAGCCCTTGAGCTAACCAGCCCCAAATCATTCACTCTTAAATTTCAACCAGACTGACTTAGCTGTGTCCTAACCATCACTTGCTGTCTCCTGTGGTGCTTGTGTCTGGGATGCACTTTCTTCTCATCTGCGACTTTGGGCAGATGAAACACATTTCCCTTCCAGACGAGAATGTGCTTCCCATGGGGGCTGGGTGCCTTGTCTCTTACATTCCCCAGGGCAATGCACACAGGATGTTAATATACAGCTTAATACATTTTTGTTGAATTGAAGTTTTAGTGGTAAACTTTGGCTGCTGAGGCCAGGGGTGGTTGAAGGAAGTGGGACAGGAAGACTGGAAAGGCCAGTGTCAGGGAGGGTGAAGACAAAAGGAAGGGATCCATCCTGGTTCTGTTCCCCAGCTCCCCACTCCATCCTTCCTCCATCTTCCCTCTTTAATTGAAGGTGGAGATGGGGTGGGGCCCCCAAAGATTCATCATTAGGCTAGAGACTACTCTCCACCTTCTATCCCCTCAGCTGGGCTTGCTCTGTGAGGGCTCTGGGTCCTTAAACACCCAATGTGAGTCACTTAGCAGGAGGGAATGTTCTCCCCTTCCCCCCATTCTTGTATTCTCTGGGGAAGTTTAATCCCAAATAGCTAATTATAAGCCAGGGAGTGATAGTGACAGTGCCTGATTAAGTTCTTGATAGTTGAGACCTGGCAGGTTCTGGTTATCTCTCTGCTTCCAGAGAAACCTTGCTCCCCACATCCCCCACCCCATCCCCCATCCCAGTCTTTCTTGTATAGGAAGAATATTCTTCCCTTCCTCCTAGTCCTAATTCCTTCCAGGCTGAGCAGCAGGGACACCCAGGTGGTTTGGGGGCTCCAGGTGTTGCTGTGGCTGCCTCTCCCTCTTCCTTGGTGCAGGTATGGTAAGCTTCCTGGCAGGGGACACAAGTCCCCTTCCTCATGGAATGGAATGGGGGGAAATGAACATTCAGACTCTCCTTGGTACCTGTGTGTTGTTGGATCCCTGAGTGCATGGCTGATAACTGGGAGGACTCAGGATACTCCAGGTTTAGAGAGTGGGGTTTGTAGGGGTGGGGAGTCCAGTTTGCATAGAGAGCATGATGGAAATAGTGTGAAGTATAAATGGAGAGGTTGCTTGGTACCCTCGTGAAGCCTTGACTGCTTAACTGAGGAGTTTGGGTTTTATCTTGTAGGTAGAAAAGATCCATTGAAGGTAATTGAATATGGAAGTGAAGAGGTCAGGAAGGTGGCTTTGGCAGGCTGTCCAAAATGGATTGGAGGGGAGAGCCTAGAGATGGGCAGACCAGCTAGGAGATGATGAAATAATGGTAATAACCCCTTTCTGTAGAGGAACTCGATGGCTATTTTCTCCATTTGGTCCCAAGGATTTGTTGACATGGAGGAGGAGTGAGAGAAGTAGGGATCTAAGTCTCTCTTTGCTCACCTCTTCCACCTGAATCAGGGCATGGTCAAGGGGCCTGAGGCTCTTAGAAACAGGGGCCCTTTAAGAATGAGGATGACTCACCTAGCAGGGGTTGGGACGAGGGATTCAAAGATCTCTCCTGGGACCTTTCTCTCAGCTGCTGAGCCTTTCTAGTCGGTGTGTGCACCTTGTGCTCAGGAGCCTGAGCTCAGCCTCTGTGCCAGGACCATCCAGCAGGACCTCCCCTTTTCAGGTGAGATGGGTCCATGCTCCACCTTCCCCTAATCTGTCTTGGGCACCGGTTCATATGGATGTGTCCCTGCTCTTCCATGTCACCCACCCTCCTTAGAGCTCAGACTTAGGCTCAGGGCAAGGCAAGAAGGAGACAATGCTCTTGGGGTTCTTTTGCTCACCTGTCCAGGGTATGGGTGTGGAAAGCATCCGGAGTGGCAGACAGCTCTGGCAGCTACATCAGTTCTTCCTCTCTGGGTCCTTGCTTTCTTTAAAGGACTGGGCACAGAAGAGGATGCTGTGTTCCTCTGGTCGAGGTTCTGCTAATGGGGCTGCGTACCCCTTTCCCCCAGCTCACACGCACTTGGATTAGAGATGGGGCATAGCCCCTGTGTGGTCAGTGTCTGGGGGGAGTAGAGGTCTTTTAAGAAGTCTTGGAACACAGCTGAAGACTGGGCATAAGGCTGGGTATGTGGGCTCACAGTTGTACCTGGGAGCAGAGGGGAAGGATTGAGGGACATGGCTGAGGAGAGGGCACAGTTGGTATTTGGAGTGTGGGGGATAGGAATTGAGAGAGGGGACTATATGGCAGAAGATTATGGAGCATGACTGATAAAAAGCAGCTGAGGCATGGAGGACTTGGCTGAGCCTGGAGAAATGGGAAAGAAGGGGTGTGAGAGGCTGTGGGTCAGGGGTTCAAAGAAGCAGCTCATCCTGCTGTCTGTCGAGGACTTTGTTCCCAAGGAAGCTCCATCCTAGCCAAAGTCCGTGTCTGAACTTGGCCAAAGAAAAGCAGGGAGGAGTGGTTGGGAGGGGAGTCTGGAGGTCACCCCACTGGGGTCAGCTGGGGTTCTCCCTGACAGGGCCTGGGAGGCAGGGCCGGAGTTAAAGGCTGTGATTGTGCTTCCAGGGCTCTGAAACAGAGGCAGCCTCTTGGTGTTGCTCAGCATTGGGTGAGGGTGGAGTGCTGACTGAGCACTCTTCCCCCCGCCCTGTGAGACTATAACCTTATGGGATGTTAATAATAACAATAATACCCAGCATTTCTGTAGCACTTCATGGGCTTACAGAACGCTGTGTCCTCACAAATACCCTTCAAGGTAAATGTGACTATTAACCTATCCTTTATTTTTTTTTTTAACAGATGAGGGAACTGAGGCAGCAGAAGTTAAATGACTTGTCCAGGGTCACAGCAAGTGTCTGAGGCCCAATTTGAATTAAGTCTTCCTGATTCTGAGCCCAGCATGAACTCTTGTGTCCTGCACCACCAGCTGCCTTGGATTCAGGAGACCTAGATTCTAGTCCTGCCACTTTATTTGTTAGGTCTGTGATCCTGGCAAAGTCACTTACCTTCCAGACCCTCAGTGTCCTCATCTGTAAAATGGGAATGTAATCTTTACCCTTCCTCGAGGGAAATTCAGTTCAGTGTAATAAGCATTTATCAGCTGCCTCCCCTGTGAAGGGCACCATACTGTGGTAGGTGCTGGAGATACAGAGACAAAAACTAAGCATCACCTGCCCTCAGCTAACTGTGTGGAGATAAAGGACTTTGTCAATCTTAAAGTGAATTATTTGGAGATGAATTTTATTGATATCTTTGTTTTTCCGTCCCCTTTTACATTTTCCATCATATGCTTCACCCTTCCTTTCCCTTCCCCTCCTAGTGAGAGTCTTCCCTTATAAGAAAGAATAAAACAGAGACAAATAGCTGAGCCAACACATCACAAAAGTGTGACATCCCATAGAGTGTTCTGTGTCTGTGCCCCACCTCCTCCTTCAGCATCGTTGGGGCCAAGCTCAGTCATTACAGTGGCCTAGCATTTAGTTTGGGCCATCGTTCTTTGTTATGTATTGTGTATATTTCTTTCCTACTTCTGCTCACTTTGCATCAGTTCACATAAGTCTTCTCATGCATGCTTCCCCGTATTCATCATTTTTTAGTTCTAGGCTGTAAGAAGTGATAAATATTGTTTTTATTATTACATTATCCTTTTGTTCTTGACCCCAGGCCTAGGGACACACAGGCCTTATTGGATTCTCAGGACCTGTCAATGGAGAAGCCAGAAGGGGAGCCGGGTCCCCTGCAGTGTGGCTATCATGTGGACAGGCAGGTGCTGAATGAGCAGAAGCTGGAGGAGACAGGGCAAAGGAGCCAGAGCCCAAAGCCCCCCCGATGGCGTACTCTGCCCAGGTTGGAGTGGAAGGGGGTCGGGGAGGGAATTGAGCAGTACCATGTGTTTCCCTCAGTTCCCTAGCCAGGTGTCTGCCTTGTACCCAGGGAAACCACGTCTACCTGTCTGTTCACTCTGTCTACCTAGACAACTGCTCATTGTCTCATCTCTCATGTGTCTTTTTTCCTTACCGTTCATTCATTTATCTCTCCAGCCATCCCCTTAATTTTCCATCTGGCCAGTGATCTCTGCCCTCAAGTGCTCATTTTTCTGTCCATGCTATCTAGGGGAAACCCAGAGCAGGCAGTGAAGGAATGGGGAGAGGCAGTGACTCTACCTTCATTCTGAATTCCTTTCTTCCTGACAGGTGTTCAAGAGCCATAGCCTGGGCCACCCTATGCCGCTTCCTGCCCATCCTGAGCTGGCTGCCCAAGTACCCAGCACGAGAGTTTCTCCTGGGGGACCTGCTGTCTGGCCTCAGTGTGGGCATTGTACAGCTGCCACAGGGCGAGTTGGGGTGGGCAGATGGCTTGGCAGCTTTAGTTTTTGGGTTGTGAGTCTCACAGGGCTCTGGGGTGGAAGAGAGGGTTAACAGTGTGAAGGGACCATAACTCTGGGATGCAAGTGGAGGTGGAGAGAAGGACTGGCAGTGTGCTGGGGCCTTGATTGTAGGTGGGTGAAGATGGGGCTGACAGTGATGTTCTTCTTGCCTTCCCCAGGACTAGCCTATGCCCTCCTAGCTGGCCTGCCCCCAGTCTTTGGCCTCTATAGCTCTTTCTACCCGGTCTTTGTCTACTTTTTATTTGGCACCTCGAGGCACATTTCTGTGGGTAAGTGGCATCTCCAAACCCTGAATGGACCATCCCTCTCCGTCTAGTTAGTAATGAGCCCTTCATGCTCCATGACCCTGTGGGAGCAGGCCTTAGGCCATGCTTTTGGGGTCTGTGGTGGGAGATGAGGTTTGCACATGAGACAAAGAATGAGGAGAGAGGTGATTATAAGTACTTCTCTTAGATGCCCGCCATGCTTTGGCATCTCTGGCTGTGGGTTTCCAGGGCCCTCCCTTCCCTCCCAGCCTATAGTGAAGCCACTGGAATTCTTGTCACGAGAGTCCATTGTGGTCTCTGGTCTGCAGGGACATTTGCGGTTATGTCAGTTATGGTGGGCAGTGTGACTGAGGCCCTGGTTCCCAATGATGCTTACCTGGTCCCTGGAAATGATACAGTAAATGTGGCAGCCAGAGATGCTGAGCGTGTGAAAGTGGCCTCTGCCCTGAGCCTTCTAGTTGGTGCTTTCCAGGTGAGGTTGGGGGGTTGTTCTGTCTCCATGTTCCTCTTGTCTCCTTGACTTCCTTGCCTGACTCTTTGACCTTCTCTTCCTTTTCATGTGCCCGTCCCTCCCCAAGATTCCACTTGTCTGTCAAAGCCCTGCTCATTGCTTATGGACCTCTGACTGTCCCCTGACAGTTGGTCCCTCTGTCTGTCCTCTTCCCCCTCTCCTTCATCTCTTGCTCATTTGACTTTCTTTACCTAGGTAGGCTTGGGCATCTTACAGTTTGGCTTTGTGGTGACCTACCTGTCAGAACCACTGGTTCGAGGCTATACTACGGCGGCCTCTATCCAGGTGCTTGTGTCTCAGCTCAAGCACGTGTTTGGCCTGGAAACTAAAGACTACTCAGGGCCCCTGTCCCAGATCTATGTGAGTCACAGGGAGGGAGGGAGGGAGCCTGGGGCCCAGGATGTGGGAGGAGGCCTGAGAGGGAGCCGGAGGGAAGGGCCCTCACACCCCCGTTGCATCCCACAGATAGTGCTGGACATCATCTGGAAGCTGCCGAAAAGCAACGTGGGCACTCTGGTCACTTCTCTGATTGCTTCGATCCTGCTGTTTTCCATGAAGATAATAAACCAGAAACTGGGCCGGAGGCTGCCCATGCCGATCCCGAGTGAGCTCATCATGGTATGTGGGGCACAGGGAGCAGGCACGGGGGGCTGGGGGGGTGAGGGGGACTGACGAAGAGCAGGTAGAGGCAGGGGCGCTGGGCTTAGCGTCAGATGATCTGGATTCCAGTCCTGGCTCTGAAGAAGTCACTTATCTCCTCTCTACTGTTACCTTGCCTCTGGGCCAGTGGCTTTCCCTCCCTGAGCCTTGTTTTGCTCTTCTGTAAAATAGGAACTATACAATGCCCACTTTGGGGATTTTTATGAGGAAATTAACTTCCTAGTACAGTAGAAATGGGAGTGATTGTGAGGATTTATTCTCACCCTGAGCATGGTTTGGGGTGGGGGGTGGGGGGGCAGGAGAGGGATGAATACCCTTTTGGAGGACTTAGGACCAGGCTGCTGCCTGGTGGTAACTTGGACTCTGGCTGGAGAGGAAGAGCTTTCATCTGACTTGTAGAGATCCAGGACCTCCCACAAAAGGAGGAAGGAAGACCCCACACTGATGTGGTAGAGGCAGTGTGGTGCAGTAGGAAGAATGCCCACTCTGGAATTGGGATCTACATTCAAATTCCGCCTCCAAGTCTGACTACTCATGGGACCTTGGACCAGTCACTTAGCTTCACTGGGCCTCGGTTTCCTCAACTGTAAAATGAGGGAGTTGGACTGGATGGCCTTTAAGGTCCCTTCCAATTCTAGCTCTGGGATGCTATGGTGTTGCTTCCTGCCTCTTCTCTCCCTGCCAGCTCATTGGAGCCACAGCGATCTCTTATGGAGTCCGCCTGAAGGACAAGTTTGGGGTGGGCATCGTGGGTGAAATCCCTGCAGGGTGAGGGACCAGCAGGGGCCCTGGGTGGGTTTTCCCATAGCCCTGGGCCTGCTCTACCCCTTCTCTCCTCCGTGGTGCCATGGCCCAAAGCTGGGTATGGGGATAAAGTAGAGAGCACCCTGTCCTTGGCTCTACCTCCCTTGGTCTTTGTTGGTCTGGGTCTGGTTTGTGGGTTAGTGGTTTGGGGACAGAGAAGGCCTGAGGATAGAAGGTCCTGTGCCTCCCTCCTCCAAGACTGGAGCCTCCCGTCTTGCCTGACCACCACCTCTTTGGAGCGATCGTGGGGAATGCATTTGCCATCGCTGTGGTTGGCTTTGCCATTGCCATCTCCCTTGGCAAGATCTTTGGAATGAAACATGGTTATGAGGTAGATAATAACCAGGTACGTGATGATGCAGGGGCTTTGGTTGGGATCGGGGAAGCGGGAGCCTGGCCAAGGTCGGGGAGCCCCCTGTGTGTGGCTCAAAGAGCACGTCGGCTGGGGAGGTGACTCCACATGGGAGGGCTGATCTAACAATGCCCACCCCACCCCCACCTCCATAGGAACTGATTGCTCTTGGCCTCAGTAACTTCGTCGGCAGCTTTTTTCAGTGTTTTCCTATAAGCTGCTCTATGTCCCGGAGCTTGGTGCAAGAAGGTTCAGGGGGAAACACACAGGTAAGATGGGAACAGTTGGGCAGAGTTGGAATAAGGAACCGTGGGTGGTACAGGTGAGAGAAACATGGAGAGCCTGGGAAAGATGCCAGGGGAACTTGGAAGAGACGATGGAATATGGCCAGCATGGGAATTTGTTTTACTTGTCTATGCATGTTTGTCAGAAGGGTTGTGTTTTTGTTTTTTGGGGGGGTTGGGGGTTGGAGGGAGAGAAAAATGATTGTTAATTTTTAAAAAATGAAATTTTTGGGAAAAATAGCCAAGTTGGGGTAGAGGGAGAACACAGAGATATGAGGACATGGGGTGCAGGTGATGTGCATGGTGGGAAGCTGGGGGGGGGGTTTAGCCAGGTGAGGAAGTCAGGAGAGGAGGATTTGAGGTGTCCCATCTCCACCCTTCTTGTCTGTGCTCAGA
Source organism: Gymnobelideus leadbeateri (assembly GCA_011680675.1). Classification (NCBI taxonomy): domain Eukaryota; kingdom Metazoa; phylum Chordata; class Mammalia; order Diprotodontia; family Petauridae; genus Gymnobelideus; species Gymnobelideus leadbeateri. The sequence goes on from WOXC01012483.1 coordinate 276,157, forward strand.
TTGCTGGGGCCGTCTCCTCCCTCCTCATCCTGATTGTCATTGTCAAGTTGGGGGAGCTTTTTTATGACCTTCCTAAAGTAAGTCTTATTCCTTGGCCCTCCCTGTGGAGTGGGGACTTGGGAGTTGGATACAGGGTTGGTGAAATAAGCTTTGGGGTTTCTGAGGAGCTGACTGGGGCTGAGGCAAGGGCTAGTGTGGCTGCCTGAATTGCCTGGGCTAACCCTACGTCCCCTTCCCCTTCTTCCCACTCCCCACCCAGGCCATCCTGGCTTCTATCATCATCGTCAACCTCAAGGGCATGTTCATCCAGTTTTCTGATATCTGCTATCTATGGAAGGCAAACAGGGTGGACCTGGTGAGGGGATGGGGAAGCAGGGGGAGGGTGTGGGAAGGAGAAGGTATGAGGGCAAGCTGGGAAATAGGAGGGGAAGAGGAGGACAGGAAAAGGAAGAAGGGAAGTAGGAAGGTTGGAGGCAAGAGTTGGGAGTGGGGGGAGTAGAGGGAAAAGAAGGGAAATGAGGTGTTGAGGCAGTTACAGGCTTTTGGATGAGAGGAGGGAGGGGGAGGAAGCTTTCTGACCCCCCCCCCCCACTTCCTTCCCCACAGATGATCTGGTTGGTGACCTTTGTGGCCACTGTTCTGTTGAACCTGGACATTGGTCTGGCTGTTGCTATAGCGTTTTCCCTGCTCTCTGTCATCTTCCGTACTCAGCTGTGAGTGTGTGAGTGGTGGGGTGGGCAGTGCTATGGTCCTTGTTCTCTCCTACTCAGTCCACATTCCCCTCCCTAGCAGAATCCAGCTGGGTATCCCAGCTGTGTGTGTGTGTGTGTGTGTGTGTGTGTGTCTGTCTGTCTGTCTGTCTGTCTGTCTTGGGGTACGGAATGAGGAGTTCCTACAGAGTCAGGTACTTGTCTTTCTCGATATGTCCTTATTTCTGTCTCTCCCTGTCATCTCCCCCACAGACCCCGTTACTCTATCCTTGGGCAGGTGCCAGACACGGATATTTACAGAGATGTGACTCAGTACAAGGAGGTGATTTGGGAAGGGCCACGGGGCTGGGCCCAGGGGTAGAGGACACCCAGTATCTTCCAGGGTCTCATGGGGAGTAGTTTGTCCTTCCTCAAAGGTGGTGGGAGTCTAGGAGAGGGAGCTTTCTCTGATAAATGTGGTGAGTGACAGTGTAATTCAGTGGAGAAGAGGATGGGACTAGAGTCAGGAGACCCTGTCACTTACTTGTTGGGTTGCTTTGGCTAAGGTACTTCCCATCACTTGAGTTTCCTGTTCTTCAAGTGGGGCTAATCGTACTTAGACCCCTGTGCCTCATGGGATTGTTTTGAGGAAACTACTTTGCAAACCCTAAGATGCTAGGAAAGTGCTGTTGTCATGATAATAACTAGTGGATGTAAACATGTGGTGGGGAGTGGAGGTGGGGAAGTGACCATCATAATCAGGAGAAATAATAGTTCCCACTAATAGCATTTTAAAGTTTCTGTGAGAGGGGAAGGGCAGGCACTAATGAGAAAACAGACCCAGAGAAGTTGGGATGTTCTCATGGTCCCTCAAATGAACTACCCAACTGGCCCCAGCCATGGGGACTGGAGAGGGGAAATCCAGAATAGGTAAGTTTAGCACAGAGTGCCAAGAGTAGGGGCATAGCCCATCTTAGAGCAGGGGCTTCTGGGAAAGAAGACTGGCTTCCTGGCCTGAGAAGGAGGGAGCACTTTCTACCAGAATTCTGAGCAGGAGGTCCTGAGAGTCCTGTGATGGCAAGGAGGAGAGACTGAGGCGAATGGAGGGAGGGAAAAGGGTAGGGAAGAGAGAAGGGAGGATAGGAATGTACTTTCCCTTTGTACCCTCAGATGGAGGCATTGGGTCAGGTGGCACAGTGGGGGGGTGGGGGGAGGATCTTTTGGGAACCAGAGTTGAACTATGTGGTGGGCACACCTGATATCTGGCCTTCCCAGAATCCTGTTTGGGAATCATGTTTCCCCTCTGTTTATCTTCTGACCCTGTCTCTCTTTCCTAAGTTCCTTCACCTATCCATCCATTCACCCATCTGTCCATTTACCAACAGCCTACTCATGCATGTCTCCATCCACCTACCAATCTTCCCATCAACCTTCTCAGACCTACCAGTCCATCCATTCATCTGCCTGCCCAAGTACCTATCCAGCAAGCATTTATTGGCACTAGTTTTGTGTCCAGTCTTTTTTTTTTTTTTTGCTTTTTGGAGGGCAATGGGGGTTAAGTAACTTGCCCAGGCTCTACTCACTGCGCCACCTAGCCGCCCCTTTGTGTCCAGTCTTGAGGCATCTAGTCTGGAGTCAGGGAGACCTGAGTTCAAGTGTGACTTCAGACATTTCCTAACTATGTGACCCTGGGCAAGTCACTTAACTGATGCTTGCCTCAGTTTCCTCATCTGTAAAATGAGAATAATAAAAATAGCCCTACCTCCCAGGGTTGTTGTGAGGATCAAACGAGAAATTGTAAAGTTCTTAGCCTAGTGCCTGGCACATAGTAAGTGCTATAGAAATATCAGCTCTGATGATGATGATGATCATGATGATGATGATGAAGATGATATGGGAGAGGCAGACTTGTGAAAAGTAGGCCTTATCCTTGAGGACCTCATGGTTTGTGAGGGCTGGACTGTGGTATTGTGACTCAGGCTGCAGATTCTAAAGGAGCTCAGAAGGGGAGATTTCACTGAGAAGGAGTATTGAGGTGGGCCTTGAAAGACAGAAAGATTCATTAGGAGGAAGAAGAGAAAGAATGCATTCTAGCTGAGGCAGATAATGAGGAGAGGGATCTGGTCAAAGCAGGCTGTGAGAGAGAAGGCTGGAAGGATTGATGTGAGCCAGGCTCTAAAGGACCTTGAAGACCAGTTTTCAGAGTCAGTATTTTATCTTCTAAGTGATAGTGAGCCACTAAAGGTTTTTGAGTAGGAGAATGGTATGGTAAGAGTTTTTCTGACTGGAAACTGTGGAAGGATGGCTTAGAAAAGGGGGATGGAGATGGACCGATTTAAAGCCTGTAAAGTAGGTCAGGCAAGAACTATGGTGGTACCAGTGGAAGGGGAGAAGGGAATGTATTTAGGAGACCCTGGGAAAGTAAAAGTGAAAAAGTCTGAGAACTGATTGGGTGTGAAGAAGAGGGCAGAGTCCAAGATAACTTGGGAGAATTTGAGCTAGCATGACAGAGAGGGTGGTGGCAGGCACCCAAGCCAAAGTGTGCAGCAGGCAGTTGTCCCTGTGGCATGGTTGAAAGAGCCAGAGTCTAAGGACACATGTTCCAGTTCTGACTTGACTGACCAGCTGTCTTAGGTTGGACAAATCACTTGTTGGACTAGATGATCTCTTAAGTTCCCTCCTGGTTCTAGGTTTGATGTTCTTAAGTGGAAGACTGGTGATGAGGGGAGCAATCGGGTAGATGGAGGTGGAGGCAGGGTTAGGAGTCATGACTAGTTGGCACTATGGGAGTGGCGGAGCATATGAAGGAAAAGAACTGGGTGTTCAGGATTCCAGGGCCATCTCTTTACATTCAGCCATTCTTCTGTTTGGGTTCTAGGCCAAGGAAGTCCCAGGAGTTAAGATTTTCAGGTGTTCAGCTACCTTGTACTTTGCCAATGCGGAGTTCTATAGGCAGGCCCTCAAGGAGAAGGTGAGATGGGTTGGGAGATCACATATGGGAAGATGGGAAAAGCCTTCCACATCCATCCACACATCTGCCAGGATGTGAGGTGTGGAGCCCACAGGACAGGGCTCCCAGAGCCTGCCACCCTCCCACCCCATGCCCACATATTCCTCTCCATTTTTCCAATCCTCTCTGCCTCCAGATTGGTCTGGATGTGGACCACCTCATTGCCAAGAAGAAGAAACTGATCAAGAAGCAAATACTGAAGACAAAGAAATTGCAGAAGGAAGAAAAACGACAAAAGAAAGTAGGACCTGTCCTTAACTCAGACTCTTCTTATATCCCAGGCACCCCCTCCACTCCTTTCCCCCATCCATTGGGTCCCTCTGATTCCCCTGTTCCCCTCCCCTTAGCCTTTGATCATATGACTTCCACCTCTGATTTCTCCTTCTCTGACCCTTCCTGGTCCCTGACCCCCAAACCAGATCTACCTTTATGGTGTAGTAGAGAGAACATGGGATTTAGAGTCAAAACCTTGAGCAAGTTGTAACTTCCTTGGATCTCATTTTCCTCATCTGTGAAACAAGGGAGTTGGACTAGATGCCTTTTGAATTTCCTTCTCCTGCTAGATGTGTATTCAAATCCCCTCTTCCCTTGTAATAGTAACTACCACTCTGACCTCTACCCACTTAGACCTCCTTTGATAGCTCACTCCATCACACACATCCTCAACTCCCTACTCCAGTCTCTTTCTCCAGGGTCCCCATTTTGTTTCAGCTTTCGGCCATGATTCACTTCAGTCCCTTTGGAAACATTGACTTAAACTTTAAAGCTCACTGCCCAGTGTAGACTGACATTAGCCTAGAGAGGGATCAGCAGAATTTGGCTCATTGCATACGCAGCCCTAGACTCTCACTTAGCTAAACTAATGGGTCATTTAGAGCACTCAGTGAGGATAGGGACTGGATCTTTGATTTATTGATATAAGGAGCTTCCAAAGAGGACACTTCATCAACTTGTGCAGGCTCATGTCTGCTCTGCACCTTAAACTCTTATAGAGTGGCCTGGGAGTACTGAGATGAAAAGGCTTGCCAAGGATCAGGCAGCCATTGTAGATGAGGGGCAGAACCCGAACCTGGCTGCCCCAACTCTGCCTTTGCTAAATCACAAAGTTGTTAGGGCATCAGGTTTCCTCTTTTCTTCTCTTTCCACGAACAGGCTGCTGGCCGAAAAGGACCCTTAGACTCCTCAGAACCTAATAGTATGAATGTTAAAATTGAGGAAATGGAGATCGGGAATGCCAAGGAGTCCAGTGTCCAGGTTTGGAGGAGGGAACTGAGATGGAGAACTCAGAATGGGAAAGTGTGAATGAATCTCTGTGCTGTCAGGGTGGGGAAGGACTTCAGAGGTAAATGCAAAGGCTTCTACCTGGGCTAAAGCAAGGTCACTTCACAAAGACAGAGGAGGAGGTCTGGGGATTCGAGTAGCCTGTAGCATTTGTGGGAGTCACCAGTGTCATAAGGCAGCCAAGAAAGCTAATGTGACCCTGGTCTGCATTGCATCCAGAGAAGGTGGAGGACCTAGGGCTAGGGAAGGGATTGTTCCCCCAGCCAGGGTCTGGTGCAGGCCATGTCTGCAGTGCTGGGTTAGGGGTGCTTCATTTTAAGAAGAATGTCCAGAGTCAGGCAACCAGGAGGCTTGGGTAAGAGGACCGGAGAACATCTCCTAGAGACTTCTGGGTTCCTTCACCCAGAAGGTTTGGGGGTTGTGCACTCCTCTGGTTGTCTGCTGAAGCCTCAGCATGAAATAACTTTTTTTTTCTTTTTTTGGAGGGGAGAGGGCAGGGCAGTTGGGGTTAAGTGTCTTGTCCATGGTCACACAGCTAGTAAGTATTAAGTGTCTGAGGTCAGATTTGAATTCAGGTTCTCCTGACTCCAGGGCCAGTGCCCTATTCACTGGGCCACCTATCCCCCTCCCTCCCCCCCGAAATAGCTTTTTAAATGAGTTTTTATTTTATTTATTTATTATATTTTTATTATTCTTTTACCTCACCATGATTCTTCCCTTGCTCTTTCCCAAGAGACATCCCATATAACAAATAGAATTTTTTTAAGGACAAAAAAAAAGGGGGGGGAAAAGGCAGAAAAAGTCAGCACAGCTGATCGATCCATCCATCAAAATCATCCGAGAATCTCAGCAGCACTGCTTGTGGCTGTCATGCTCTCCCAAGCAGGGGGGGTGGGGGGGTACCTCTTCTCATGTCTCTTCTCTCCTGCCAGACTTGTTCCATGTAATTTTATAACATTCGCTTAAAAATTAATTTAGTTTTTAATTTAGTTTTAACATTTTTTTAAGCTCCAACTTCTCTCCCACCCCTCCACACCTATTGAAAAGGAAAACAATATGATATCAATTCTACCTGTCGAGTCATGCAAAGCACATTTCTGTATCAGCTGCACAACATTCATTTTTGGTTTTTCTTTTAAACCATGGTTCTTTCTGTTTGCATTGTTGTAGTCATAATCCCCAGTGTCTTAGGGCAGCTTACACTTTAATAAACGTAGACTTTAGGGGGGTGCTCAACTGCATCAGTTCAGGAAGATCTTTCCACCCTTCTCGGTAGTTATTACATCTATAATTTCTTACTGTACAGTCACATTCCATTATATTTACATATCACAAATTTGTTTAACCATTCCCCAATTGATGGGCATCTACTTTGTTTCCAATTCTTTGCCATCATGAAAAGTGCTGCTCTTGGTATTTTGGAGTGTATGGGGTTTTTCTTCTTATCCTATAAGCTCAGTAATGGAATCTCTCAGTCACAGGGTGTGGACATTTTAGTCCCTATATAAGCCTACCAATGGAAACTCTTGGTCTAAGGGTATGGACAGTTTAGTCACTTTATTTGCATAATTCCAGATTACTTTACCGGCCATGCACTGGTGTGCCTACCTTTCCAGATTGACTCTTTACACTTCTTATCATCTTTTTGCAGGGTGTGAAGTGAAATCTTAGGGTTGTTTGGATTTGCATTTCTTTTATTATTAGCGACTTGGAACATTCTTTCATATATTTATTAAGAATTTGTCATTAGCTATAGAGGAATGGCTAGAATAATTGAAAAAAATTCACAGTTGAAATAAATGTTAACTTTCAATTAGAGGTTAGTGAAAATCAAGATGTAAATTTTTTCCAATCCAAGCTCATGGACCTCCCTGAAATCTGTCAACAAATTTCTTAGGAGTCCATGGAGTCCAGATTGAGAATCCCTGTCTTCCAAAAGAACTGGAGAAGATGGAGGGATGGGAAGACCATCTCTAAGAAATGGAAGGGGTGTCATATGGAAAAGGGATTAGACCGGTTCTCCTTGTTCTCAGAGAGCAGAAGTAGGGACAGTAGATGGGATTTCTAGAGAAGCAAATTGAGGCTTAGCTTAAGGAAAAACTTCCTAACAAATGGGAGATGAGCTACCCTGAAGGTGATAATGCTCTCTCTCCCTGGAGGTCTTCAGGCTAAGACTAGAAGGCCTTGTGTTAGGTGTGTTGCAGAGGGGAGACTCATCCAGGTATGACGTTGGACTGGATGGCCTCTAGGTGTCTTCCAGGTCTTGAGACTTCATGATTCTGTGACTCCCTCATGGGGGTGCTGAAAAGGGAATTCTCACACTGGAAAGAGATTTGAGAAATCAAGACTTTGACATAAGAGTGTGTGTGTGTGTGTGTGTGTGTGTGTGTGTGTGTGTGTGTGTGTGTGTGTGTGTGTGTGTGTGTATGAGTGTGGTATTAACTAACTTGTTTGCCCTTCTCCTCTGGTCACCCCTGCTTTTTATCTGATTCTCTTCTAGGATGGTGGTATGGACAGGCGAGACAATGCGGTGGTCAATGACAAAGGGTGCACACTCACCTTGGAGACACTGGGCCTCCCCCAGCCCCACTTCCACACCCTTATTTTGGATCTGGGGACTCTTAACTTTGTGGATACTGTGTGTATAAAGACTTTGAAGAATGTGAGGCTAATTCAGAGTCAAAGGAGAATTTTATTGATTTGGGGAGGAGGGGAGAGGGTAGTGAGACCCTAAGAAAATGGAGAATATGAGGGAATGATGTGCTGAGGGCAGGGTGATGGGAGGTACAGTGGAGACCACTGTGGTTTGTGAGGCTTGAAGAGGGGAGGCCCATAGGAGGGTCTGGCCTGAGTAGTCAGTCCTCTCCTGAATGGGGGGCTCTGATTCTGTTGTAGATTTTCCGTGATTTCCAAGAGGTTGAGGTGAATGTGTATTTGGCTGGCTGTCACGGTGCGTGTGTGGTACTGTGGATCCAACTCCAGGCAGGGTGGGAGAGGGAGTTCTTTTGTCTAGTTGGGGGATTGGCCCTAGGGTTGGGGGAATGCCAGTTCTACCTGGGGGCAGGGCTGGTCTGCCCTTGGGGGCCATGGCATTTCCCCCTTTCCTACACCAGGCAATATGATCACCCAGTTTGAGGCTGGGAACTTCTTTGGAGACTCCATTACCAAGGGCCACCTCTTCGTTTCCGTCCATGATGCCATCACCTTTGCCCTTATGCAGTCAAGACCTAGAACCACACAGTCTGTCCTGGTTAGTATACCCTTCTCCTACCTAGGACTCACTTCTGACATGAGGCCACAGCCTTAGGACTCTGTCAGGAGGAGGGGGAAGGATGTTGTGACCCTAAAGACCTGGGCTGGGGAGAAGGGTATTTGAGGCAGTGGAATAGCTCTTTGCAGGAAATGAGATCTTGTTCTCTGTGACCATCCCTGCAGGCCACTAGAATGTGACACGTCTCCCTGCTGCTGTTGCTGTGTGACCTACACACCCCTTGATGGGAGTTGGGGAGATTCAGAACTTGCTCTGTGGAGAGGGATGTTCTCTTCCATCCCTCATGGAACACCACCCTCCTCAACTCTTAACAATGGAGACTTTGGGGTCTGGGTTTGGGGGCCATTGAGCCAAGATGTGGATAGACAGAAGTGTGCTTACTTTGGCCCAGCCCAACTGCACATTGCTGTTGAGTGACTGGGGACAGGTTTTATATGTCTTTCTGAGAATAAAGTGTTCAGCTTTGGTTTTGCCCTAGTTCTATCCATGCTCCAGGGTCTTGGCCAACCTAGAAGGAGGGCAGAGATGGAAGTCAGTGAAGCTCCATCTGTCACCCTATGAGCACAGGATTTATCCCGTGCCCAGAGGCCATGGGCTGGTTTGGAGATGGCGGGAAAAGTGACCTGTGAAGGTTTGGGACTTGGTAGGGTTTTGGGGAATGGTGAGGAATCATAGGATTTAGAACTGAAAGGTACCTCAGGGATCTGTTTCAGCCTCTTCATTTTACCTTCTTTCATGAGGAAACATGCAGGAGCTTAAATGGTTTTCCCAAGGTCACAGGGGTAGTGAGTGAGTGGTAGAAAGCTAGGATTCAAACCTAAGGGCACCCAGAGTAACTCTTATACAACAGAACCTGATTCTTGACTTTCTCCAAAGGCAGGTGAGTCTCCCAGAATGCCTACTCTAGGATCATTTGGGTACCCAGTCATTCCAGGGCCAACCAGTACCCGAATCCACCCTTCCAGGGTGCTTACTGTGGACTTGGGCCCCAGCCAGGGCCCTAGGTAGGCTTTGCTCGATCTTCAAGCCTTGGGGCCAACGTTTTTCTTCCTCTGTGCTCTACCTCAACTCCTGGGCTCCTGCATCTCGTGGGCCATGGCCCCTTTGGGATCTCGATTCCAAAGGAATTTCCATTCCACAGGCCTACTCTCCCCGTTTTGGCCATTATGATTCCACATCGCTTTGTTGCTGTTGTGGTTGTCTTTCCGTTTCCATTGTTGTAGTCATGGTGCCTGACCCTTAACTCCTAGAAGTTGTCTCATGACCGATTCCTGGAATGCCTCACATTTACTGCTTTTTATGATGCAGTCAGCTTCTACTATACACCATGGCTTCTTTAGCCATCCCTCTTGCACGGGGGTATGCTTTGTTCCCATTTGTTTGCTGCTACGAACAGTGGTGTTGTAAATATTTTGGTATATGTGGTACTTTTCTGTCTTTGACCTCCTTGAGGTATGTGCTGGCTCAAAGGATGTGAACATTTTAGTCACTTTCTTAATAACGGCCAGCATTTACATATTGCATTAAGGTTTGCAAAGCACTTTACAGTTATTATCTCATTTGATCCTAACAGCAGCTGTGGTAGATAGAAGCTATTCCTAATCCCCATTTTACATGAGGTAATTGAGGCAGAAGTTAAGTGACTTGTCCAGGGTGGCACAGTAAGTGTTGGAGACAGGATTTGACCTCAGGATGATCCTAATTCCAAGTCCAATACACTATCCATTATGCTACCCAGCCAACAATGTATTAGTGTGCCAGTTTTTCCATAGCCCCTTCAGCATCAACTGTTCCCATTTTTTGATCATCTTTGCCAGTTTTCTGGGTGTAAGGTAAAATCTAATTTTGTTTAGATTTGAATTTCTTTTAATTAGTGTTTTGGAGCAAACCTTCATGTGGTTGTGAATAGTTTACATTTCTTATTTTAAGAACTGTTTGTTTATATCCTTTGACCACTTAATTATTGGGAAATGGTTCTTGCTCATACATATTTATGTTAATTCTTTGTGCAGCTTGACCCTAAACTTAGATATTTTGATTCAAATATTTTTCCTAATTGACATGTTCCCTTGTTCTAGTTGAGTTTTTTTTAGTGCAAAAGCCTTGTAATGTCATGTTATTGAAATTGTCTGTCTTTTGTGATTGCTTCTGTTACTTGGTTAATGAATCTTCCCATAGCCTCTTATACTGATGAAAGTTACCTAGTCTAATTTTTTCTTATGGTGTGACCTTTAGTATTTAGGTTAAATACCCATTTTCAGCTTATTGTAGTATATGCTGTAACTTAGTTTTAGCCAGAATGTTTTCCAGTTTTTCCAGAAGTACTTGTCAAATAGGGAATTCTTTCCCTAGAAAGAAATATATTCTAGAGTTTCTTAAACACTGAGTTATTTATTGAGTTCAGTTGTTTCTGATTCTTCCTTACCTAGTCTGTTCCGGTGATCTAATTTTCTGTTTTTTAACCAGTGCTAAGTAGTTTTTGGTGATTACTGCTTTATGGTATAATTTGAGTTCTGAAAACATTATTCTGTCCATTTCTACTTTTTTTCATTATTTACCTTAAGAGTCTAATTTTTTGTTTCTTTAAATTAATTTAATTATTTTGTCTCTGTTTATAAAGCATCCCCTTTGGAGTTTAACTGGTTTAGCACTGAATATGTCATTGAATATAAATAGTGTCATTTTTTATTATATTGACACAATTCTATGGGGCAAGTATATATTGTAACTTTTTTGATTGGGTGGTTTGCTTGTTTGTTTTTAAGGACATCAGTAGCAATTAAGGACAGAGGTCTTATCTAGAAACCACACTTTGAAAGCACAAAGCTCAGAATTATCAGTGCACAGAGCTCAGCTTTGAATGGTGGTGGCTGGATTCTGAAAACCTGAGTTCCATGAATTTGGGCAAATCACTGGGCCTCTCTGAGGCTGTTTTCACAGCTTCTTAGTTTGTTAGGTCGTCACCTATTTCTCCATTTCCAATCACTGTCTCCCCCCCCCCCCCAACTCAGGGTATCACCTAAGGCTGTCTGTCTTGGGCTCTTTTCTCTTATCTTGGTCTGTACCCTCTTTGTTCACTATCTTTATAGATGACCTTTACAGATGCCCTCATCTCTGTCCTGAACTCAAGTTTCATGTTGTCAACTCCATGGCCTGTGGGCTTCTTAAGCTGAACACATCCAAAATGAAATGTATGCTTTTTTTTGGTCTTTTTTTTACAGGGGGGAAGGTAGGGCAATTGAGGTTATGACTTGCCCAAGGTCACACAGCTAGTAAGTGTTAAGTATGAGGCCAGATTTGAACTCAGGTCCTCCTGACTCCGGGGCTGGTGCTCTATTCACTGTGTTACCTCACTTCCCCCCAGATGTATACTGTTATAAAAGTGGTATTTCTGTAGGGGGCACCACCATCCTGCTAGATACCCATGCTCATTACCTTGGAGATACCTTTGACATTTTCCTCTCTCTCACCACTCCCCCAGAGTCAGTTGCCAGAGTTCCTCATTTGGGCTGCCACAACCTCTCATGTCTCAGACAGCTGCCACCCCAATTCTGGCCCTCATTACCTTTCATTGGGACCATTACAATTAGTCTCCTTGCATCCATTTTTTCCTCGTCCTCAAGCCATCCTCCACATAGCTGCCAAAATAATAATCCCAAGACACAAGTCTGATCCTTTCACTCCTTATTCAAAAATTTTCGTTCCTGTGCATTCTTTTTATGATAAAACAGGAACCCACTAGGCTGACACTCAGAGCCTTACACATTTTAGCTGCAAACTTTTGTTTGATATTTCTGCCCAGCATGCACTTTCCTTGTCAGTCACTCTGGCCTAGTTGTTGTTTCCCCAAATCAGTGCTCCCTCTCATTTCTATGCCTTCATACAGGGTAAAACCTCATGTTGGGATGCCCTTCCTCCTCACTGCCAAGTGTTAGAATCCTTAGCTTCCTTTCAGGTTCGCTCAGTTTAAGGGTCTGGTCCTATGGGAAGCCTTCCCTACTTTCTTCAGTTGTTACACTTTCTGTGTCTCTTTATCTCTGTCTCTCCTCAAATCACTTTGTACTTCATTTATCTAATCTCTATTTTCATACTCTGTTCCCTCCGTAGAATGTCAGCTCCTTGATGGTAGGGACCATTTCTTTTTTGTCTTTGTATTTCCAGTACCTCTAATTGAACCGAATGAGGACAATAATCTTCACTTGACCTACCTCACAGGAATTTTGTGAGAAAAGTGCTTTGGAAATAGGAGCTTATGAATACCATTTTTTCTTGATACCCACTCCAGATTAGCTCATTAATGACTGACACACCTTCCTGGCTGTTAAACCTCTTTCAAGGAGCACTGGATTAAGAGTCAAGGCCTGGGTATGGTTACTTCCTTAGACACTTAGTTCTGTGACCTTGGACAAAGTCACTTGCCTTCCTTTGCTCTTAGTTACTCCATTAGTAAAATGAGAGAGATGGTCTCGCCCAAGATGATTTCCCAGGTTGATTTTTAACTCTGAACATTCTATGATTCTGTGATCTCTTTCTGGTTGGCCTTTGGCTTCACCGCCTTTAAAGTTGAAGTCCTAGGCCTTGCTGATAATGTTATCTTGGAATGTTACTACTCAGGAAGTTGTGCCCTTTGCTTCTGATCATCTTTCTTTACTATTTTCTGACCTTCCTGATTCTGGCTCTTTTTTGAACCCTGGGCCTGCATTGTACTCAAAGACCTACTGCTTCCAGTCCTAATCACCTTTCTCCTCTCTCTTGTTGCTGCTACCTCCATACCTTCAAAAAGCAAAACATGAATGTGATATTTCCTTCTTGCTTTCTCTTCTTCCCTCACTGTGCCATTGTCCCCCCTACCCCCCATCCTTAAACTTCCAAACAAAGTCCACATAAGCCTCAAGGGTGGTTTTATTCACAAAGAAAAAAGTTTAAGACACCATTGGAATTGAAATCAGAGGACCTGGTTTCAAATTATCACTCTCTGCCAGTAGTTAGTTATATGACCTTAGACAACGCACTTTCTCTTTCTGAACCTGTTTCCTCATATAAAAGGAAGATTGGCTGAATAACTCCCATTTCTTGAATGCTTTAAAATTTACAAAGTGAAATTCCTTCTATGAAACAAATAGATTTGGGGAGGAGGGGGAAATTATCATCCAGTATCTCTAATGAATATCAACATAAAAATATTGAATAAAACTAGCAAAAACTACAACATATTATGAAGATTATATACTATGACCAGCTTGCAGGGTTAGTTCAATATTAGGAAAATTAGAAACAAAATAGACTATAATAGTACCAAACAATAAAAATAAAAAAAGATTATATAAATAGATGCAGAAAAAGCTTTTGACAAAGTGACTTTTTGACAAAGACTCATTAAAAAACATAAGTGTAGGAATAAATGAATGTTCTTCAATATAATAAATAGTTTCTATCCACAACCAAGGGCTAGCATTATCTGTAATGGAGAAATTCTGGGTGCCTTTCCAGTAAGGTCATGGGTAAAACACTGATGACATAACAATGAATGTCCATTGTTAAAACTAGTATTTGATATATAGTCCTGAAGGTACTAGCTATGACAGTAATATAAGAAAAAAAGAAATCGAGGGATTAAGCATACACAAAAAAGGAAACAAAATTCTAACCTTTTGCTAGTGATATGGTTTACTTTGAGAACCCTAGATATTCAACTAAAAATTAATTGAAACAAACTTCAGTAAAGTAACAGGCTATAAAATAAACCCCCCTGAAATCTTTTACCTTTCTGTATATTACTAACAAAACCGAACAAGGAGAGATAGAAAAAGAAATTACATTTAAAGGTAACTATAGAATATATGAAATACTTAGGAGTCTACCTACCCAGGTGCATATAGAAACTATGAAAACAATTACAAAACACCTTATGGAAATAAATACAGACTTAAGTAATGAGAGAAATGTTAATGCTTATAGGGAGGCCAAGCCATTATTATAATAAAAATGACAATTATTCTACCTAAATTAATTTATATAATTCAATGTCATAACAATTATCAAGGGGTAATTTTTAAAAATGAATAGCATGTTTGTTTTTTTTTTATAAATACAAGGACCCCACCCATTTACTATTCAATAAAAGCGGCTGGAAAGCAATCTGGCAGAAAGTTAAGACATCTCACACCATATGTCACAATAAGCTTCAAATGGATACAAAAACCTAGATATAAAAGATCACATAAACAAATTAGAGGAGCAGGAAAGGAGATTTCACAACTATGAATAGTGGATGAATTCTTGATCAAAGGATAGTGATAATCAGGGCATTAGCAATTTTTTAAGCAATTTTCATTTTTTTTTTTTTACAAAATCAATGTAGTTAAAACTAGAAGGGAAACAGTTAACTGGAAAAAAATCTTTACAGTAAACTGATAAAGATATGATATGTGAGATATACAGTGACTATATGAACAAAAGCCATTCACCAGTAGATAGATGGTCAGCTACAAATAGGTAGTTCTCAAGGGAAGAAATCCAATTTTTCAACAATCTTAAGAAAAAATACTTCAAAACAATAATGATAAGAGAAAGGCAAATTAACTCTGACCTTCTACCTCATACTGATTAGATTGGCAAAGATGACACAAAGGAAAATGGGAGTTGGTGCAGGGGCTGAGGGAGATTGTTATTAATGCCCCAGAGCTGGAACTATGAATTGGTTCTCGGTCCTTCTTGATAACAATGTAGAGCTGGACCCCCAAAATCACTAAACTGTACTTACCCTTTCGCCCACTGATATCGTCACCAGCCATATAGCCCAAAGAGAGAAAAGTAAGAGGGGAAGAGTCTATATATAAAAAATACTCATAGTAGCACTTTCTGTTGTAGCAAAAAACTGGCAACAAAGTGAGTTCTGATGAATTGGCACTAAGTAAATTACAGTATATAATGTAGTGGAATATTATGCTGTAGAAAATGATGCAAAAGATGGATTTGAATTCTAAGAAGCCTGGAAAAACTTGCATGAACTGATGTAGTGATGATGTGAGTGCAGTCAGGTGAATGATTTATAAAATGATTACATCATCATAAAGAAAAACCATTTTGAAAGACCTAGCTCTGGTCAGTGCAATGGAACAACCAGGATTCCAGAAGATGAATGATGGATCATAATTCCCAACTCTTTTTTAAATAATGAAATGATATATATTTTTATTGTATAAGAATGAGGACATGCTTTTTTATATCAAAAGATTACTTGCAATGAAGAATGTAGCATTATGTTTTGACATGTTCAGGTTGCCTTTCCATTCTTTTAAAGTAAGTCTAACCATTATTTAAAAAAAATTTATTCTGAACCATTTTAAAAAGTTTTAAGTAATTGGCATTATTATCTTATTATGTAAGAGCACTTAGTAGCACATAAGTGTGCCAAGACAAACCTGAAGAACTGAAGAAAGGTATGTGATTCTAACAGCTTTATTTGTTCTTTGGGTTTCAGAACGTTACTCACTTTGCTACTCACATTTCCTAATATAAATATGATATAATAATAAATTTCTATTGTTAGGAAAACAACAGGTATAGTAGTTTAAATTATTTGGTTGCTTTGCCACTCCCACCTAGACTGATCAATGATATTTCAGCTCAGTCTGTAAGCTGAAGGAGGAAAAATGTACTTAATAGACAAACATATTGCTCTAAAACAAAAAAACACTTATTTCCTTGTCTTGGTGACCTTGACCAAGACAATGGCCAGTTTCCTGATATGTAAAATAAGGGCTGGTGGACATCTTATGTAACCATTTAGCATTCAAATCCTCTAATTCTTTAAATTTCTTTTAATTCCTCCATATATGCTTTGCATTAATTTGCAAGGCTGCCATAACTAAAGCTAATAGGAAAATGGTAGGCCGATTCCCTTTGCCATCAGACTTGACAGATGAGTTATTTCACAAAGTCACATTAAAATGCTATATTCAGTCCCCAATATTAAATTAATGAATTATGTTAAATCTTGGACTTAAGAGCTTGAAAAGATGTAATACAGTGTTTATTTTTTTAGTTGTGTTTGACACAACACAAAATGAAAACAGTTCACTCTGTATTATTCCAAAGACCTCATTTGTAGATTTTTAATTTATAAAATTTCAGCACAGAAATATAGCCCAGCAGACTTTTACAATATGGTACTGACTTGATCTTTCTTAATGAATGAGATCTAGCAAAATCCACAATTCAAATGGTTATAAACATTTTAATGCTTATATCTCTGGCAGTTAAGAAGTAATGGTTGAAGAGCTGTTGCCTTTATACATGTGTCCTAAAAGCACTTTTACAGAAGTATTTAATTACAAGATGTAAGTCAATAAGGTGTGCAAGATTTTCTTGGGGTGTCATCCAGGGGTTTCCCCATTTCTTCATTTCTCAGTTCCCTCTTCTAAAGTCCTGTCATTCCTATATTTAGTGGTTAAGCTTGAAGCTTAAGCACAAGCTTAGCTCTTTGCAATATGATCACTCACAAATCATGACATAGCATGTTCTTTATACATAGCAAAAGTAACAGCTAAAAGATACAGATATACCCTCCCTAACGTCATTAATTGGTTCTGCACAAATGTGATGACAGGCAAAAATATTACAGTCTCAGGTATTTCATGATATTGGGGGAGGGCCTGCTTATAAAACATTTATATGTCACAGGGGCGGCTAGGTGGCGCAGTGAAAAGAGCATCGGCCCTGGAGTCAGGAGGACCTGAGTTCAAATGTGGCCTCAGACACTTTACACAAAAACTAGCCCTGTGACCTTGGGTTAAATTCCGTTAGGCTTCATTCAGAGGTGTAAAATTAGGAAGTTGGCTCACATGGCCTCCTCCTAGTTCAAGCTGCTACCTATCCCGTGCATCTGTGTCCCTGTTCTATCTCCCTGGTGGAATGTCCTATCCTCGGGGACTAGCATCTGACCGGCGCTTAATAGATGCTTGCCGATGGAATGGCCTCCTCACCCAAGAGGACCGCTTTTATTTCCAAGCGCTGGTCGTATCTTTTTTGTTGGCAATACACAGAAGAAACACCTTCCCTTGACAGAGTAGCCAAGAAGGTAAAAAGCAGATGTATTTCCAAAATCAAGTACAAATTTGCAAGATGTCACTACAGACCAAACGTTTGTATCAAGATTTAGCCAAAGGGTTTTGCTGCGAAATTATAAGGGTTTTATCCGTCTCACAGGAGATTCGGGTGAGTAAATTTTGCCATAGGCGTTAATTTCATCTGCCTCAAAGGTCTTGACCCAGCGAGGCAGAGGCGGAGCCGGAAGCGGGGGCTGTGCCCCCTTTCTTTCCAGGGTTTTCAGGAGCTCGTCACCTGCTCCCTCTGCGCCAATCCCGAAAGCAGCCCCGGAAGGTGACAAGACTCGCTCCGCCCCTCGCACGTGACCCGGCTCTGCTGCCGCTGCCCGTCCCACAAACTCCCAGCAGCTCCATGACGACAGCTCTTTAACTGGCCGCCACCAGGGGGACCCGGAAACGGAAGCGACCGCGGCCACAAGGAGGGGAGGGAGAGGCGAAGGCGCGGGGATAAGCAGCCACAAAAAAGCCCTACGCCTGCGCATTCCTCGCCTCCCGCCTCCCCGCCCTGCTCCTCATCCCTTTACAAATGCCGAGGGGCTGGTACCTTCTCGGATGTGGCCAATGTCTGGATTTGTTCCGTTTGAGGGAAGCTGAGTTATCTGGGGGAAGAGGAGTAATGATAGTGATGGACCCCCCAAAAGATGAAAAGAATGATAGAAGAGAGCGGGAGGGAGGGACGCAGACCAGCCAGACGGCTTTGGAGCAGTTGTCAGTTTATTCTATACTTTAAAGCCCCCGCAGGCTGTGAATAACAGCTTCACAATCACCGTGTCATTTCTGTTCTTTTTGAACGTCGAAGGATTCTGGATCTTCGTCAAGCTTAGGTCTTAAAAGATAATAAAGCTTACTGGCAGCTTTCCTTTGAACAAGGGCAGTGTGAGAGTTTTTATTCCCATTTTATAGATAAGGAAACCAAGGCCCGGAGTGGGGACGAAATCTGACCAGGGTCCCACACTAGTAAGTACTAGAGAAAGGATTCAGATATGGTACTCTTCCCTCCTGGTTGGCTACGTGATTTCTTAGATTCCCTCCAGTTTGTGATCCTACAAAACATCCACACCAGGCTGGTCCTGCTGGTCCCTGAATGAGAATAACATTTCATTGGCTAGCACACTCCCTTCCTCATGGTGTACATTCACACACATTGAACACATTGCCCTCTTAGGTAACTCAACCCAAATTCATTTTTCCATTCTTTGATCCAAGTCCTAACCAATCCAAATCAGGAAACCTACAGATTGCTGTGGAACAACTTGGTATTTCACCAACATCCCTCTTTAATCACTCACTACCTATTAAGGATAGTATCTCTCCTTCCTTCTGTCACTTTTGACTTTTGATAATCTTTTTTTTTTTTTGCTATCATTGTGGACAAACTCGAGAGAGATGGCTTAGATGGGAGTGCAGTTACATTGATTTAGAATTGGTTGACTGGCCCACTTTTGGTCAAGGTCCAGCAACCTCAGTAGGACAGTTGTTTAATGAGTCAGTGCTAACTTGGAGGAATAACTCTAGTGGAGTGTGTCAGAGATCCACCATTGCTATTCAGCTTTTTTTTTTTTTATCAATGATTTGGATAGTCATAGAAGGCATACTTGTCATATTTCTAGATAGCAGGAAACTTGAAATGTTAGCTAATATGGATTAGAGTCAGAATCCAAAATGATTTGAAAAGCTAGAACCATGGGCCAGATTGGATGAGATAAATTTAATAAGGACAAATGTTAAGATTTACACTCAGGTTCAAAAAAATAAACTGAAATATAGGATGAAAGAGTTGTAATTGAAAACAGTTTCTGTGAAAAAGGTCTAGGTCAAAGAGATCACAGGCTCAATATGAATCAATGGTGTAATGGTCAGATTACGGTCAGAAAAGGTAACTCCATCCCAGGTGGACAGTGTGAAGGAAAGTAGTGTCCAGAACAAGAGAGGTAATAAATAGCTCTTCAATACTCTGTCCTGGTTGGACCACATCTGGATTGCTGTATTCAGCTCTGGACACTGTTGCATTTTAGGGGTGCTAAGAACCCTGAAATGACAGGGCAAAAGACCTGGGTTTGCCTTGAAAGAATTTGACCACTCAAGCTTTCTTTCAGTCAGAGACAAGGTTTATTTTATTGCCAATACAAGTGGGCCAGATTTTAAGAATCTGAGTAATTTAATGAGGGCAAGATGGACACTTTTATGTAGAAAGACTATGGAAAGATCTAGATGTGATCTAGGAGTTGCCAATAGCCTGGGGTGACCTGGAAGTAAAAGAGAAGGGGTCTAGATGGGATTAGGGGTGGGAAGTAGCTTGGGGTGATTTGGAGGTAACTGAGAATTGAAGGATGGATTGGGGGGGCCACAATGAAAGAACAGTTGAAAGGATTGATTTGGAAGGGCTGGGTACCTCAGGCAAATGCCAGAGATCTGAGTTCAGGGGTTTGGGGGTCCAGGTCCCAAAGACATGGTCTTTTCCTTTTAGGGGTCCTGCTTGATTCTCATCCCCCATCAGTACCACATTTTAGGTAGGACATAGATTAGCTAGCTGCTAGAGTATGTTCAGAAGAAAGCATGGTGAGAAAGTGGAGAATATACCCTAGGAGAAGCTATTAAAGGAATGGGACAGATTTATTCTGGAGAAGACTTGGCCATGGGGATACATGATAGCTGTCTTCAGTTATTTGAAAGTCTGTCCAGTGGAAAGATTTGGAGTGAGAGGACCTGGGCTTATATCCCATTTTTGCTGTTGAGTCATTTCAGTTCTGTCTGACTCTTCATGACCCTATGTGGGGTTTTCTTGGCAAAAATACTGAAATGGCTGTCATTTCCTTCTCCAACTCATTTTACAGAGGGTGAAAATGACGCCAACTGGGTGAAGTGATTTGCACAAGGTCACACAGGAAGATGAGTTTTCCTGACTCCAGGCACTCCTAGCTTCCTTAAAATCCTGACTGTACAATTTAACTATTTTAAGACCTTGATCAAGTCACAACCTTTCTGCACCTCAGTTTCCTCACTGGTAATATGGGGGGGGGAGGTTGTACTAGATGACCTCTAAGTTCTGTTTGACCCCAGAGGTCAGGATAAGGAGTAATGAGTGGGAGTTGCAGAGATGCCACTTTAGACTTGATTTAAGGCCATCTTCTCCATGAGAGCAGCTAAGAAGGGGAGTGGGCTACCTTGGGAGGCCCCTAGTTTTCTTTTATGGGAGATGTTCAGGAGGGGTTTCTTCAGGTGCAGGATGGTTGAGATGGCCATTGTGATTTCTGTATGGGAAGTCCATCCTCTTGGCTGCCAGGGGCAAATTATATAAATTCTCAAAGCCTCAGTTTCCCCATTGCGCAAATAAGGACAAGAATAATTGCATTGAAAAGTATCGTGATTCAGAGAAGAGCTGCCCCTGGTGGTGTGACCATTGGCACTTCATTGCTCCTTGCCACAGGCAACTGTCTTAAGAACAGAGCTGGTTCCTCACCAGAAACTCCCTATTCAGATTAAACCACAGATCAGATCAATAACAACATTGGTGACAGCTGCCTGCTGTTAGGCAAAGGTTAAGTAAACCTTAAAAGCTGTAGTGGAAGGAACCCTGGACTTGTGTTCTTTCTAAGTCAGAGGATGAGGTTTGAGTGACTACTCTACCACTTCCTATATGAGAGTGGGCAGGTGTCCCCCTCTCCGGGCCTCAGTTTTTCATTTTTCATTTTAATAGGAGATGGACTAGATGAACTCTCAGGCTTCCCCCAGGTCTAGCATTGTACTTTTTAAAGACTCTTCTAATTTTGACTTTCAAAGGCCCTCCCCTACTCCCACCTCCCAGCTTATATGTTCTATTCTAAGGTCCCCTTGGATCTCTGAGGGTCTACGACATACAAAAAGAAATGATTTCATCTGACAGTGTTCAAAGAAGAGACTCCTCCATTTCTTGACATCACAGGGGGAAGCCTGCAGTATGCCCTTTATGCTTGGTATTCTAATATGCATTTTGTGTTTCTCTGTGAGAGCTGTACCTTTGCTCTCCCCCTTACCCCTTTTCACCAACCTTTGGGTACTCCTCACTTCCATTTGCCAGCAGTCCCAAAGACTTGGCTCCATCCAGACTGATATGTCATAGCTCAAACGATCACCTTCCTCCCTTGAGAAGCCATGCATTTCATTCATTCACCAATATTTATTTCACACTTGTTAGGCATTGCTCTTTGCTGGGGAAAATGCAAGTGATAACGCTAGGTGTCGCAATGGAGCAGGCAGGGTCTGTGCTTGCCTCAAGTGCCCCTCCTAACCAGATACCGGGCGGGACTGAAAGCTTCCGAGACCGCGCAAGCAGAGATCAGCCTGGGGTAGGACCTTCTCCTTCAGCCACTCCTCCTCCCTTTCTTCTCGCTTGGAGGAGAAAGGATTTAGTTCCAGGGCCCCCAGCTGCTCCTTGTGATCCTGACACCAGACTGGGTTTGTGGACTGAGGTCAGGGGCAGATAGGAAAAAAGTCCGAGGAGAGTCCTTTAGAATCCTTTTAACTTAACACTGCGCTTGGGAATTTAGTTATGAAATGTATGAATGGGTCGTGATTGTGCCGTGTGTGTGTGTGTGTGTGTGTGTGTGTGTGTGTGTGTGTGTGTGAGTGTGAAGACAGGCAGAGACACAGGGACAGAGAGGAGACAGAGAATTCTCTACCTGCAGGAAAGAAGAGTTACTGTCTTTGTGCCAGGCTTCCAGGGCTGTGCCCGGTCCTCTCCAGCCCTAAGCCAGTGAACACAAGGAGATACACGTCAGTGTCAAACACAGATATTTAGAAACGAGATGAATAAGACACAGCTTAGCAGACAATAAAAGCACAAGGCTTAGAAAGGATGCCGGCCACATCCAGCCAAAAGGGGAGCGGGAACGAGATTAGCTCAGTTTAGATGGGGCCGCTGTCCATCAGAACATCTATGCCTCTCCTGGCTTTCCTCCGGTCCTTTTTCCTCCTATGGCCTGGAAGGGAACTTGCATCTCCTGGCAAATGCTTCTCTGCTGGCCACTGCAGCCCCAGGCCCGCACCCCCACCCCACCCCCCCGTTTTTCATCTTGCTGTACTTGTTGGAGAAGGACACGAGCCTCAGTCTCTAAACTATTCTCCAAGAAGTCCTCAGCGAAGCGCCACTCACCCTTGGGACTCAAACAGCTGTGAGGCAAGGCTTAGATAAGTCACAGTCCCAATCCTTAGGGAGCTTACCATCTAAAATTAGAGGAAAGGTGGAATAAGAAATAAACACAGAGAGTAGAGATAATACACAATGCTGTCTGATAACTATTCCAGTGCTATGGCTATGGAGCTCTTGGAGGGGGAGATCAGAGAAGCCTCTTGGAGGAACTGGCATTTGAATTGGGCTTTAAAGCAAAAACACAGTCTCTGAGCTAGAAGAGACATCAGGTAATTAATTTAGTTCCTGGTAACGGGAATCCCTTCTACAACTTCCTCAGTGACTCCAGGGCAGGTGCTCTATTCACTGTGCCACCTAGCCACCCCAAGAAGCTTATATTTTAATGGGAGAAAATAATACATCACTGAAAGTGTGTGTTTGAGTGTGTGGGGAGAAGGTAGCCATTTGGGGGGCATGCATGGTGATGAAGTCTGGGGAATAAGGGTACCTGGTTTAATTTAATTTGTTATTTTTACATGGGAAATGAAAACTTTTTATTTAACTTAAATTTATTTAATTTTAAATTTAGAATAAGTATAAAGGTCTTTCTTCAAGATAGAGTTTCAAGGAAGAACTCACCATTGGGAGAAGGGGGGCCAAGGGGACTAAGGAGAAGGCAGAAGACAGAACAAGGCTTGCCTTCTCTCTTCTGCATAGTGGGGGAGAAAAATGAAGATAATTACTTAGGGGTCTGTTCAAGGATAGGGAGGACTTACCAAGGGAAAGGAAGTTTCCATGGGGATAGTGGTCTGGGAGATAGAGCAGGAAGGATTCAGGAATCCACTAGCAGTGGATCCTATGTCATAGGAGCCAGTGTCAGGATGCTGCTGTCATATCCCCACTTCTCAAAAATCTACTAATTAATGCATAGTACCTCATGTATGGTATGTGTGTAGTCATTCAGTTTAACTGTTCTCTGCACACAGGAGGTGCATTGTTTTTATTTTCTTTTATTTTTCATTGGACAAGCCTTTATTTTCTCTCTATACCAATCACCCCCTCACATTTAAAAGAAAAACAAAATCCTTGTGACCAATATAGATAGTCAAGCAAAAAAATTCATGTTACTCATGCCCAAAAATGTATATCTCATTCTGTACAGTGAATCTGTCATATCTCTGTCAGAAGGGCATCACTCAGTATGAGTCCTCTGAAGTCATGGTTTTATCTTTGCATTGATCAGAGTTCTTTGGTTTTTCAAAGTCGTTTGTTTGTCTTTACCATGTTATTGTTATTGGATAAATTGTTCTGGTTCTGCACACTTCACTCTATCAGTTCACTTCCTTCTGAAGCTCTCCCTTTCATCATTTCTTATGGCACAATAGTATTCCATTACATTCATATGCCATTGTTTATTTAGCTATTTCCTAGTTGGTGGACACCTTTAGTTTCTATTTCTTCGCCTACACAAAAAAAAGTTGCTATAAATATTTTTGCACATGTGGATACTTTTCCTCTTTCTTTGATTCTCTTTGGGGGTATAGATCTGGTGGTGGCATCACTGGATCAAAGGGCATACACAGTTTAGTGACTTTGGGGTATCGTTTCAAATTACAGTAGCAGGTCTTTTTTAATTGTTGACATCAATGAACCTTTAATCAAATATCTAGTATGTTCAGGGCTTCATTCATGCTTGTTGCTGGGGCTTAAGCCCTGCTTAAGAGAAATTTTGTAGTTTGAGCATAGAAAGGAAACATGAACACAACGTGATGATATAAAGGAGAAAGGGTTAAATGCAAAGGAGATGTTTAGGCAAAAGGCTAGGAGAAATCTGAGGAGGGAGAGCTGGAGGATCATATAGCAATAGAGACAAATCTACATGTTATTTTGACCCTTTGGTTAAGAAAGAATCTTTTTTTGGCTACAGGAGTCTCTTGAGTTCAAGACTTCTTATATCCTTATATCCTGGGGTATGTGGGAGCCAGTTATGGAAAGCCTACTCTTAAATTTTCAGTGTGAACATTTGCCCCTTGGAAATGGGCGATTTTTACAAATCAGAGCTTGATTTATTGTCTTGTTGATCATTTAGACTTAACAAAATGGAGAAAATGTTAATAATGCAGATCAAACTGAAAAGGGTATTCTAGGGGCAATTAGGTGGAGCGGAAGGTAGAGCACCCTGGAGTCAGGAGGACCTGAGTTCAAATCCAGACTCCAGACACTTAATAGCTGTGTGACTCTGGGCAAGTCACTTAACACTTTAATTGCCTCCAAAGAAAAAGTATACCCTATGTATGATTTTTCCCCCCAGGAGAGCTGGGTGCTAAACATTTACCCTCACACCCCTTCCTATATAACAGATTTCCCTATGTCCAACCCAAAGTGCTCCCTTTGAGCTAAGCCCTAGGACTCCATTGTCCTCTCCATTCCCTACTCACTAACAACTAGTTTCCTATCAGAGATTCCTCACATCTCTCTAGATTCCTGAGGCCTCACCCTGTCTCATTATAATGTAAGCTCCTTTGGATTTGTACCCCGGTGCCTAGTTCAGTGCCTGGAATAGAATAGATACTGAATTAAGTCCTTGTTGACTGATTAATGCTAGTGTCCTGCTTGGGGCTACCACAAGACACCAGGTGTCTCTCTTAGACACTTAGACTCATTTCCTGTTGTCTTGCCTTCTGTCTCTAGTGACCTGTGACCCTGTGGAGTTTTTGTGCTGGAAGGTTAGTGTTTGAGGGGGAATGGACTGACAGCACTGCCTCTGACTAGGGAATAAGAAAGAGTCCTAGGGGTCTTGTCGGGTGTGTCCAAATTCTCTTGGCCCAGGATCAGGTGAGAAGTAAAGAGAGGTGGTTCTGGGGTCTGACCTTGTTTGGCCTCAACTTCTACCTAGGATCATTAGAACAAAGGGCATAGAGCTCAGAGTGACCTTGGAGATTAAGCCTAGTGATGGACTTAATGTGTCCATTACAGTTAAGGAAATGGTTAGTAGGAGGATGGAGGAAAGTCAATGGGGGGAATGGTTGGAAAAGTGATCCACAGTGGAAGGCCACTGGAACATTTAGTGGACAGGGAAATGATCAGTGGGGGCCTGGGCAAATGGATTCTAGCAGGGGGCCAGCAAAATAGTCAGGAAGGGGCTTGGTTCATGATGGAGGGTGGTCAACAGAAAGGGTGACTGGGGTAGTATTCAGTGGGAGGGACTGAGAGAACCTCTGGAGACACAGTGGAGATTGGAGAATAGTCACTGGAGATTACTCTGGACATTAGCTAATGAGGAAGGAAGTTGTCTGACCATGGGAAGGGTCGTTCTTTGAACAACTGAGGACATAAAAAGGAGATAGTGGGAGGAATTTAGGTCAGAACGTTGGGAGAAACTTCCCAGCAGGTTAGTTCGGTGACCATAGATTCCACCCCCTATGTCACTGCACCTTGGTGCTCAGTCTCCTCATCTATAAAATGGGGTTACTAATACTTTCATGACTCACCTCACAGGATGGTGTGACAAGGAGAGCTTTGGCGCATTAGAAAAATGGGATTTGTCATGATTCTTCTCAAGTGGCTTTTGGACAAGACTGCCAAGGTCATAGATGCTAAGAGAGCATGGGGAAAGGGAGGGGGAGGGGATGTTTACCTGGTTGCTAGGTGATGGGCAGAGGGTTCTAAGGGGAGGCTGGGGGGCTAGGGTATAGAGCATTGTTGGTGATGGGGTCTGGGCCTCTATGTCTGCTTCTGTTCCTACTGCTGACCCTGTGGTTGCCACCTTTAATCGAGGCTTTGAGCAGGCCCGTCTGGTACCAGGTGGGGCTGGACCTGCAGCCTTGGGGATGCCAGCCACCAGGCCTGGTGAGCTGTGGTGGGGGTCTGACCTGCCCTGGCCGATGGATGGGCCTGAGCACCATGGGCAGTGTCTACCCCCTGACGGCTGTCACAGTCACTGTGTTGATAGTGGTTACCCACTTTGTCTACCAAAGGCGACAAATCTTCTTCTCCCGAATCCTGGTGAGTGTGGATACAATCCTGGCTCCCCCACTACTCTGCTTTTCCCCCACCCCCACCCCATCACTGGAATCTCTTTTTCCTGCCCGGTCCATCTCACACCTTCCCTTTGTTGTCTTAGAGAAGCCTATTGCACTTGGAGTCAGAAAGACCTGTGTTCAAATCCCACTTCGGGTGTGACTATGAGCTACGTAACCTCTGTAAAATAAAGGCGTCGGATTAATTGGTCTCTAAAGTGTTTTCCATCGATAAATCCCTCAGGTCTCCCCTAGGACTGCTTCATCTCTCGGTCTTTCTCCCTTCTGACCCTCCCATTTTTCCCCCCTCCAGACCACCCAGTCCCAGTCGATTGTGCCTCCAGAGTTCCTTTTGCCCCCGAAGTCGGGATCACCGCCTTCCGACCGTGCCCTGCTTTGCAACGTACTGCACATGCTGGATGCTGTCCTAAACCACATCGAAGGCCACCTTCAGCAGCTGGCCAACCATTCCCCGCCCTCCGCCTCTGTCAGCAGAATAAAAAGCCCCTCTGCCTGTAGCGCGTAACCCCTTGGTCTCCAGCCTCCCTTTGTGCAGCTGAGCTCAGCAGACTCTCCCAGGCACCCGGCTTTTCTCTTTCAAAGGACCTCCTGGAGTGTGAGACTACGCAGCAATCCCTTCGGCCCCGAGCCTCGGGAGCCAGGACCGCCCATCCTCTCCTCAGCCCTGGCCCTAATTGGCTCGATTCCGATGTCTGTCTGTCTTTAGGACCCTCCCTCCTCAGTCGGAAGCTCCTATTAGCTCAGTGATGTTTATAGCCCTCCTCCCCAGCCACCTTCTCTCCTACCCTGCTCTCTGAGTCTGGAGAGAACAAGGAAAAATCACAGCTCATGGGCTGGGAGTGGGGGGCAGGGCAGGAAGGGAAGAAGGGACTTACTTTTCAGAGGCAGAACAGGTCTTGATCCCCTAAACTTTCCATTTTTACAGCGAGTAACAGTATATGTATACAGAATTTTGTGCTAGAGATGGAGGGGCTGAGAAATCTCAATTAGACACAGTCCCTGCCATCATGGAATTCAGTCTAGTAGGGGCCAAGACATACCAACCACCACACAAACACTGTGAAATATACAATAATGATTGATAAGTGTGTGAAAATACTGGTGGTACAGGACTTGGAGTCACTTGTCTTGTCTCACAATTACTGTGTGACCCTGGGTAAATCACTTAACCTCCTTCAGCTTCAATTTCCTCATTGGTAAAATGAGGATGATAACAGTGTCTAGGAAGGAAACACGAATTTATTAAGTGCCTACTGTATACCAGGCCCTGGGCTAAGTGCTTTACAATAGATTTCATTTGAGCCTCAACATACTCCTGGGAGGTAGGTGCTATTATTATCCCCATTTGGGGAAACTGAGACAGAGAGAGGTTAATTAAGTGACTTGCCCCAGCTTGTGTCTGAGGCTGAATTTGAACTCAGGTCTTTCACACTCCTGGACCAGTGCTCCACCCACTGGGCCACCTAGCTGCCTCTAGATTTGTTGTGAAGATCAAATCAGTTAACATATGTAGAGTATTTTGCAAACCTTAAAGTGCTATATAAATGCTTACTGTTATTATTATTATTAAAGACAGTGTGGTCAGTGGATAAAAGGACAGTTTTAGAGTCAGAAACAACTGAATTCAAGTCCTGACTTGGACACCTCACTGTGTGACCACAGGCAGATCATTCAACCTCTCATTACTCCAAACAGTTAAGTCTGTTCTCTAAGACTATAAATTAGAGATGGGTTGCTGTTCTGGATTGGTCAGGAGTAATTTTCACTCCTGAAATTCCCTTCATTTATGAAATCATAGGTCTGGAACAATAAAAAGGAATACTATGTGAGAATTCTAATGTATATGATAAGAAGACTTCCTAGAGAAAACAAAATCTGAGCTGGGTTTGAAAAGGATAGAGACAGCTGGTGGATTGGTAAATGTTTTACAACAGGGATCCTCCCCCGAAATTTAAATTTAATCTGCATCATTAACATTTTCCTCCTTGCTTTCTTGAGTCTAGACAACCATCAAAACAATAAATCAAACCCTGATTTGTAGCACTTGCTGACTCCATATTCACACATGACTGTTTGACAATTGGCTGGAGAGCTGTTTAGCACATCCTAAATAGGGATATAGCTGAGGAAAAGAGGGAGGTAGGGGCCTCCTAGGCTCAGAAAGCTGAGCAGAGCTCACAAAACAGGTGGCATATTCAGGGACAGATAGTAGTACAATCTAGGTGGAATTGAGAATGCATGAGGGAAGAAATAGGAGATAATGTTGGAAGGATTGGTTGGAATGAGATTGTGGAATGCTAAGAAATTTGAATTTCATTTGAAGATCTTTATGTAGGGGAATGACCTTATCATACATATGTATGTAAACCCATGCTACAGAACCAAAACTCTGAATTTACAGTGATAAAGTTCCATCTTGGGTGGGGGGAACTTCTTATGAATCACTCTTTGGCTCATTCTATCATCCAGGTTCTTCTTTGGACCATCAGAATATAGATTATGTCTATATGATCCCTCCAAATACCTATAAATAATGCCTCAAAACAAATCCTAGAGTGAAAAACCCCCACAAAAGGACAGGGGGAAACAATTTTCCAGCCCAAGAAAACTTAGAAGGTTGTCAGGAAAGGTCTGTTGCATCAGGGTAAGAGTGGAACTCAGTCCAGTTCAGGTTGTACCAGTGTAGACCTGGGCCCCAGCAAACCAAGAACAAGTTTTTGGGGGTGACTGAATCAGTAGCAGTAGTGGTGATTTCCAGAGTTCTCAGTCCACAGATGGTAAGGGGATCAGAAAATGGTTGGAAGGAGATTACAGGTCTCTTTGCTGGCACAAGGGACAGGACTCTGTTGCATTGCCCATAATGGAATCTGGATCAAAATACTGGGTCCCGGGCCCAGAGCAAGGAAAAGCACTAGCACAGCAGAGTTTGTGGCCACAGGGGAGCAGGGACCCTGGTCACAGTTCCAGGGCAGAGTCCTTGTGGTTGTTCACAGACCATTGCACACTACAGGAGAATAGAAAACACATACCACTTTGGGAGAACAGAAAATTTACCTCTGAAAATAGCTGCACAAAAAACCTAAAGCTTGGGACAATGCCCTTTCCACTCCAGAAACAGAGCTCCACTTTAGCATAGAATTAAAAGTTAAGAAACAGGCTGGAAAATGAGCAAATAGCAGAAAAAGATCCTGAAAGAAAAGAAAGCTACTATGGTGACAGGGAAGGCCAAAACACAAACTCAGAAGAAGACAACAAAGTCAAAACTACTATATCCAAAGCCTCAAAGAAATATATGAATTGGCCCCAGGTCATGGAAGAGCTCAACAAGGATTTTAAAAATCAAGTAAAAGAGGTAGAGGAAATTTTGGGAAGAGAAATTAGAGTGAAGCAAGAAAATAATGAAAAAAGGTAAAGGTAAAGGAAGCACACACACACACACACACACACACACACACACACACACACACACAAAATACTGAAGAAAACGACCTTAAAAAACAAAACAAAACAAAACCAGAATAGGTCAAATGGTAAAAGAGGCAAAAAATCCAATGAAGAGAAGAATGCCTTGGGAAGCAGAATTACTCAGCTGGGAAAAAAAAAGATACAAAAATTCACTGAAGAAAAGAACTCCATAAAATGTAGAATTGGTCAAATTGAAAAGGAGGTATAAAAGCTCACTGAAGAAAGTAATTGCTTGAAAATTAGAATTGAGCAAATGGAAGCTGAATCCTTTATAAGAAATCAAGAACAATAAAACAAAACCAAAAGAAACAATGTGAACTATCTCATTAGAAAAACACAACTGACCTGGAAAATAAATAAAAAAGAGATACTTTAAGAATTATTGGACTACTTGAAAGTCATAATAAAAAAAAGAGCCTCAACATAATATTTCAGGAAGTTATCAAGGAAGAAAGTCCTGATATTCTAGAACCAGAAGGTAAAATAGAAATCGAAAGAATCGATTGATCACCTCCTGAAAGAGATCCCAAAATGAAAACTCCTAAGAATATTAGAGCTAAATTCCAGAGTTCCCAAGTCAAGGAGAAAATATTACAAGAAGCCAAACCCCGCCCCCCCCCAAAAACCCAATTCAAATAGCGTGATGCTGCAGTCAGAATAACACAAGATTTAGCAGTTTCTACATTAAAGGATTGAAGAGCTTGGAATATGATATTCCAGAGGGCAAAAGAGCTAGATTTACAACCAAGAAACACTCACCCAGTAAAACTAATTAGCAAAAGTGGAAGAAAAAAAAAACCTCAAACCAATCCCTCAGAGAAGAAAATGGATATTCAATAAAATAAGAGAACTTTCAAGCATTGTTGATGAACAGAACAGAATAGAAAATTTGACTGTCAAATACAAGATTCAAAAGAAGCATAAAAAAGTAAACAGGAAAGAGAAATCATAAGTGATTCAATAAGGTTCAGCTATTTACATTTCTATATGGGACAATGATACTTGTAACTCCTAAAAATATTCTCATTATTAGGAGAGTTAGAAGGAGTATATATAGAAAGAAAACAGGTTTGAATTAAATATGATGGGATGATTATCTGAAAAAAAAAATTAAAGGGTAAGAAAAAGAAAGCACTGGGAGAAGGGGAAAATGAGAAGTAGAATGGGGTCGATTATCTTGAAAGAGATTTTATAGTGGAGAGGAAGATGGGAGAAGGGAAAGGGGGTAGGGGGAAAGGCATATGAACTTACTCTCAATGGAATTGGCTCAAAGAGGGAATAACATACACACTCAGTTGGTTGTAGAAATTTATCTTACCATATAGGAAAGTAGGAGGAGAAGGGGATAAGAGAAGAGGGGACTGATAGAAGGGAGGGCAGATTGGGAAGGTAAAAGTCAGAAGCAAAACATTTTTGAGAATGATCAGGGTGAAAGGAGAGAGAGAGAATAAGATAAATGGGGAAAATAGGATGGAGAAAAATACATAACTGGTAATCATTCCTGTGAAAAAAAAATTTTACAGCAAATTTCTCTGAAAAAGACTTCATTTCTCATATATGTAGAAAACTTCGTAAAATTTATGAAAATAAGAATCACTCCTCAATTGATAATCAAAGGATTTGAACAGGCAGTTTTGAGGCAAAGTGATGCTCTAAATCACTATTGATTAGAGAAATGCAAATTAAACCAACTCTGAGCTACCATCACACATCTATCAGATTGGTTAATATGACAGAAAAGGAAAATGACAAATGTTGGAGCAGATGTGGGAAAACGCAAAATATTAATGCACCGGCCGATAGGTGGCACAGTGAATAGAGTACTGGCCCTGGAGTCAGGAGGACCTGAATTCAAATCCAGCCTCAGACACTTAACATTTACTAGCCGTGTGACCTTGGGCAAGTCACTTAACCCCAAAATATCCTGCCCTTCCCCCTTCAAAATAAATATTAATGTACCGTTGGTGAAGTTGTATACAACCATTCTGAAGAGCAATTTGGAACTATTATAGCCCCAAAGACTATAAAACCATGCATTCCACTACTAGAACTGTATCCCAAAGAGATAAAAAAAGGAAAAGGACCTATATGTACAAAAATAGTTATAGCAGCTCTTTTTGTGATAGCAGAGAACTGGAAATTGAGGGGATGCCCATCAGTTGAGGAATGGCTGAACAAGTTATGGTATATGATTGTTATGGAATATTGTTGTGCTATAAGGAATTATGAGAAGGATGCTTTCAGAAAAACCTGGAAAGACTTACATGAACTGATGCAAAGCAAAATGAACCAGAACATTGTATGCAGTAATAGGAATATTGTATGATGCTATACTATGAATAACTTAGCTTTTCTCAGTAATACAATGGCCCAAGACAATTCCTGAAGGACTTATGGAGGAAAATTCTATCTATCTCCAGAGAAAGAACTGATGGAGCCTGAATGCAGATCAAAGATACTTTTTCTTTACTTTTCTTGGTTTTATTGTCATTGTTGTTTGTGTTTTCTTTCACAGCATGATTTACCTGGAATGTGTTTTGCATGGCTACACATGTATAACCTATGTCAAATTGCTTGCCCTCTCAATGGGTGGAGGAGGGGAGGGAGGGAGAAAATCTGGCACTCATAATTTTGAAAAAATGAAAAAATTGTTTTTACATGTAATTGGGAAAAATTAAAAAATTTTAAAAAAGAATATAGGTTGTGTCTAGTTTTTTTTATAAAAAAAAAACAAAAAGCTTTAAATCTTCTCAGTTCCTATGGGAGTTCCTATGGGAGCACTAGGGCTAACAATACATTGAATACAGGACAGGTTTTATTTCATTCAACAATAAGCAGAAAGAATTCACTCCCAAGTCTGTAAAAAGTAAAGGCAACTCTATAATGGTGCTCACCTCCTCTAGGGCCTTACACAGTCCATTAGACTATTATGGTTGATCCTAGTCACTCTGACCAAGAGGACAATGATTGCATTACTCACAGGAATAACGAAAACAAGGTCTGGGTTTGTTTCTTTATATTTTGACTCTGTCCCCTTGTTGCTCCTTGGTTCTTGCTCTTGCTTGGTTCAGGAGACTTGTCTAGGAGACTTGATCCAGAAATTCCTCTTCTTTACTTCTGCCACTAACATCTTTGTGATCTTGTGGGTTTGGTCCATGTGATTCTTTGTGGGGTGGCACTATGATTTGAAGACTTTCCATCTAGAGAAAGAGATACTAGACTCATATGTGTTTATATTGAATCATTGAATTTCAGGGTGAGAGGGGAGCTCAGTAGTTACAACCAATGTGGTTGTTTTTTGGTTTTTTTTTTTTTAATTATCCCCTTTTCTCTGTTTTTGTTTTCTGGTTTAGGTACCAGAATCATATTTGAGTCTTAAAGGGAATTTGGTAGGATTCCTTCTTTATGCATTTAAAAAATAATTTATATATTACAGGTCAATTTCCCTAATAAATACTGATGCAAATTTTTAAATAAAATATTAGCAAGGAGATTATAGCCACATATCACCAGGCTCATATACTATGATCAGATTGGATTTATACCAGTGTCAGGAGTGAAATTCAACAATCGTAGACTGAGGCACAGTCTGAGCAAGATAACATTTTATTAACAGAGGCACTACTTACCAATAGAATGGGTCAATGTTTCTGCCTCAGTTAGCCAAAAGACTTTGAGCAGAAAGACAGCTTCCCTTTTATAATTTTGGGGGAAGACAGAACAAAGAACAGGATTTTGTAGGTGGAGAAAGAATACAATAGGTTATGGGGATGGTGATATCATAGGGTTAAGAAAACATGATTGGTTCCATTAAGGAAAGTGGGCATACACACATGTGGGATCAGGACCAATCCACTTTGTATTAGGGGAATCTTTATGGATTTATGGGATCCAGCTACATCCCTAGACTATTGATAGTGGACCAGGGATAGCAGTTTCACAGCAGACAACTTTAAATAGGGCAAAGAAAAGCAAAGGATGGGACTAGGTCAGCTTGTGTGCATGGAATTTCTTGGGGGCTGAAATTATGAAGGTCAACAAGCTTCCTTGGCAGAGAGTGATCTGCGGGTCACATTAGGATAACAGTTCCCTTAGAATTAGAGTGTTTTATGAGAGTATTAACTTTTGCTTCAAATTTTTCTTTAAATGTAATAGGAAAACAACTGTGGCATCTAACTTGTGAGAGAAAGACTGAACTTTTGAATTCATGCACTTCTTCACTCAGGGACATAGAAGGAGTTTAGGTTCCAGTAGCAGCAAGCACCCCAACATCCCCAGGGTGGCTGCCAACACAGGTTCTTGGATCTGTTTTTCTAAAGGAAAACAACTCAAAATGGGCTAACAAGCTTACTTTAATCAATCAAACATATATTGTTTGCCTAGTTCAGGGGAAAAAGGTCAGCACCCCAAACTTCAGAGTATACAGACAGAACTTACAAGACAGAGAAACAAACAGATCAAGCAGACAGGCTTCCAAACTGTCCAACCATTACATTAATACCAAATCACAGTTACCAGCGAGGGACACATCAACATCTGGGTTTTCAAAGTGGGGGGGGCTCTCAACGACTGTCCAGAGTTTCATCTGGTCAAATCACACAACACTTCTCAAAGTGAGCCCCAAAGCAAAGCCATTATATAGCCTTCTCCTGGGTCAGGGAATGTAACAACCCTCTTGACCCACTGCTCAATCACATAGCATTAAGGTGTAGGCATTCCTGAAAACCAAGCCTCCTGCCACAGGCTCCATTCAGCCTATTAGGAGGCAGAGTATATTTTCAAATCAAGGAAGGTTCTCAGAGTCTCTTAAGCCTATCAAAGGGCCTAGGGGCAGGGAAAATCTTTAAATTTGCATTTCCATTACAGTTCCTTATATAGAATACAGAATATGACTACAGAATATAATCAATTACAGTGATAAAATACAGACCAATAATTAACAATAATATATATGATATAATATAGTATAATATGATATGATATATGATATAATATATTAATATAATATAATAATTTTCACAGAATGCAGAGCTATTTCTATGTTAGGAAAACTATGAGCATAATTGACCATATCAAAAACAAAACAACAGAAATCATGATTATATCAATAGATACAGAAAGGGCTTGACTAGATATAACACTCATTAGTATTAAAAAACACTAGAAAACATAGGAATAAATAGAGCCTTCCTTAAAATGATATGAAGTAGCTATCTAAAACCATCAGCAAGCATTATCTGAGATAATGGTGATAAATTAGAAGCCTTACTAATAAGATCATGGGTGGAGCAAGGATGTCCATTATTATCATATTCTTCAATTCTGTACTAGAAATATTAATTATAGAAATAAGACAAGAAAAAGAAATTGAAGGAATAAAAATAGGCAATGAGAGATAAAGCTATCATTCACGGCAGATGAGAGGACAATATACTTAGAAAACCCTAGAGAATCAACTAAAAACTAGGTGAAACAACAAATTCAGCAAAATTGCAGGATATAAAATAAACCCACATGAATCATCAGCATTCATATATATATATATATATATATATATATATATATATATATATATATATATAGTGTGTGTGTGTATAATATATATATATATATATGTATGTATGTATATCCAACAAAACTCAGCAAGGAGAGATAGAAAGAAAAATTCCATTTAAAATAACTGTAGACATTATAAAATATTTGGGAGTCAATCTGCCAGACAAACCCAGGGACCATATGAATACAATTACAAAATATTTTTCAGACAGATAAATACAGATCTAAATAATTTGAAAAATTAATTGCTCATGGGTAGGCTAAGCCAATATAACAAACATTACAATTCTACCTACATTAATTTACTTATTCAGTGCCATACCAAATTATCAAAGAATTACCTCGTAGAGCTAGAAAAAAACTACAAAAAATGTTAATATCAAAGGAATAAATGAAAAAAAAATGTGAAGAAAGGTGGCCTAGCAGGACCAAATTTCAAAATATAGTGGAAGGTGGTAATTATCAAAATAATCTGATACTGGTTAAGAAATAAAGTGGCAGGTCAGTGGTTTAGATGGAATAGAAGGATCAATTTTCCACATTTACAGTAGTAAATGACCATAATAATCCTGTGTTCAACAAACCCAAAGATCCAAACTTTTGGGGCAAGAACACACCATTTGACAAAACTTGCTGGGAAATCTGGAAAGCAGAAATTAGGCAATGAACAACATCTTACACCAAGATAAAGTCAAAATTGGTACAAGATTTAGAAATAAGGGTGATATAAATTAAGAGAACATGGAAAATTGATCTGATTGATCAAACAAGAGATAGAGAAGATTATGGGAAGTAAAATTAATAGTTTTGATTACATAAAATTAAAAAGGTTTTGTACCAACAAAACCAATATTAGAAGGAAAGCAGGAAATTGGAGGGAAATTTTTACAGTAAACTTCTCTCATAAAGGCCTTATTTCTCAAATATGTAGAGAACTAAATTTATAAAAATTTGATAAATCATCAAAGGATATGAACAGTTTTCAGAAGAAGAAATCAAAATTATCAATAGCCACACAAAAAATGCTCTAAATAACTCTTAATTAGAGAAACGCAAATTAAAACAACTTTAAGGTACCACCTCACATATTGGTTAACATCAGAAAAGGGAGATGATAAATAAAGGAGGAGATTTTGAAAAAATAGGTATATTAATACAACATTAGTTGGAATTGCTCCTACCATTCTGGAGAACAATTTGGAATTATGCCCAAAGGTCTAGAAAACTGTGCATAATCTTTGACCCAGCAACAGCATTCCTAGGTGGGTATAAGAAAAGGGAAAAGGACCTATTTGTACAAAAATATTTATAGCAGCTTTTTTTGTGGTGGCAATGAATTGGAAATTGAGAGTATGCCTGTCAATTGGAGAATGGCTAAACAAGTTATGGTATATGATTGTGATAGAATACTACTGTGTTATAAAAAATGATGAGCAGGATGGTTTTGGAAAAACACTGGGAAGACTGAACATGTACTGATGCTGGGTGAAGTGAGAAAGAAAAACCAAGAGAACATTGTACACAGTAACAGCAATATTGTAATGAGGATCATCTGCAAAAGACTTAGCTAATCTAATCAATATAATGACCCAAGACAATTCCAAAGGGCTCATGATGAAAAATGCCATCCACCTTCAGAGAAAGAACTGATGAACTCTGAGTACAGATAGCATACTTATTTTTTATTACAACATGACTAATATGGAAATGTTTTGCATGACTCCAAATTATAACATATCATATTGCTTGCCTTTTCAATGGGTGGGAGGGGGTTGAAGGAAGAGAGAAAATTTGGAACTTGAAATAAAAAACCCCAAATATTAAAAATAAAGATTTTTTTTTTTTACAAAGCCCTGCTATATCACACTCTCCCCTTAGTCTTCTCTTCTCCAGGCTAAACATTTGGGTCTTTTCATAGAATGCTTTCATGGGAAGATCTTGAGGCCTTTCCTAATCCTAGATCTCCTCCTCTGGGAGCTTTCCAGTTTATCCAGGTCCTCAGGAAAATTCAATACCCAGAATTTCTGGATAAGGTGGGACTATCACCCCCTTGTAATCCTGAATATTCTTTTGGTTTTTCAGGCAACCTCAAAGCACAGTGGTTCTGTGAGCCATCATTTTGCAATGTTATGTAACTCTGAGTCTGCAGTCCAATTAAACCCTATGATCTTCCTCATTTAAACTGCTTAGCACATAATAAGTGCTAAATAAATGCTTTACAAGTCTATTCCATTCCATTCCAACCATTCTGCAAATTGATTTTTTAAATTCTGCTAAGAAAGTCATTATAAAGTCCCTATAGTTTGACTTCTACAGGCTATTGTTATACATATGTCCCACAGAGGCCAACAATGAAAAAAAACCCCAAACCCCAAACCTCTCACATTCACCAAAATATTTATAGCTTCCCTTTTTGTGGTAGCAAAGAATTGGAAACAAGATAGATGTCCATTGATTGGGGGATGTCTAAGCAAATTGTGGTAAAATGTAATATTATTGTGCTGTAAGAAATGATGTTGAATACAGGGGAGCAGGAAAGAGTTTATATGAGCTGATCCAGAGCGAGGAAAGCAGGCACAATTTTAAAAAATATGTACAATGACTACAATAATGTCAATGGAAAGTTGGTGTCCCCTAGATGTTTTTTGTGGCGCCTCCTGTCTATAAAAAATGGATTTAAAAATTTATTGTGAAATTCCTGGCCTCAGGTGAGGCATACTGATCTATGGATGAAGATTTAGAATAATAGAGAAGAGGTGCCTCTGTATTTGTTTATTGTCCAATCAGGGCACTGGAAGATTTTAGGAAGAGTCCAGGTGGGCTGGGTGGAACTGCTGGAGGGGGGGAGGAGCAGGGCTGTCCCAGCTGGGTGATGAGGAGTATCTCTCTGCCTCAGCTGGTGGGTGGGGCTCACCCAGCAGCTGGGTCAGGATCCCAGGATTGGGGTCAGCAGGTGGGCATTTCTGTGGTTCCTGTCAAGCAGAGTGCAGGAATCTTCCCACCTTTCACCTCCACCTCCAGGGGAAATCTTGGTGGGAAATGGTATAGCTGAAGGTATAGCTGTAGAACTTCTTCCCTAAGGGAGGCCTCTTGAAAGGTGGTAGAAATCAGTAAGGACCCTGGAGGCAGCTCCTGTAACCATCCCCCAGGATCCAAACCAAGACTCCCAGGGTAGCCAGGATGTCTAGGATTCTCCTCTCTCAGTCACCAGATGGGCACAAGGGGCATGGATTTCCAGGGTCAGGTCAAGGACACAGCCAATTCTAAGAGTGGAGTTTGGTGGTGGGTTTCTGAATGACTGCAGGTCAGTCACTGGGGCTCAGAAAAGCTACACCTGCTTTTCTCCAAAGCACTGGACCCTGGGTAGGGCCCCACTTGTCCAGATGTAAGGGCAGTACTGTAGAAACTACAGCAACCACAACCTAATAGAAAAAGGAATATTTCAAAATTGCACAGAATGAGCAAGGCCTCAAAGAAGAAATATGAGAAGGCAGCCTCTTTCTACTCCATTGTCCAGATGGGACTCCAGTTCACAGGTCCAATAAATTATTATTTTTTCAGATGTTTTTCAGTATTATAGATCAATTTTGCTGGTTTTTTCTCTTTCTTTTTAAAAAAATTGTTATATAGGTTCTCTGGGGTGTGGAACAGGGGAAATTTAGGAATGTGAAAACAAGAGATGCACATTTTGCATAAAAGAAGATGACTGCAATCAGCTGAGGTGATGAGGTTGTGAGCTGGGGTGGAGTCTGTGTGCTGTAGAGAGCCCACAGCATGGAATAGGGATGTGCTAATGGGAGACAGGACAAGATTTACCAACAGATTGGTTCTGTGGGGCGAGTGACAATGAGGAGTCCAGAATGACAGAGCCTGCTTGTCTGGCTGACTTGGGGCATGGCGATGCCTACTAATGGGTAGATCAGTCTTTATATTGAGCACCCACTATGTGCCAGTGACTGAGCCTGGACAGTAATAGGAAAGGTGAAAAGAAGCGAGTATTTTGGGAAGAAAATGAACATGTTGAGTTTAAGATGCCCCTGGGATATTCTCTTGTAAATGTCAACATGCAGTGAGTGACAGGACATTCGAGTTCGGGAGGGGCATATGGTGTCAGATATATAGATTGGGGAATCATGTACAGAGATGATCATTGAACCCATGGGAGCTGATGGGAACACTATGTTCATAAGCATAGAGGAAAAAAGACAAGATGGCTCAGAGCAGAGCTTCCAACAGAATACTGGAAGACACCCATGTGGTTAGCAATATGGATGAAGATCCAGCAAAAGGCTGAGGTCAGTAAGACCAAGAAGAAGAACCAGAATAGTGCCAGGATGTAGAAAGAAGAGGGTATCCAGGAAGAGGTGATCATTCATGTCAAGTGCTACGGAGAGGTCAAGAAGGATAAGGATTGAGGACATACCATTAAATGTAGCAATGAGAGATCATTGGTAACTGTAGAGGGAAGTTTCAATTGAATGACTGGGGTCAGAAAAGCGAATTGTAGAAGGTTAAGAGGAATGACATGAGGGTAAGTGGAGGCCCCTAGTGTAGATATCTTTTTTTTTTTAAACCCTCTTAACTCTACATTGTTCCCTTCTTTTGAAATTCTTTTTCCCTTTATCCTATCAAAGATCTTTTCCTGTCCAGTCTCAGCCTTGGATCACTCCCATAGTCCACTGACTTTGATCCTACACATATGTTACTGAACAAAGCCGGAGAAAATCATGCAATTTGTGCTGATTGGATGTACTACAAATTTATGTTACATAACCTTAACTAGGCTTTCTCTTTCGTGGGCAGGAAAAATATGGGGTGACCTGAGACAGCTGTCTTCTCTCCCCAAGAGGGAGCTTAAGCAGGAGGTGGGGGAGAATGGCTACTAGAGTTTGTGTCTTTCTGATTTATCTGGGACAGGCTGAGACAGGAAGCCAAGCCCTACTTAGACCTAACATGGGAAGAAAAAGAGATGTTCAATTGTGGCTGTATCAGTCACTGTTAAAAACTTACATTTATTTATTTGTTTGTTTGTTCTTAAGATTCTTTTCAAATTTTGAGTTTCAAATTTGCTTCCTCCTTCCCTCCCACTCCTTTCTTCCACCCACTGAGAATGCAAGCAATATATCAATTACACATGGGAAATATATTTCCATATTAGCTTTATTGCAAAAAAGCACAAAAAAATAAAGAAAAAATTATATTTAAATTTGCATTCAGGGTTTATCAGTTCTCTCTCCAGAGGTGGAGAGCATTTTTTCATCATGAGTCCTTTGGAATTGTCTTGGGTCATTGTATTTATTGATCAGAGTAGCCAAATCTTTCACGGTTGATGATCATTACAAGATTGCTGTTACTGTGCACAATAATCTGATTCTTCTCCCCTCACTTTGCATCATATCTTGCAATGTTTTGCTGAAATCTACCCCTGGTAATTTCTTATAGCACAATAGTATTACATCACAATTACATACCACAACTTGCTTAGCCATTCCCCAATTGATGGGCATCCTCTCAATTTCTAATTCTTTGCCACCACAAAAAGAGCTGCTATAAATATTTTTGTACAAATAGATCCTTTTCTTTTTTAAAAAATCTCTTTGGGATACAGATGTAGTATTGCCATTACTGGGTCAAAGTGTATGATCAGTTTTCTAGCCCTTTGGGCATGGTTCCAAATTGTCCTCCAGAATGGATGAACCAGTTCCCTACTCCATCATCAGCTAATTAGTCAACCTATTTCCTCTTATCCCCTCTAGCATTTATCATTTCTGGTGGTGTGAGGTGGTACCTCAAAGTTGTTTTACTTTGCTTTTCTCTAATCAATATTGATTTAGAGCAATTTTTCATATGACTATTGATAGTTTTGATTCCTTCTTCTAAGAACTACCTGTTTATAATCTTTGACATTTATTAATTGGGGAGTGACTCTTATTTTTTTAAATAAATTTAACTCAATTCCTTATATACTTGAGAAATGAGGACTTTATCAGCAAAATTTGCCCTTAAATTTTTTGATATTATTTCATTGTTTATGGCACCTTTTAGCAAAATTAGTTTCCCTGATCATCTCTTTAAGTAGGT
This sequence comes from Gymnobelideus leadbeateri, assembly GCA_011680675.1. NCBI lineage: Eukaryota > Metazoa > Chordata > Mammalia > Diprotodontia > Petauridae > Gymnobelideus > Gymnobelideus leadbeateri. The sequence continues at coordinate 317,767 of WOXC01012483.1, forward strand.
CTATTTTTACTTTTGCTTTGAGATCATGATTGCTATCCTTGCCTTTTTTATTTCAGTTGATTTTTAGATTCTGCTCCAGCCCTTTATATGTGTCTTTCTGTTTCAAGTGTGTCTCTTGTAAATAATATTATTATTGGATTCTGGTTTCTAATCCATTTTGTTTTCTACTTCTCTTTTATGGGTAAGCTCATCCCATTCACATTTATGATTACAAATTGTATAATTTCTTTCATTCCATTTTCTTCTGTTTCTTCCTCTCTCTCTCTCTCTCTCTCTCTTTCTCTCTCTCTCTCTCTCTCTCTCTCTCTCTCTCTCTCTCTCTCTCTCTCTTTATCCTGTCCCTCCTTAAATGTCTGTTTTGCTTCTGACCCCTGTGTCTCTTACTGCTTATTAACACCTCTTTCTTTTATCCCCTTCCCCTCCAATTTCCGTATTGAGCAAGATAGATTTCTATACACAACTGAGTGTGTGTGCATTTTCTTCCCTCTTTAAACCAATTCTGATGAGAATGAAGTTCAAGCATTGTCTACCAGCCCTCTATTTTCACTTCCAAACTCTTTCTTGCACACCTCTTTTATGGGAGAAAAAATTCCCCATTCTACCTGTCTTTTCCCTCTTCTTCCAGGGCTTCCTTCTTTCTCACCCCCCCCCACTTGTTTTTAAGGTCATTCGGACATAATCAACTCACACCCATGCCCTCTGTCTTTGCAAACTCCTTCTAACTGTGCTAATAATGATAAAGTTCTTAAGAGTTACATGAATCATCTTCCCCTAAAGGAATATATATATATAGTTTACTTTATTGAGTTCCTCATGATTTTTCTTTCATGTTTACCCTTTTATGCTTCCCTTGAGTCCTTTGTTTGAACACCAAACTTTCTGTTTAGTTCTGGTCTTTTCATCAGGAATGCTTGAAAGTCTTCTATTTCATTAAGTATCTATTTTTTTCCCCTTGAAAGATTTTACTTAGTTTTCCTGGGTATGTCATTCTTAGTTGTAACTTTAGCTTCTTTACCTTCAAGAATATCATATTCTAAGACCTCCACCCTTTAGTATGGAAGCCATTAAATCTTGTGTGACCTGACTATAACATCATGATATTTGAATTGTTCATGTTTGCTTACAATATTTTCTACTTGGCCTGTGAGCTTTTGAATTTGGTTATAATATTCCAGGAGTTTTCATTTTGGGAGCTTTCAGGAGGCGATCAGTGGATTCTTTCCATTTTTATTTTATCCTCTGGATCTAATATGCATAATAATAATTTGACCATAAAAAATCTACTATGTTGGAATGGAAGACCAAGACACAAATCCAGAAGAAAGCAACATGAAAAACAACTTCAACCAAAGCCTCAAAGAAGAATGCTAATTGGACCCAAGTCAAGAATTCCTGGAAGAGTTAAAGAAAGAAATGAATGGTAGAGGAAAATTTGAGAAAAGAAATGAGTGATGCAAGAAAATAATAAAAAAGTAGCAACAACTTGTTAAAAAAAAAGGCATGTAGGTGTATATAGTAGCTCTAGCACACACACACACACACACACACACACACACACACAACCTGAATTGGCCTAATGGTAAAGAGGCACAAGAATTCACTGAAGAAAAGAACTCCTAAAAAAGCAGAATATGCCAAATGGAAAAGGAGGTACAAGAGTTCTCTGAAGAAAATAATTCCTTAAAAATTAGAGTTGGGCAAGTGGAAGTCTTATTTCTCCTGGATCTGTTTTCCAAGTCAATTGTTTTTTCCAGTGAGATAAATTACATTTCCTTCTATTTTTTGATTTTTTTGACTATGTTTCATTGTTTCTTCATTAAATGATTATTATTTTCTTTTTGCTAATGTTTTAGCTTATTTCTTGACTTTGAGTTTTATGTTAAAGTTGAGCTCTCCTTACCTGGGGGTAGAGAGGCACAGTCCCAATCTTCAGGATTTTTTGTGCTGCTGTTTTTAGAGCTAGTCCTGGGGATATACAAGGTTTTGTTGCTTATAAGGTGATGTTATCCTGGGAGAGGAGTGGTCACTGCTTCCTACTCTTTGCTCTGGTCTTCACCAAGGAAGGGCCCCTACTCCCCCAAAGCCACATGTGCTAATGCTCCTTTCTGCCTTAAAGCTGAGACCAGAGTCCCACCTGCTCCCTTGTGACAGGCTACAAGTATTCCTCTGTGCTTTGGAATTGGGACGCAAAACTATATATGGGCAATAGAGGTGCCAATCAGTGCTAGCTGCACCCAGTGGCAGAAAAAGGTTCCCTGTAATCTCTTTCTGATCATTTGTCCAGCTCTCTTACCATCTCTGGGCTGAGAGCTCCTAAAGCTGCTGCTGCTTCAGCAGCCTCCAAGGCCCACTGCTGCCCATCCTGATTACACAGATCTTTCCTGCTGACCTCTCAAGTTATCTTAGGTCAGAAACCTCTTGGCTCTGCCATTCCAAAATTTAAATTCATTTGGAGGGGAATGTTGGGAGAATTCTGCTGGGGGGCTGCTTCTAATTCACCACCTTGACCCTGAGAAATAAGTCACTATTGAAGTCAGTTGAAATCCCTCTTCTTTACTCCCTGATAAATGTACTTTGAACAGATGGGCTAAGGGAGGTAGATGCTATTATTATCCTTATTTTACAGATGAGGAAACTGAAGCTGAGAGAAATTTGCCCAGGGTCACACAGCTAATAAGTGTCTGAGGGTGAATTTGAACTCAGTTCTTCCTGACTCCAGACCTGGCACTCTATCCACTAAAAAGCCCCTTTTGAGGCAAGTAAAATCTTAGGTGAACAATGTAAAGGAAGGTGATCTAGTGATCCCTTCCACAGGTTGCTGGAAGTATGGTCATTGAGTTGGGCTTTTAACTGTCTACTCCATTGTTCAATTATTCCTGCTGCCTGAAAGGGGTGGTATGGAGCAGGTACATACCATACAATGTCTTATTCTTAGGCCCATTGCTGGGCACAGGTGGTACAAAATGGAGTCTTTGTTATCAGTAGAGATGTAATCTGGATATCCCAAATCCTCAAATCTGTAGGTCTCAAGGGCTTTGACAATGGGACGTCCCATTGCAACAGCTGGTATGAGTGTCAATTGCTTTAAGAACATACTGGAGTTGTTTCTGTGGAGGCAGGAGGGCAATGAAGACTAGCCGATAAGAGTATGTTTATTGTGTTCCTGGGGATGTGACATGCACATGTGACCTAGGAATGTGATGGGATCAGGGGAATTGCTCTAGAGGTGAGTAGACCTCTCTCTGTGTTAGCCAGATTCCTCTCACAGTTGCCCATGCAGTCATGGTCAATGGGTTACCACGAATAGTTCAAGAATGTACCCTTGGAGTGGGCTTCATCAGCCTTAGTGTTTCATTGGGGTAGGATTCCATATGGATTATGGCCAGCATAGTTTTTAGAGAACCAATAGTTAAATTTTCAGGAATTCTTTAAGCAGGTTATTAAATGGAACCAGTTTGAAATTTATTAGGCTCTGGCACCATTAAAGTTATTTGTTGCATTAAGAGAATTTATGTCAATCACAGAAGAGTATATTTTCAATACATTATTGTCTACTTCAAATGATTGTGGCTCTAATAATGAATATTTTGAAATTGAACTTAATTTCATTGTGTTCTGATGGTGCTAATATAATGCTGGGGGGAAAAAGGTCTGGAGTAAGTACAAAGTTGTTATCACCATTTATCACCTATCTAATAAAACTCAAACTGAGCTAGAAACTGTAGCTAGAGAACTTGAAATGGAAATTATGAAAATTGGTCAAATACTGGGACCAAGATGAGCAGCATGAATTTTGTGACCTGCCATTGCTGTCTGGCTGCCTTTCCTGCATCCTCTCTGCATTTTCCTCCCTCTCCTTTTTACCCTGGCTTGGCAAAGGCAATAGAGGATGTTAATTTCTTGCATGTCCTTGCTTTAATGATTGGCACTCTTGAAGAGTTTTCATTACTTTCAACTGCATTGAAGCCAAGATCAGGAACATTCAGAAACCAAATTAAGCAAATGTAAGAGCTCTGGAAAACATAAAGATTGGTACTGGAAAGCATGAATCTCAAGATGAAGATATGATTGTCAGATATATTTTAAAACATTCTATTTAATAAAAATTACTCATGTTCTTCCTAGGAATTCATTACTAGAAAACATAAATCAACACATGAACTTCTATTATTTATCACATAGAAACAAAGATAATAATAATAAGTGACATTTACATGGTGTTTATTATGTGCCAGGCAGTGCTAAGAGCTTTATGAGTATTATCTCATTTGGTCTTCCCAACAAACCCTGGGAGATAGATGCTATTATTATCCTGATTTTACGGATGAGGAAACTGAAGCTGAGAGAAATTTGCCCAGGGTCACACAGCTAATAAGTGTCTGAGGGTGAATTTGAACTCAGTTCTTCCTGACTCCAGACCTGGCACTCTATCTACTTCACCACCTAGCTTACTCAAAGAAAGAATTTTTACTTATTTTGATTTATTAGAACCATCTTCTTGGTCTTATGAAGAACTAGTGAAAAAAATTCTATCATTTAGGTGAAATTTTAAAACATGAAACTAATTTGAACAATTGTTACTGTTTTAAAGATAAGAATGTTGAATCAAACAATGTTCCCATCTTTACGACTACATAAAAAGCTGAAGAGATATTTTAATGGGCACTCCTGAAGTTCAAAGAGGTTTCAGTTTAATTGCTAAAATTTGTACAAGGGTGAAAAATAGTTTGATAGTAGATCACATATCAAATTTAATGACAATAACTTTATTAGGAAAAGAGTTAATTGGTTAGCAACTCCATTTCTTACATGATGTAATTCTAAATTGGCTAAAGATACACAAGATTGGCAAAAAATCACTGAAAGTACTCTGTGAGAATCAATTGGCTTTGTGGAATTTAAAATAAAAAGCATATATTTTGTTGTTATTTGTAAGCTGTGTACCATACATCCTTCATGTCTGTATAATTTATAATGAACAATATATCGCTACATATATGTAATATACACATATACATACATGCACACATGTGTATTTATTTCAGACAGCTGGCTCTTAAACACTTATAGCACTCTACTGCCTAAGGTGGAAGAAGCCACCTGGAAGATAGGACAGACCTGCTTCTGGGAGAAGACATCCCGTACCATGCATGGGTCTTTCTATTGGCTGTATCTTTAAAATGACCAAACTTCTCGAGGATGGTATCATCTCTCTCCAGCTGCATCCAGGGTGTGAAGGTCCTTTTCACCCACAGCAGAGTACTAGGCACTAACTGAGGTGGGGCCTTGTGGACTCCAAATGGGCTTGTGGTTTTGGTTCCTTTTATTTGTCCTTTTCAGTCCTAGGTGTAGGAGGAATCTCTGGATGCAGAGTCATGAGTTCAAGATCTCATGAGCCATGGTGATTTTGGGCTGGATGTTGCTGACAGTCCAGTAGCCACGAACTAAGAAGACAGGGTACAGAGAGGTATGAGCCCAGGGTGGCTTTGGATTTGGAACTTGGTGGAACTGAGCTATATAGGAATTGAATTGAGCTGTGAAATGAATACTCCTTCCTTCTGCAGAGACTAAGGTGATGTTAAAAGGGATTATGCCTCCCCTCAGGTGTTGGGGTATGTGTGTGTGTAATATTTATATATTTGTACTTGCTATACCTTTGAAGTAAATAGTCCTTTATAAAAGCTGACCTGTTAAGTGGTTATTAAAAGACCTGGAGGAAAATGTAACACACCTGACCTTTAGGAAGTGGAGGCTAGGGAAGTCACTGTTACATACACAAGGAATTAATTCAAATTTGTAAGAATACGAACCATTTTCCAATCTATAAATAGTTAAAAGGATATGAACAGGTTGTTCTCAAGGGGGAAAAAAGTCATCCTATGAAAAAAGATCCAATCCCTATTAAGTAGACAAATGCAAATTAAAGCAATTCTGAAGTTGCAGCTGTTACTCCTTAGACTGGCATGGATTAAAAAAAAAAGAGGGAGAGAATGACAAATATCAAAGGACTTTGGTGGTGGTAGAATAAAGGATAGGTTTAGTAGTGAACTGTTAGTAAACTGGTGCTCTGAATTCGTCCCAACAATTTAGCAATTAGATGGGAAAGCAATTTAGAATTATGCCTCCTAAAAGACTAAAGTGTGCATACCCTTTGCATATAGCAATGGCACTACAAGTCCTCTATCCTAGAGAAATGGGGAAAAAGGAAAAGTACCCATATATACAAAGATATTGGTAAGGATTATTTTTTTTTAACATTTAGGTGCCAACCAGTTGGGGAATGGCTGGACAAATTATAGTTTCTGAATGTAATAAAATAATATTGTTCCATAAGAAATAATGAAAGGGACACTTTTAGAAAAACCTGGGAAAATTTGTACTAAATTAATACAGAAAAGTGAGCAGAACATTTTATATAATAATATTGTAAAGAGGGGCGGCTAGGTGGCCCTCCTCCATCCTCCCGAGTTCAAATATGGCCTCAGACACAAAACAAAAAACTAGCTGTGTGACCTTGGGCAAGTCACTTAACTCCAATTGCCCCACCTTCCCCCACCAAAAAAAATATATATATATTGTACAGACAAACAATTTTGAAAGACCTAGGAACCATAACTGCAGAAGACTCATAATGGAAGATGTTACCCACTTTCTGATGGAGTGGTATAGGACTAAATATGTAGAATAAGACATACATTTTTGATATGGTCAACCTGAGAATTGGTTGCATATTTGTTACAAAGGATTCCCCCTCCCCCCACGGTGGGTGATGGTAAGAGGGACAAATGCTTGTGAAATGAAGTAAAAGAAAATAAGCTTCACCCCCAACCCCTCCCCCCAGGTTCTCTTAAGTTCTGTGGGAGATTCATGAGTAAGGAAATGAGGAATGAGTGCCTTTGTATTCTGTGTCTTTATTACCCTGACCCTGGCTCTTCATCTGAGTTTCTGAAGTGTCAGTTCCAAATCTTGTCACTTATCCCTCAAGCCTCTCTTGGTACCCTCTTTTTCAAGTTCCTCTGCTCAATACTTTGCCTCAGAGTTCACTGAAAAAAATTGAGAACATTCACCCACTGCACTCTCTTTTCCATTCTTCTTCCTTCGACATCATCTATCCTTTCACTCCCATAACAAGAGTGGCTTCTTATCTTTGCTAAGGCCAGCCTGCTACATGCACCCTTGGCTCCCTCTCCTCTACTCTTCTCCAGCAGATTGCCCCCCCCCATCTCTCTCTTATCTTCAGTCTCTCCAGATATTGGAGCTCCTTTCCTGCTGCCCATCAGCACCCTCTTGTCTCCTCTATCCTCCTTAGCTATTGTCTTCTCTCACCTCTCCTTGATCTTTTAATTTCCAAATCTAATCTCTCAATTCTTAACCCTCTGGATCTCTTTGACAGCACTGACACTTGGTCACATTTTCCCTGATCTGTGTAGGGAAAATCTGGGCTCATTCTACCAGCAGCCTGCTCCATCCACCCCTCCAAAGATCGTAGGGGTACCCTTGAGAGGCAGTTGGCAGGTTTTCTCTAACGGGGACCCTTCAAGCTCCCATTCCAGAGTGTCTTCTCCACCCCCAGTTCTAGATACAGCAGAGACAGAAGGAACAGCAAAGCCATGCTCATGAAATCCTATTGCAGAGACACAAAGGCCTGAGGTTTCTCCCTCACTTAAACACAACCAGGCAGCACTAAGCACTAGGCCTCTCTTTAGTTAATGTCTTTTGAATGAACCCCAATTTCAGCTTTGCAGTCAATCAGTACAGTCCTCTTCCCTATGTGGTAAGCAGACTGGACAGTTAGAAAATGTCTGTGTATACTCCCAATCAGGGAGCTGGTCACTCTTGTTACACATCACCATGCTTTTCTGGAAACAAGCCCTACAGTCCCTTCCTGGTGGGGATGACATCACCTTCAAACGCTGCACAAATTCGACTCAGAGCTACCTTCACATCTGCAGCAATTAGCACACTGCTATATACATGCTAAACCCTTAATAAATGCCTGTGGTTGGTCTGTGCTGTCCCCACTCATTCATTATACACACCACCATCTTTTCCTTAACCTGTCTATGCCTTTGTTGGATTTTGAAAACCCAGTACAGATCTGTATCTGTCCTTGCCTTTAAGTTAAGTATATTTACCAAAAGATTTTCTAATTATCTTGGTCAGTAGACTGGAGCTTTGGGAAACGGAAGGGAATGATAAGGAAAGCAAGGGTTTTCAAAGGACCTACATGAAACAATTTGCTCATCTTGTCAGTTTCAGATCCATCTGAACTCGTGTTCACACAAAAGGTTCTAACAACAGGAAAATGGGCATGTGCAGTTAAAACCAAAAATTAAAAATAAAAAATTACCAGAATATTGGGCAATTATACTGAACAAGCTCAGCTGCAATGAGGTAGGACCGACGGGGAGGATGATGGGTGTGTTCTGAACACTCCATATCCGGTCTGAATTGGTTGATCTATTGGCTAGTTTTGCCGAAATCTTTGCTCTTTCTTTGTAAAAACAAAAGCTGTCTGGGAGGTGGATGGGGGAAGGGATGCCTTGGGGAATGGAAGTGATGTAAACGCAAAAGATATGGACATACTTTTTCTGAGAAAAATCACTCTTCCTTTGTGCATAATTATGAAAGCGACCTCCATCTACTTTTTCTCTAAAAAACAAACACTTTATTTTTCAATCATCAAGCATTTGTTTTTTCTCCCTCCCATCTGCCCCCCCCCCTTAAAACACACCGCCCCCTTCCCCCCAGTAACCGATGTGCATAGTCGAGCAAAACAAATTTCCACGTTCCCCCAAACAGAAATGTACGTCTCTGCAGTTGCGGCGGCAGCAGAGGCGGCAGCAGTAGGAGCCCCAGAAGCAGCCCCAGCAACAGCAGCCGCCACAGCCCCGGCCCCGGCAGCCACAGCCACAGACCCAGCCCCAGCCCCGGCAACAGCAACAGGAGCAGCAGCAGCAACAGCAGCGGCGGCAGCGGCATCCGCAGCAGCCCCGGCCCCGGTGGCGGCGGCAGGGTCAGAGTCTGCTCCAGCGGCACTAGCGGCTCCCAGGCTGGGGGCCAAGGGCCCGGATCTCTGCCTGACGACCAAGGCCCGGGCTCCAGGGACCGAGCTCCGGCGGGGCCTGACGACCCCCAGGGACCGCCTGGCAGGCTAGGGCACGCGGAGCCCGAGGCCCGCCGAGGGCCCAGAGCGGGGCCGGGGCTGCGCAGCGGCCTAGTGCCAGCCGCGGAAGCCGGGGGGCCTCGGGAGGAGGCCGCGAGCCCGCCAGCGCCCCCCCACCTCTGCGCGCCGCCCCCCACCGAGCCCGCGGGCGCGCGAGCGGCGCAGCCCCCTCCCCTCCCTCCTTCTCCTCCTCCCCCGCCCGCAGAGAAGCCGAGCCGAGCTCCGGAGCAGCAGCAGCAGCAGCTGCAGCGGCGGCGGCGGCAGAGGCAGAGGCAGAGGCGGCGGCGGCAGCGTCAGCAGCGTCCGTCCCGGGCCCTCCGCGGACGAGGGCAGCGGCGCGGGGGGATGGACCATTGCGGCCCCGGAGGGGAGCTCCTGGCGGCCATCGGTGAGCGGTGTCTGGGGCCCGACGAGGAGGCTCACGTGAAGGCGTCTCTGGGGAGCGGCGGCGGCGAGATGGGCGTGTCCGCCCACTTGCAGTCGTCCAAGGCCGGCACGACCCGGTTCTTCCGCAGCAACACGCACAGCTCGGTGGTGCTGCGGGGCTTCGACCAGCTGCGCGGGGAGGGCTTGCTGTGCGACGTGAGCCTGGTGCCCGGTGACGGCGATGAAGCGTTCCCCGTGCACCGGGCCATGATGGCCTCGGCCAGCGACTACTTCAAGGCCATGTTCACGGGGGGCATGAAAGAGCAGGATCTCAAGTGCATCAAGCTGCACGGCGTGAACAAGGTGGGCCTGAAGAAGATCATCGACTTCATCTACACGGCCAAGCTGTCGCTGACCATGGACAACCTGCAGGACACGCTGGAGGCGGCCAGCTTCCTGCAGGTGCTGCCGGCCCTGGACTTCTGCAAGGTCTTCCTCATCTCGGGCGTGTCCCTGGAGAACTGCGTGGAGGTGGGGCGGCTGGCCAACACCTACAACCTGACGGAGGTGGACAAGTACGTGAACAACTTCATCCTGCGCAACTTCCCCGCGCTGCTGCACAGCGGCGAGTTCGAGAAGCTGCCCTTCGAGCGGCTGGCGGCGGCGCTGGCCAGCAACAGCCTCAAGCACTGCGGCGAGCTGGAGCTCTTCAAGGCCGCGTGCCGCTGGCTGCGCCACGAGGAGCCGCGCATGGAGCTGGCGCCCAAGCTCATGAAGAACATCCGCTTCCCGCTCATGTCGCCGCAGGACCTCATCAACTACGTGCAGACGGTGGACTTCATGCGGGCCGACAACACCTGCGTGAACCTGCTGCTCGAGGCCAGCAACTACCAGATGATGCCCTACATGCAGCCCGTCATGCAGTCGGAGCGCACGGCCATCCGCTCGGACAGCACGCACCTGGTCACCCTGGGCGGCGTCCTGCGGCAGCAGCTGGTGGTCAGCAAGGAGCTGCGCATGTACGACGAGAAGGCCAACGAGTGGAAGTCGCTGGCGCCCATGGACGCGCCGCGCTACCAGCACGGCATCGCCGTCATCGGCAACTTCCTCTACGTGGTGGGCGGCCAGAGCAACTACGACACCAAGGGCAAGACGGCCGTGGACACGGTCTTCCGCTTCGACCCGCGCTCCAACAAGTGGATCCTGGTGGCGCCGCTCAACGAGAAGCGCACCTTCTTCCACCTGAGCGCGCTCAAGGGCCACCTGTACGCCGTGGGCGGCCGCAACGCCGCCGGCGAGCTGGCCACCGTCGAGTGCTACAGCCCCCGCATGAACGAGTGGAGCTATGTGGCCAAGATGAGCGAGCCCCACTACGGCCACGCGGGCACCGTCTACGGGGGGCTCATGTATATCTCGGGGGGCATCACGCATGACACTTTCCAGAAGGAGCTCATGTGCTTCGACCCGGACACGGACAAGTGGACTCAGAAGGCTCCCATGACCACCGTCAGAGGGCTGCACTGCATGTGTACTGTGGGAGAAAAGCTTTACGTCATCGGCGGCAACCACTTTCGGGGCACCAGCGATTACGACGACGTTCTCAGCTGCGAATACTACCTGCCGGCCCTGGACCAGTGGACCCCCATCGCCGCCATGTTGAGGGGCCAGAGCGACGTGGGGGTGGCTGTGTTCGAAGATAAGATCTATGTGGTGGGGGGATACTCCTGGAATAACCGCTGTATGGTGGAAATAGTGCAGAAGTACGATCCCGAGAAGGATGAGTGGCACAAAGTTTTTGACCTGCCCGAGTCCCTCGGGGGCATCCGGGCTTGTACCCTCACCGTGTTTCCTCCCGAGGAAAACACGGGCTCCCCTTCCCGAGAGTCCCCTCTTTCTGCCCCTTAAACCGGGGCTCTGGATTCCCTTCACTTGGGGGTCCTCGCTGGGTCTGGGGGAGGGGGGCGGAGTCTCCTTAATCGTCCTTGTTGTTCAGTAGTCCTTAGCTTACTTAGCTTACCCTAGCTGGTACAGTGGCTGAAAATGACGTCATTTGTGATGTTTGTGTGTTGTGGAATGCTTATCCGTGGTTAATCAGGAGCATCCTGAATGTCTCTTCTCCAGAGATGAATGTTTAACCCATGACACGGCAAGGTATTGTCTCTGGCAGATGTTTCATTTCTCTGCATCCCTGCTTTGTGTGACTGTGTGTTGGGTGGGAGGCTTAGAGGTGCCCGGCCAGCTTATGGGAGAAAGCCCAGTGAGTGAGTCACCTTGCCAGGGGGGTGTGGTTGATGTGTGCCCCTGTCCTGTGTGCTTCCAGGGGGGACCTTTTCCCTTTTGTTTTGTGACTGCTGGTGGTTCAAAGGAGGCAGTTGGGGATGAGCTGCTTCCCCCTGTTCATTGAGTCTTTTGGCCATCTCTCTCAGCCCACCTGACTAGGTGAGATAACATTCCAAGCAGAGGAGCTGCTTAGACAAGAAAATGTCATTGTAGAAGTAGTATTGCCAGGGGAAAAATGCATGGCCTCATCCCTATGCCCAATTTCTGGGCTTTGATTATTGGTGTTAACTGCTTTTGATTTTTTTCTTTTTATGTAGGCACACGTAAAAATACTGAATTTTAAAAATTTGATGGTACTTCAATGGAATAGAAAATGTGTTTTTTTTTTAAAGCTTTTCCCAAGAAGCAATTTCCTATAATACCAGCTGTTAATCTGTGGAATTCAGTCTAGCTCTACTGAATTTAGGGGAATAAGAGCTAGAAGCATGTTCAATGTGTCTAGATTTTGCCTGGCCCCATTTTTTTTCAGTCCCCATAAATTATCCCTGTTTTCCTTGGCTGTTGAGATAACTTACACATTCCATGTCTTCTCCATAGTCAATGTTAATAAGGTTACATAGCACAAGATTCACTTCCAACAAGAGAGCTGCTTTGCTCTGTGAACTCCAAATTCCATGTTTTATTTTTTGTTCAATAAAACTTTAAATGTCAAAGTGTGTATCACTGGGTATCTTGAATTTATTACCTCTTTTCCAGGAGTTGTTTAGCTTATTTCACCCTAGAATCATGACTAGTTATCACATTGAACAATAAGTCTTTCAGTGTGGTTCGGGTTTTTTTTTTTACCATGTTATTGGATAAATTGTTTCCCTCATTCTGTTCATCTCAGTCTGCGTTATTCATACAAGTCTTTCCAGATTTCTCATAAACCGTCCCTCTTGTCATGCTTACAATATTCCCTTATGTTAGGAATGTACCATATTTTGTTCAACTGTTATCTGATTGATAAGTCCTTCCCCCACTTCAGATTTCAATTATTTTCATCTGCAAAAAGAGCTACTATAAATATTTTTATAGATACAAGTCTTTTTCCTCTTTAGGATGTTGGCCTAGGAGAGGTATGGGTGGGCCAAAGGGTTTGCACAGTTTAGGTACTTTGAGGTCAGGGTTCCAGACTGCTTTCCAGAGTGACTGGACTAGTTCACAGCTCCACCAACATACTATCAGGCTGTACTCACAAACCCCTGATATTTATAATTTTGCTCTTTTTTCTCAACTTTGGCAATCTGAGGGATGTAAAATACAAGTCTCAGGGTGGCTTGTATTTCCATTTCTCTCTGTCTCTCCATATATATATATATATATATATATATATATATATATATATATATATATATATATAAACACATATCTGTGTACAGCATTATCGACATAATATGGATTTCTTTTCCATTGAGAAGAACCTGTTAATATCCCTTGACCATTTAGCTATTGAGGGATGACTCTTATTCTTATAAATTGCAATGTCTTCCTTATATATTTTTAAATGAGTCCCTTATAGAAGTTTGTGGCAAAGTTTTTTTTTCCCCAGTTAACTTTCTCTCCCCTAGCTCCATATGTTTTGTTTGTGCAATATTTTTTTTAAAAAAGTAATCAAAAATGTCTTTTGTCTGCAATCCTTTCTATTCCCTGTTTGGTTACAAACTCTCCACCTAGACATATATCAAAGAGGGAAAGTCTTCCTTGCTTCTCTAATTTGTTTAGGATGAGTCATTTATTGTTTGGAATGTCATCTGAGATACTACTCCAAACCTATGTTCTGCCTTATTGCTGTCCAGTTTTCCCATCAGTTTTTGTGGGTCATTCTCTAGTTGTTGGGGTCTTTATGTTTATTGAACACTAGGGTTACTAGGTCTATCCATTTCTGCAGTATGTATACTTAATCTGCTCCATTGATAGACTTCTCAATTTTTAAACTAATACCAACTAATTTTGAAGTTTATTGTGATGTAGAATAGAATGGTACTTCTAGACCACTCATCTTCCCACTCTTCCTCATTATTTCCCTTAAGGTTCTTGACTCTTTGTTCTCACAGATGACTTTCATTATTTTTTTCTAGTGCTATAAAATAATCCTCTGGTAGTTTGTTATGGCACTGAATAAATATTTTCATTCAAGTAGCACTGACATTTTTTCTATTTCCTTGCCCTACATGTGAAGAATAAATATTCCTCCAATTAATTAGATGTTTTCATTTCCATAAGTAGTTTCTGGTAGTACTTATATAGTTCTTGTGTGTGTCTTGGTAGGGAGAGTCCAAAGTATACATTCTTGTAGCAGCAAGCACCCCAATATCCCCAGGGTAGCTGCCAATATAGGTTCTTAGATCTGCTTTTCAAAAGGAAAGCAACTCAAAATGGGTTAACAAGCTTACTTTAATCAAACGAACATACATTACCTAGTTCAGGGGGAAAAGGTCAGCACCCGGAACTTCAGAGTTACAGAACTTACAGATCAAACAGACAGGCTTCCAAACTGTCCAACCATCATATCAATACCAAATCAGTTACCAGAGAGGGAAGCATCAACATCTGGGTTTTCAAAGCCGGGGGGCTCTCAACAACGGCTTCCCAGAGTCTCATCTGGTCAAATCACACAACACTTCTCAAAGTGAGCCCCAAAGCAAAGCCTCTCCTCAAGGCTTATATAGCCTTCTCTTGGCTCAGAGAATATAACAACCTTCTGGACCCAATGCCCAATCACAAAGTATCAAGGTGTGGGCTTCCCTGAAAAACAAGCCTCCCACCACAGGCTCCAGGTGCACTTAAGCTAGGGGCAGGGAAGACCTTTAAATCTGCATTTCCATTACAATTCTGTAGTTATTTTAAATGCAATTTCTCTACCTCTTCCTGCTGGGTTTTGCTGGTAAGAGAAATACTGGGACTATGGGATCCTCATTTAGTCACTTCCTCCTAGGCCTCTGTTTCCCTTCTCTCTAAATGCTGAAATGAATTAATTACTTAAATTTGTTCTGTAGCTTTGCTGAAATTATTTCAATTAACTTTTAGTTAGTTCTTGGACTTTCAAAGTGAATTCTCAGCATCTGTACAAAGTGATAATTTTTTTTCTGTCTGTGCTTATTCCCTCAATTTTTTCTTATTGTTATACTTAGCATTTCTAGCATTATAAAATAGTACCTACACGGGTAATGGACATCCTTGTTTGATTCCCCAATCTTTCTCCATTTTTCTTTAACTAAAAAGAGGGGAAAAAAAGGGGGCCTTTCATAGATGGCTAAATTCCATTTAGAACTGATTGTGGGGGTGTGGAGTAAGATACTGGTCTCTTGCTATGAGCTTACTGGTTTCCCTGTAGATCTGGTCAAACCAGCAGTCCAAGGTCAGATGGAAGGACGTCAAGTGAGTGAAGACAGGAAAACGAGGAACATGGCCACTATTAGTACTGCAGCTGTGTGATTGGTGCAGGTGGGAGGGATGAGAAGCAGCTGCCAGAGCTGGAAAAGGTAGCAAGCTGCCACTGATAGCAGTATTCAATCCTTTACAGAGCATGTTTCACAAAAAAACCACTGTGGCAGTTTTCTAAGAATTATCATCATCCCTGGCCTTACAAATTAGGAAACTAAGGTTGGATGATGTGACTAGCCAGAACCCCAGCACAGAAGTAACATCATCAGGGCATTAAGGGTCCCCAGGACGCCAGGCATTGGGGATTTGTAGGAAGAGAGAGGCCCTCTGTGTAATGCAGCATGTGGCAAGGCTTTTGAGGTACCCCAAGCACCGAGGAGACCATAGAAGCACAGAGATGTATTGTGTCAGTACGTAGCCAAGCAACTCATCAGTTCAAACAAACAAACAAACAAACACATTTGCCATGAAGATAATCTATTTATTAGGTAATGTTGAAATTTGGACATAGAAAGAATCAGAGATTGAGAGCAGTCTGGGAGCTCAAGGACCACCGAGTGGAAGCCTCTCATTTTGGAGAGCAGGAAAAGAGGCCTAGGAAGAGGAAGGGACTAAGTGAGGGTCCCATAGTCAGGAATGGGCAGAGGCCTCCAGAGGCAGCCAGCATCGGGCCAGGTGAGCCAGGGAGAGGCCAATCAAAGGTTAAAAGTGAGTCTTCTCTTGGCTTTGGACGGGAGCTTCTGGAAGCGCCGCCTTCGACTTCGTATTAAGGAGGCAAATATTCGGTGTCGGTTCTGTAAGATCTGGCTGGTGTTCACTTTTTTGTTTTCACAATCTTGTAGCATCTGTGTAGGGAAGAAAAGAAAGAAGGAATCAGAGGAGGGGGAGGACAGGTACCTTCTGTCTCAGTCCCAACACCCTCCCTAAAAAAGGAAGCACCATATCGATCCTGGTAAAGTGTAAGATTCCAGTGTATTGGGATGCTTGAGCTCTCCACCCTAACTTAAAACACAGCAGGGATTGCCATCTCTTCCTGGGGGGGAGGTGGGGCCACAATGGCCCCCCATCATGCTCTTAGGGGTCCTTAACTTTTTTTTTCTCATGGACCCATTTGTCAGACTGGTAAAGTCTCATAAAGATCCCTCCAGAAAATAATGTTTTTAGCTGCACATACACACACTACAGAAGAAATCAATTATTTTGAAATAGTTATTAAAATTATATTTTTCATTAATTTTTTCCAATTACACAAAAAATCAATTTTAAAAATTCTAAAATGTCTAAAATTAATTTAGAGTTTCAAATTCTCCTTCACTCCTCTTCTGCCTCTTCTGAAATGGAAAGCAGTTTGATATAGATTATACATATGCAGTCATGCAAAACATATTTCTGTATTGGTCTTATTGTGAGGGAAAACAGACAAAAGTACACAAAAAGGAAACCAAAGTGAAAACAGTATGCTTCAATCTGCATTCAGACTTCATCAGTTCTTTCTCTGGAGGCAGATAGCATTCTTTCTCATAAGTCCTGCAGAATTGTCTTGCATTGCTGTATTGCTGAGAATAGCTAAGTCATTGTACAATATTGCTGCTACTGTATATAATGTTCTGCTTCTGCTTATTTCCCTTTGTCTTAGCTCCTATAAGTCTTTCCAGGTAAAATCATAATTTTTTTGAAAAAGTTCAGAGGCCCAAGTTAGGAACTCTCATTCTATAGATTCTTACTCTGGGAACAGCTCTGGGAGAGTATGGGGCAGGGAGTGGGGAGGACAGAATATGGTAGTGGTGGGTTTTTCAAGAATATACTTACCAGAGTGTGCTCTATACTTCTCCGGACTGGGAAGTGCCTGGTGGGGACTTTTGGGGGAATCAAGGCTTTAGCCTGATAAAGTTCCTGGAAGCGTGCTTCACCTGTGGATGGAGAGAGCAGAAGTGAGGATTTCCTGAGGTCAGAGACTGGAATGGGGCAGTGGGATAGAAAGCCCTTCCCCCTTCCTCCCAAAAAAAGCAGTCTATGGAAGGGTCCTAACAAAGCCCAAATACTGTGAACTGTATTGAGGGCAGGGCCCTTTTTTCCTTTGGTAAAAAGCAGTTATCAAGGCTGTGAATAGAAGAGTCTCTGAAACGAAGCTCATGTTTCTTTTTGACCCCTGAGTTGGGTTGGGGTCGGAGGTCTCATAGGGAGGGTACCTATAGGAAGAGGCATCTTCCTCTGAAGTGGAGCTCTAAGTAGGTAGGTGCTGAGGTTCAGGGGATGCTGAAAGTATCTCTGCCCAGGGTCCTAGGATGCCCATTAACCCCAGGGACACAAATACCCTGGTCTTTTTCAGACCCAGGTCAATCTAATCTGGTATCATTGAAGACAGAGGAAGGAAGAATGTGTGCCTGGGAATAAAGGAGCAGATCAAAACCTGCTGCAATGTGAATGAGGAGAGTTGTGACCCATCTCTGAAACTGGACCTGGGGTACAGAGGGATGCAACATGGGAGTAGGGGGACTCAGGGTGGCATCTCTGGGGTAGGGAGAAGGGTTTCTTACCCAGAGAATACAGGTGGGGCATCTGGTGACTCCTTTCAGCTGGTTGACTATAGACAAAGCCCATCTCTGGCCCTTCCTGATTCTCCCAGCTTCTGGAGAGATTGTTGAGTTGTATTTGACTTGCTAGGAGGAAGAGAGACAGCAAGAGGTAAGTGGTTTGGCTGTGGTTCTGGTTGGGGCCTGGGCTTCTCAGCAGTGGGTCTGAGATACAGAGGGAAGCCCATTGGAGAAAGGGAGGTTGATAGTGGGTCTCCTGGGAGAAGGGTTGGGGCTTCTTACCTGAGGAGTACATCTGGCCTTGGAGGTCTGAGGGAGGTTCATCTTGACAGAGGACGATTTCTGATGGGTTTTCTATTTCTGAGTGGTTGAAGAAGAAAACCCCAGGATTCATTTCTGATGTGTTTTTCATTTCTGACTGGTTGGAGATAAGAATCCCAGGATTTGGTATTTCTGAAGGGAAATGGAGACACCAAGAGGTAAGTGGTTTGGCTGTGGTTCTGGCTGGGCCCTGGGCTTCTCAGCAGTGGGTCTGAGATATAGAGGGAAGCCCATTGGGGAAAGGGAGGTTGATGGTGGGTCTCCTGGGAGAAGGGTTGGGACTTCTTACCTGAGGAGTACATCTGGCCTTGGAGGTCTGAGGGAGCTTCATCTTGATAGAGGACAATTTCTGACGGGTTTTCTATTTCTGACCGATTGAAGAAGGAAATCTCAGGATTCATCATTTCTGAAGGGAAATGGAGACATCAAGAGGTAAGTGGTTTGGCTGTGGTTCTGGCTGGGCCCTGGACTTCTCAGCAGGGGGTGTGAGATGCTGAAGGAAGCCCACTGGAGAAAGGGAGGGTGATGGTGGGTCTTCTGGGAGAAGTGTTGGGGTTTCTTACCTGAAGAGTACATCTGGCCTCGGAGGTCTAAGGGAGGTTCATCTTGACAGAGGACGATTTCTGATGGGTTTTCCATTTGTGACTGGTTGAAGAAGAGCATCCCAGGATTCATTTCTGATTCGTTTTCCATTTCTGACTGGTTGGAGATGAGAATCCCAGGATTTTGTATTTCTGAAGGGAAATGGAGACATGAAGAGGTAAGTGGTTTGGCTGTGGTTCTGGCTGGGCCCTGGGCTTCTCGGCAGGGGGTCTGAGATACAGAGGGAAGCCCATTGGGGAAAGGGAGGTTGATGGTGGGTATCCTGGGAGAAGGGTTGGAGCTTCTTACCTGAGGAGTACATCTGGCCTTGGAGGTCTGAGGGAGGTTCATCTTGATAGAGGAAAATTTCTGACGGGTTTTCTATTTCTGAGTGGTTGAAGAAGAAAATCTCAGGATTCATCATTTCTGAAGGGAAATGGGGACATCAAGAGGTAAGTGGTTTGGCTGTCGTTCTGGCTGGGCCCTAGGCTTCTCAGCAGGGAGTCTGAGATGCTGAAGGAAGCCCATTGGGGAAAAGGAGGTTGATGGTGGGTCTTCTGGGATAAGTGTTGGGGCTTCTTACCTGAGGAGTACATCTGTCCTTGGAGGTATGAGGGAGGTTCATCTTGATAGAGGAAAATTTCTGACTGATTGAAGAAGAAAACCTCAGGATTCATCATTTCTGAAGGGAAATGGAGACATCAAGAGGTAAGTGGTTTGGCTGTGGTTCTGGCTGGGCCCTAGGCTTCTCAGCAGGGAGTCTGAGATGCTGAAGGAAGCCCATTGGGGAAAAGGAGGTTGATGGTGGGTCTTCTGGGATAAGTGTTGGGGCTTCTTACCTGAGGAGTACATCTGTCCTTGGAGGTATGAGGGAGGTTCATCTTGATAGAGGAAAATTTCTGACTGATTGAAGAAGAAAACCTCAGGATTCATCATTTCTGAAGGGAAATGGAGACATCAAGAGGTAAGTGGTTTGGCTGTGGTTCTGGCTGGGCCCTAGGCTTCTCAGCAGGGAGTCTGAGATGCTGAAGGAAGCCCATTGGGGAAAAGGAGGTTGATGGTGGGTCTTCTGGGATAAGTGTTGGGGCTTCTTACCTGAGGAGTACATCTGTCCTTGGAGGTATGAGGGAGGTTCATCTTGATAGAGGAAAATTTCTGACTGATTGAAGAAGAAAACCTCAGGATTCATCATTTCTGAAGGGAAATGGAGACATCAAGAGGTAAGTGGTTTGGCTGTGGTTCTGGCTGGGCCCTAGGCTTCTCAGCAGGGAGTCTGAGATGCTGAAGGAAGCCCATTGGGGAAAAGGAGGTTGATGGTGGGTCTTCTGGGATAAGTGTTGGGGCTTCTTACCTGAGGGGTACATCTGGCCTTGGAGGTATGAGGGAGGTTGATCTTGATAGAGGACAATTTCTGACCGATTGAAGAAGAAAATCTCAGGATTCATCATTTCTGA
This sequence comes from Gymnobelideus leadbeateri, assembly GCA_011680675.1. Classification (NCBI taxonomy): domain Eukaryota; kingdom Metazoa; phylum Chordata; class Mammalia; order Diprotodontia; family Petauridae; genus Gymnobelideus; species Gymnobelideus leadbeateri. The sequence continues at coordinate 337,896 of WOXC01012483.1, forward strand.
AAAGAAATGGAGACACCAAGAGGTAAGTGGTTTGGATGTGGTTCTGGCTGGTCCCTAGGCTTCTCAGCTGCTCCCCTTGTCCCCACACTTGACTGTGAGAAAGACTTACAGATATTGCAATGGATAATAACTATAGATTTAAAAATTGGAAAAAAACCTTCGAGATTCTCTGCTCGGGTCCTCCCCTTTTAGTAATGATATAGCTGAGAACTTCAGAGGTGGGCTGACTTACCCAAGGGCACATCTATAGTTGAAAATGGCAGAGCAGGGACTTTCTATCTAACCAGGCTTCCAGCCTTGAAGCCCCCTTAGGGCCTCCCTTCCTCCCTCCCCTCTCCTATTCCTTCCAAGATAAAGACGATCCTGAGCAGTAATCCAGGGGGATCAATACAAACCCAAGAGACACATCATAGGACTGTCAGTCGAGCCTAAGACCTTGCTCCACATTCCCAGATTCTTTTTAGTCCCTCAGTTTCTGTCTGTGTCTCTATCCAAGTCTCCCTCCATCATCCCTTAGAAACCTCTGGTCCCTCTAATTTAACAACAACAAAAATCCCATTCTCCTGGATCCTTGACTTACTTGGAGGGTTAGTAGGTCCAAAGAATTCCATTGTGTTGTCAGAGTGTGAGGCTTCCAAATGTTCAGACCTCTCTAAGAGTCTTGTCCAGCCTTAGCTCTCTGATGTGGACTGCAATCTTTGGCCCAGCCTGTATGGAATGAGTCCCAGTCCCTGAGTTGGTCTTTTATACCAAGTGTTATGGGGTGGAGCCTTGGAGGGGAGGTGGGAATCCCCAGGCTCTGAGTTCTCACCTTCTTGTTGTTGTTTAATAGTTTCATTCAAAACTCCATTAGAGATTTTCTTTGCACAGATTCTGGAGTGGTTTGCCATTTTCTCCCCCAGCTCATTTTACACAGGAGGAAACTGAGGCAAACAGGGTCACACAGCTAGGAAGTGTCTGAAGCCAGATTTGAACTCGGGAAGATTGAATCTTGCTGATTCCAGGCCCAGAACCGAATCCACTTTGCCACCTTGCTGCTCCACTTAGAGTTGAATCTAGCAGGTGTCATTTCCTTCCCAAAGCTGACTATCAGGCACCACAACTTCTGAATACACAGCTCTTAAGTACTAAGTTCTCACCTGACAAGTGTGAATTCCCTTGCTGGAAGAAGTAAAGCAGTAAAAGGTCATAGCAGACCTAGCCATCCTCAGTTCCTAGTTATTTGAGTGATTAAAATGGAGCTCACAGTCTGTATCCCAGGGCCCAGGAGAGGACAAAGGGACCTGTGCTTTCCTTGGAGAGGGTGGAATGGCCAGTACACTTGATAGAACCCTGAAAAGTAGGACTTTTTCTTAGTGGAGGACAAAAGACAATCTTCCAAATTGAGAAAGTCCTTCCTTCACTGACTCCTGTCTCATTTGATCCAAAAATCTCCTCTCCTTTGATGACTCTATAAGAAATCTCTGATGCAAGGTGCCTTGTGTGGGGAATTTGGCTGCCCTCAGAAAGCTCCTTCTCTGGACGTCCTTCCTACTCTCCCAAGACTGGCTTTATGGACAAACTGGGCCCTGAATGGCTGATGTGTACCCCCAAATATGAGCAAAACTGAGGATGGGCTTTTCCCATCAAGATCCCAGTAAACCATTAACGTCCAGGCAAAAAAATTTCTACTTAAGGCAGTGTCTCGATTTGAATTTCATATCTCCCAAACTTGGCATGGTGCCTAGATGGTGGTTAGAACTTATGTTGATTGCTCGCTTGATTAAAAGATGGTAAAGAAGTGCCTCCACAAGAAGGAATAGGCCAGCATCCTTCTTGGCTTTCTAGGGGGAAGTATTGACGGTGGGAGGCAAGACCCAGCAGCTTCCATTGCCATAAGCACTTCATCCTCTTAGACATCTTGCCCAGTGTTTGTCTGATAAATATGATGATCCTGGCCTTACAGATGAGGAAACTGAGGCTCTTGAGGGGATACACAGAGGATTACAGACTAGGAGTGAACTCATCAGGGCTTTGGAAGACATCAAGACACTAGGCTGTGGGGCCTTCCACTCACTTGAAGACAGTTAGAGCCTGCTCTCCCTCAGTCTTCTCCAAGCTAAAAACTTCTTGAATCCTTTCAGTAGAATGCCTCTCTGGAAAGGTCGTGAGGTTTTTACTAATCTGGGTTCTCCTCTGGGAGTTCTCCAGCTTATCCAGGTCCTTAGTAAAAGAGAGTCCTCAGAACTGCTGACAGCCCTCAGGAAAAGGTGGGACTCTCCACCCCTGAAATCCCAGATATGCTGGTCCACCTTCAAAGTGATTGTCTAATAGAGTGACATCTATGTGCCCTAAAAATGGTGCCTAGGGAAAAAAAGAGGTTTATCCCTGTCTCCACCATCACAGGACCCTGGAGGGTAGAGGCTCCTTCTGTATTTGTTTATCATCCAATCAGGGCACTGGAAGATTCTTGGAAGGGTCCGGGTGGGGTGGGTGGGGCTTCAAGCTTCTGGGGTGGGGGAGTGGAGGAGGAGGGCAATCCCATCTGGGTGGTGGGTGCCTAAAGGAGTCTGGTACTTCTTTGAGCTGCCATTTCCTCTGACATTACTTTTGAGTTAGCAGTCCAATAAAACCCCATACTCTTCCTCATCCAAACTGCTTGGAACATCGTTAAGTGCTTCATACGGGTTTTCTGATTCTACTCTATTCTTCAAACTTACCCATGGAATTTTGCTAAGAAAGTCATTATGACGCCCCTATATAGCTTCCCTTTTTGTGGTAGCAAAGAATTGAAAACAAGGTAGATGCCTGTTGATTGTGGTACATGAGTATAAAGGAGTATGTGTTGAATACATGGGAGAAGAGAAAGGTTTCCATGAGCTGATCCCAGGTGAGAGCAGAGATAATAAAACAATATTCACAGTGACTTCTGTTGTTCATTCATGTCTGATTCTTTGTGGCCCTATTTGAGGCTTTCTCGGCAAAGATACTGGAGTGGCTTGCCATTTCATTCTCCAGGTCATATTGCAGATGAGGCAGAGTGACTTGTCCAAGGTCACACAGATTTTAGTATCTAAGTGACATTTGAACTCAGTATGATGAGTTTTCCAGACTTCAAAGCCCAGCAATCTATCCACTGCACCACCTAGTGGCCCTATATAATGACTACAATAATGTTAATGGAAAGTTGGGGTGTCCCCTAGATGAGTGTGAGGACAGAGCAAATATTTTTTGTGGCGCCTCCTGTCTATTGAAAAAATTGATTTAAAAATTTATTGTGAAATTCCTGGCCTCAGGTGAGGCATACTGATCTATGGATGAAGATTTAGAATAATAGAGAAGAGGTGCCTCTGTATTTGTCTATTGTCCAATCAGGGCACTGGAAGATTTTAGGAAGAGTCCAGGTGGGCTGGGTGGAACTGCTGGAGGGGGGGGAGGAGCAGGGCTGTCCCAGCTGGGTGATGAGGAGTATCTCTCTGCCTCAGCTGGTGGGTGGGGCTCACCCAGCAGCTGGGTCAGGATCCCAGGATTGGGGTCAGCAGGTGGGCATTTCTGTGGTTCCTGTCAAGCAGAGTGCAGGAATCTTCCCACCTTTCACCTCCACCTCCAGGGGAAATCTTGGTGGGAAATGGTATAGCTGAAGGTATAGCTGTAGAACTTCTTCCCTAAGGGAGGCCTCTTGAAAGGTGGTAGAAACGAGTAAGGGTTCTGGAGGCAGCTCCTGTACATCCCCCAGGATCCAAACCAAGACTCCCAGGGTAGCAAGGATGTCTAGGATTCTCCTCTCTCAGTTACCACATGGGCAGCAGGGGCATGGATTTCCAGGGTCAGGTCAAGGACACAGCCAATTCTAAGAGTGGAGTTTGGTGGTGGGTTTCTGAATGACTGCAGGTCAGTCACTGGGGCTCAGAAAAGCTACACCTGCTTTTCTCCAAAGCACTGGACCCTGGGTAGGGCCCCACTCGTTCAGGTGTAAGGGCAGTACTGTAGAAACTACAGCAACCACAACCTAATAGAAAAAGGAATATTTCAAAATTGCACAGAATGAGGAAGGCCTCAAAGAAGAAATATGAGAAGGCAGCCTCTTTCTACTCCATTGTCCAGATGGGACTCCAGTTCACAGGTCCAATAAATTATTATTTTTTCAGTTGTTTCTCAGTATTATAGATCAATTTTACTGGTTTATTTCTCTTTCTTTCTTTTTTTGCTTTTTGGAGGGCAATTGGGGTTAAGTAACTTGCCCAAGGTTACATGGCTAGGTTTTTTTTTTTTTATTTGTGTATGGGTTAAGTGTCTGAGGCGGGATCCAAACTCAGGTCCTTCTGACTTCAGGGCCGACGATGTACTCACTGTGCCACCTAGCCGCCCCATCCCATGTTTTTCTAAAATCAACCTGGTCATCATTTCTTACAGTATAGCAGTATTCCATCAAAATCTTATACCACAACTTAGTCAGCCAGTCCCCAATTGATAGGTATTCTTCAAAGTCCAGTTCTTTGCCCCCACATAGAGAACTGCTATGAATATTTTAGAGCATATAAGTTTTTGCCATTTTCCCAGATCACCTTGGGAAACAGACCTAATAGTGGTTGCTGGGTCAAAGTTTACACACAGTTTTTTGTTTTTTTTTTTTAAGCAATTGGGGTTAAGTAACTTGCTCAAGGTTACACGGCTAGTCATTATTTATGTGTGGGTGCTCATTTTCTGAGGCCGGATTCGATCTCGGGTCATCCCAACTCCAAGGCCAGCGCTCTTACTCACTGCGCCACCTAGCCGCCCCTTTACACACAGTTTTATAACTCTTTGGCCATCATTCCAGATTGCTCTCCAAAATATTTGGATCAGTTCACAGTTCCACCAACACTCTATGTGTCCCGATTTTTCCCTCCAACATTTGTCATTTTCCCTTTTTATCATTTGAGCCAATCTGTTGTTTTAATTTGCATTTCTCTAATCAATGATTTAGAGGATTTTTTATGTGACTATATATAGATTTGGTTTCTTCCTTCAAAAACTGCCTATTCATATCTTTTAACCATTTATCAATTGGGGAATGACTCGTTTTTTTTTTTTTAAATTTGACAAAGTATTCTCTATATTTAAGATATAAAGCCTTTATTGCCTATAAAACATTTTACCCAATTTTCTGCTTTGGCCCTCACTTTAGAGAGTAGGAAACAGAGGCCTACAAATGGTACCTGACTAAGTCAAGTTCCATCTTCCTTAAGGGGCCCAGGTAACCAGCATTGGCCAGAACTCTTAGGGGACAATTTGGTGAGGGGGCTGATGCAGGATTAGAGGTTAGTCTTCACCTGTACTTGTGTTAGGGCCAGGATAAGCAGCTATATAGCCAGGAGGCATGTCTTTGGTTTAGGGTCTGTAGACCCATCTGCTTGGGAGGGATGCAGGTCCCTGACCCTTAGATCTGTCTGAGTCCCAAGTCAGACAAAGGCTGACTCCCTAGGTCAGTCAGAGATCTCTTGAGTTCCTTGCTTGAACCCCATTTTCTTCCAGTGCTATAGTATGATACAATGATATCTGAGCCTCTGGAGTGCCTGGTTCTAGATGGACACTCCTAACCCCAACTGGGAGTCCAGTTCCTTATTCTTAGAATTTTGTAATATCTGTGAAGGAGAGAGGGGACAGGGGTCAGAGGATTCCAGGAGGGGTATGTATTCTCCCTCTGAGCCCCAACCTTTCCTCTTAGTGGAAGGAAGCACCAGATTTATCCTGACAGAGTCGGATTCTTTTGTGCCACCGCTCTTGAGATCCCCAAACCAGTTTAAAATTTAGGGATCCTTATCGATAGTCTGGTACCAGGGAGGCCAGCAACCAATTTACTGGGAAGGCTACAGATTATGCAACTACTCTAAGGTCTTATTGTGGTATCCTGAGTGAAAAGAGCAAAAGTTAGGAGGGTGAAAAGCAAGATTTATTTACCTGGGTATAATCTGTCTCTGGGCTGGGAAGCATGTTGTGGGGCCAGTTGGGGAGAATCCGAGCTTTTTCCTCCCCAATAGATCAAGGGGCATTTTACCTGTGGATGGGGAGAATAACTGGTTAGGAAAATTTGAGGTCAGAGAATAGTGTGGGGAAAGAAAAAAAATCAGCCCATGAAAGAGGCTGTCCAACAAAGCCCAAAGACTGTGAGCTCTATAAGCTTAAGACCTGTTTCTTCAATGTTTCTTTTTGCCTCTTAAGTAGGCTTAGCAATGGGATAAATGGGTAAGGATGGCTCACAGGCCAGGCCTTCTATGGTTGCTACAGAAAACAAAACAAAAAAAGCATCTTCTTTTATATGGGAGCAATTGGGAGCTCATCCTGCATGTAAACTGAAGGTAACCTTCACTAAAACCCTCCTGTATAGGCTATAGGGACACAGATACCCCAGTTGTTTTTCAATCTTCCTTTCTTCTCTTGTCTTGACCTTGAGAAGTTATCTCTTTGATGACTTACATATATGTCTATTAGATTTCATGCCATTAGATTTAGCTCAACCATTCCAATCTACTGGAGACCTTTTTCAATCTAGACGCTTTTTAGAATGCAAATAGTATTTTATTTTTTCCAATTAAATGTAATGAAAATTTTTAACACTCATTTTTTATAAGATTTTGAATTCCAAAATTTTCTCCCTCCCTCCCCCAAATGGCAAGCAATCTGATATAGGTTATACTTGTGCAATCATGTAAAACATATTTTCACATTAGTCATGTTGTGAAAGGAGAAACAAAGCAACAGAAAAAACAAAACTGAAAAAAAGTTAAAATGGTGAGCTTTGATCTGCATTCAGACTCCATCAGTTCTTTCTCTGGATGTGCATAGTATTTTCCATCTTTTGGAATTGTCTTGGATCATTATATTGTTGAGAAGAGCTAAGGCTATCAAAGTTGATCATCGAACAAGGTTGCTGTTACTGTATACAATGTTCTGGGTCTACTCACTTCACTCAGCATCAGTTCGTGCAAGTCTTTCCAGGTTTTTCTGAAATCTACCCCCTCATCATTTCTTGTAGCACAATAGTTGAATCTTCATTCTTGTCACCCAATGTATGAACTGGCTCTCCTAGTGTTGAATCATATGTAAATAGGATAAGGATGCCACTTATGTTTTTACTTAAATCATGAATTTATCTTAAAGGTTCTACACAGGATCAATGGCACCCCAAAAACAAACTTTGGTTGTTTACCAGTTTGGGGGGAAAGGGAACAGACCCTTTAAGTCCCTGAAATGGTAATGAGTTCAGATGGTGACTAGTCCCTAAGAACAGTCATTGATGAGTAGGAAAATGGGAGTCTGGAGAAAGAAGAGATTTAGGCAAAGGAGTGGGTTTTCTTCCAGGGATATCCAGGGAGGAAACTTGGCTTCTCCAGATGGAGGTAAATGTCATTGGTTTTCTTCCATCTTATTTTCACCGATTCTCTTCAGATTCTTGACTTCTGTTTTGGCTAGGGGGAGGAGTGGAAACAACAGAAACAGAAATAGGTAAAAAGGATGAGAGTTCCAACTGTTTCCTTGACTTGTCATCTGCCTGACCCATCAAGAAGGACTTAAAGACCCTATAAGAGAGGAAAGCTCTTCTACTCTGTAGACTCCTAGGAAGCTCAGAGCAGGTGAAAACCAATCCTGGTATGATCTGAAGGCAGCATAACCCTCCCACTTTGGCCACCAGGACAGAAATCTTCTAGGTCATCTTTTAGCCAAAACTGGGAAAAGGAATTGGAAGGAGAATAAATAGATTAGAATTGAAAATGGTACATCTCAATTCTTGAAAAAAAAAATAGTGGCTTGGACAGGTGTGGCATAGGTGCCTCGAGTGGGATCTCCCTACCTAGAGAAACTAAGGAGCCTACTTCTTGGAGAGCTGCTATAATGTGGAATGGATATACCTTGGAGGGACTGTGGAGCCTGGGTAGACAGTATATAACTAGTTCCAGATGGATAACAATGTGTTGAATAGAAGATTCCTAGATTGGCTCCAGAAGCTTCAACAATTTATCTTCCCTCGGTTTTTTTAGGATGCTCTGTTTTGGGGTCTTCTCTTTTTCTCACAATGACTAGAGATCCCCTGAAGGTTAAGAGAGAAACCTACAGGAATCCAGGAGTTATTTTCCAGGCCAGGTTTTGCAAATAGCCCAAAACGGATTCTCTGAGAGTAAGTAAACTTTTAGAGAAATAATTTCTGGACCCAGCACTGCCATAGGTAAATTCAAATATCAGATTCCTTCTGAACCGGAACTTGATGGCACCAATGTTATATAGAAACTGAGCTAAGGATGTGTCCCTGGGGTGGTGGGGAAAAATATTTGTACTTAGTTCTTACTGTGTCTTGAAAGTAAAGATCTTTTTTGTAAGAGCTTATTAATGTTTAATAGAAATGGGTCAGGAGGCCCCTCCCCACCTTTCTGATGGTGGCTGCTTCTCCCATAAGACTATTTATGGAAAGCTCCAAACAGACTTCACCCCACTCAGAGTCTTAGGTCGCTCTCATCTGAATAGCAGAGATCTTGTTAGACTTCTGCTAGATAGGTTCCTCTTATCTCAGAGTTGGAAGAGACCCAAGAAGCCAGCCATGGGGAAGGTGAACGTGGCCAAGCTGCGCTACCTGACGCGGGACGACTTCAGGGTTCTGACCGCGGTCGAAATGGGCATGAAGAACCATGAAATAGTTCCTTACGGGGCGGCTAGGTGGCGCAGTGAATAGAGAGCCGGCCCTGGAATCAGAAGGACCTGAGTTCGGAGCCGGCCTCAGACACTTAATCCACACAAACAAAAACCTAGCCGTGTAACCTTGGGCAAGTTACTTAACCCCAATTGCCCGAAAGGGGCGGCTAGGTGGCGCAGTGAGTAAGAGCGTCGGCCTCGGAGTTTGGATGACCCGAGATCAGATCCGGCCTCAGAAAATGAGCACCCACGCATAAATAATGACTAGCCGTGTAACCTTGAGCAAGTTACTTAACCCCAATTGCTTTAAAAAAAAAAAAAAAAAAGAAATAGTTCCTTGCAGTTTGATTGCCTCCATAGCCTGTCTGAAACATGGTGGTTGTAATAAGATTTTGAGAGAACTGGCAAAACATAAACTCTTAGCTTATGAACGAACTAAAACTGTCCAAGGATATCGTTTAACAAATGGAGGTTACGATTACCTTGCTTTGAAAGCACTTTCTTCAAGACAGGTGGTTGATTCTGTTGGAAACCAGATGGGTGTTGGTAAAGAATCAGATATTTACATCGTTGCAAATGAAGAGGAGAAACAGTTTGCACTAAAGCTTCATAGATTAGGAAGGACTTCATTCCGAAATTTGAAAAACAAACGTGATTACCACAAGCGCAGACATAATATGTCATGGCTTTATTTATCCCGTTTGACTGCCATGAAGGAATTTGCCTACATGAAGGCACTCTATGAGAGGAAATTTCCAGTTCCAAAACCAATTGATTATAATCGACATGCTGTAGTCATGGAACTCATAAATGGCTACCCTTTGTGCCAAGTTCATCACATTGAAGATCCTGCAGCAGTATATAATGAAGCCATGGAACTAATTATCAAACTTGCTAATCATGGACTAATTCATGGTGATTTCAATGAATTCAATCTATTGTTAGATAACGATGACCACATAACCATGATTGACTTCCCACAAATGGTCTCAACATCTCATCCAAATGCTGAATGGTTCTTTGACAGAGATGTTAAATGCATTCGAGATTTCTTCGTAAGACGTTTCAATTATGAAAGTGAACTTTATCCAACCTTTGGAGATATTAGGAGGGAGGACTCTCTTGATGTAGAAATTTCTGCCAGTAGATACACAAAAGAAATTCAGGAAGATGATGAACTACTTCATCTACTAGGTCTTGATGATGAAAGTCTTGAAACAGATGAAGGGTCTGAATATCCTTCATCACTTGAAGAACTGACAGAGAAGGTAAAGACTTCTGAGTTGGAAAATGGAAGAAACTTCGTAGATAAATCAGATGATGATTGTAAAATGAACCCTTCTGAAGACCTGGTACAAAGGAATACAGATGTGCTGTCTGAGGATGAAAATAGTGCACATTGTTTTGAAATGACTGAATTCAGTCATTCATTAGAAGAAATTCAGGGCAAGATTTTCAAAGGAAAGAAGAGAAGTTGCATAAAGCATTCTTCGACTGATTTTCATGAAGAGGAAAATAGCACTGAAAATATCACCAAGGGAGAAGATCAGATGCATCAAGGAGAAATTCCTGCTGATTGTCAGGAAGATGAAGATGAATGCCCTGATCTGGTTAACTTGTCAGCATTGAACAGAGAACTCAGGCCTTTCAGGGATGAAAACATGGAACAAATTAATCACTATAGAATAAGAACTGAAAGTGTTACTTCTGCCACCAGTATTGTAAGCTGTTCCACAATTCCTCCGGAACTGGTGAAACAGAAGATGAAATGTCAGTTGACCAAACAACAAAAAGCTATAGTGAGACGACGGTTACAGAAAGGAGAGGCAAATGTTTATACCGAGCAAAGGAGAGAAAATGCCTATAACATTAAGTCAAGCTTAGAAGCAGCTAGATTTGGGGGATAATTATCGGAACTTTTTTTCTGAAAGTGAAGTTTATAATATATTGAGGAGAAAGTGTGTTATTTTGAACATCCCATTTTTCTGTAATTTTGGTTATGTAAATGTGTGCATATGTATAGCTGGCCACTCTTGGCTTTTCTAATAGGAAATTCTATTTTGGATGGATCTTTTTTCAAAAGAACAGGTACAAAAAAAAATTTTGCCAGTTTAATGAATGGAAACTTTCTGAAGATCTTTTGGAACAATATTACATATACTGAATTGTCATATTTAATCTTTTGGTAACTAGAGCATTTCAACCCTGTGGAAATTTGACAAAGAAAATACGTTCTAAATACCGAATGGAAGTATGCCCTTAGTGTATTGGAATCACTGACTTTTCAGGGTTAAATTCATCTAGTCTGACCTGGACTTTTACAACATCCCCAACAGGTCATTCAGCCTCTACTTGGACCCTACAAATAAGTTTTGACATAACCACAGAAACTTCTCAAGTTACTCTGTTTCTTTGAAATTGTTTGCTGTTATAACCTTGCATACAAATGTGACCCAGGAAGAAGAGACAGTAAAAGTATTGCCTGTCTTAGTCACTACAGTGGGACAAGAACCATGTCTCTGTAACTCGCATGACTGATACCTAGTATAGGCCATATCATTATCACTTGTTTATTTAGTGCATCTGTACAAGGGCAGCATTGGGCATTTGGTAGCCTAATTTTAAGTGGAAATATCAGTCAACAAACACTTCCTGCCTGACACCATGCTAGGCACTGAGGATTATTGGAGAAAAACCATTCTGGAGAAGGGTTCACCTTCCTTATCACTTCCACCAGCAGCAGGCCAGCTGCTACAAGCATGTGAATTCCACAGCAGCCCTGGAAGTCGCAGCACCCCTTATACCAACAGTCCTCCTGGAATTCTAGCCCTTCCCTTACTGTCACCATTCAGGTAAACAACCACACAGAGGACCAGCCATCCACAGAGCAGGCAAGCCAGCCTTGAGGCAACAGGGTACCTTGGGAAAGAGACAACCCAGCATGTGCAGATAGGTCAAATCACCATCACCCCCTCAGCTGCACTTAGACCCTGATAGATACAGCCTAAGAAGCTGTAGACTGAGAAACAAAAGTTTTCTCCAGAGTCCTCAGCACTGGCAAATGGTTCAGTATCAAAAACTGATACTTTTATCAGTGGAAAACATTTAAAAAGAGACATCATCTCTTTTGTTGTTGGGACCTCTCAATTTGACTTGCAGCTGAATCTCCCCTCCTTCTATATGTTCAATGTATCCACCATTAGAATATGATCTCCTTGAGGGCAGAAACCGTCTTTTCTCTTTGTATCCCTAGAGGTTAACACAGGTTTGCACATATAAGTACTTCATTCATTCATACAAAGACCAAGAAAAGAAATATTCCATGTAAGTTTGTGGATAGATGTTAAATACATTTGAATTTGATGACTTAAACTGCCATATAGGCAAGATAGAGTGATAGGAGCTGCTAACAAAAAAACCAGATAATAGTATCACTTAATTTATTTAATTGCTGACAAGATAATTTCGTGGTGAAATTGCTAAATAGAACCAAGAAGTTCAGCTGTAATCCAGATTAAATATTTTTTAAATGTGTAATCCAAAAGAGAAAATAAATTAAATATGGCCTTCTGCTAGTCGACTCAGTTAAAATTGAATGCCCACTTTGTATAAAGCCTGTACTAGGCATTGTTGGAAGTTTGGAGGTTTAAGTGAAAAACAGTTGTTACTTTAAGGATGCTTAAAAATAGAGGAAGAAACAGCACTTCCAAGGTGCTCTGCCCCACACAACTTCCAAATAATGTAAAAGGGGACTCTGAACAACTGCTGGAGCCCCAGCACCTGCAGAACAACACAGAGAAGCTAACGTCCTGCTGAGGACAGCCCAGCAGCCCTGCAGGGCTCGGCCAGAGCAGCACTCTGAGAGCAGGCAACAGCAGTGTGCTGGCAAACGAGAGCGAAGCTCTGGCAGCTGAGCCCAGGCCCACAGGCAGCGCAGTTTTAGCCCCCGCGGTGGCTTGAGGGACCCCAGAACACCAGCAGCTGTGGCAATTCCAGAATTATCCGCACAGATACGCCTAGGACAAAGTGAGAGGTTAGTGCCCTATGGACTTTGGGACCAGTATTTGGGGAACTCGTCAGCTTCCTCCCCTGGGGGCGAAAAGGTGCTAAAGAAACTTGGCACAGAAGCCATTTTCCAGCTTCAGTGGGGGCTCTAGCTCCTGGTCTGGGAACTGTAGGGAGACTCAGCAAACAGTCTGAGGGTTAATCGCTCTTGCTTTAAACTGCCTGGATCTGGATTGTGGTTTGGGGTGGGTATCCAGTTTGCCAGAGCTGGTGGAGGCTTTGCAGAGGCCACCCAACTGGTGGAAGTTGGGAAGACCCCACGTTTGGGTGGAAGCTCTCCTTTCTGGTGGCAGAGTCTTACTGTGGCAGCAAGCCCCAAAATCAAGTAATTAAGTGGCAACATGCCTAGGCAAAAGAAACAAAATATACAGAATAATTCAACACTGGACTCCTATTTTAGGGGCAAAGAGGCTCAAAGCATGGAGGAGGACTGTGAGGTCAGAACTCCTGCACCAAAAGCCCCAAATGAAAATACAAGCTGGCTATAGGCCATAGAGGACCTTAAGAAGCAGATAAGAGAAGTGGGGAAAAAATTGGGAAGAGAAATGAGAAAGATGCAAGAAAAGTATGAAATGACAGTCAACAGCCTGACTGAGGAAAATAACACCTTAAAAAATAGACTAACTCAAATGGCAAAAGAGGCTCAGAAAGGTAATGAGGAGAAGAATGCCTTAAATAGCCGAATTTGCCAGATGGAAAAAGAATCTCAAAAGCTCACTGAGGAGATTCATTCCTTCAGAGTTAGACTGGAGCAAATGGAAGCTAGTGACTTTATGAGAAATCAAGATGCTGTTAAACAGATCCAAACAATTGAAAGAATAGAAGGTAGTGTGAAATATCTCATGGGAAAAACCACTGACCTGGAAAATAGAACCAGGAGAGATAATTTAAAAATTATTGGACTACCTGAAAGCCATGATCAAAGAAAGAACCTAGAAATCATCCTTAAAGAAATTCTCAAGGAAAATTGCCCTGATGTTTTAGACCCAGAGGGCAAAATAAGAGGTTGAAAGACTCCACCAATCACCTCCTGAAAAAGATCCAAAAAGAAAACTCCTAGGAATATTATAGCCAGGTTCCAGAACTCAAAGATCAAGGAGAAAATACAAGCAGCCAGGAAGAAACAATTTCAATATTGTGGAAACACAATCAGGTTAACACGGGACCTGGCAGCTTCTACACTGAGGGATCAAAAGGACATGGAATATGATATTCCAGAGGGCAAAAGAGCTGGGATTGAAGCCAAGGGTCACCTACCCAGCAAAACTGAGTATCTTGTTTCAGGGGAAAATATGGTCATTCAGTGGAATAGAGGACTGTCAAGCACTCTTGAGGAAAAAACCAGAGCTGAATAGAAAATTTGACATCCAGACGCAAGAAGCAAGAGATGCCTGAGAAGGTAATCAAAAGGAACTTATCAAAGTTGAACTATTTACATTCCTACATGGAAAAACAATAACTGTATCTGATGAAACCTTTCTCATTATGAAAATAATTGAAGAAGGGAATATGGGCATATGTAAAGAGTTATACATGGATAGAGGGCACAGGTTGAATTTGATGGGAAGGGATGATTCTTAAGGGGTGAAGTTAAGAGGTGAGAGAGGAAAGTGGCAAGAGGAGATGGGGAGAGACAGGGTAGGGTAAACTATCTCATGTAGAAGAGGCAAGGGGAAGTAGTTGCAGGGGAGGGGTAGAACAGGAAGGCAAAAAGGCAAAACCATATTATCATTGAGGTTGGCTCAGGGAGAGAATCACATATGTACTAAATGGGATATCTCACCCTGCAGGAGAGTAGGGGAAAGGGGGATGAGAGGAGGGATGATGGAGGGGAGGGCATTCTGGGGGGAGGGGAGGTTGGAAATACCCACTATCAAAGAGGGACAAGATCAAAGTAGGGAATGGACCAGGTGGGAGGTGAGATGGGTGGGAGGGAAATATAAGCAGTCTTTTACAATATATGTACTATGGCGATGTTTTGCATATCTATACATGTACAACACATACTGAATTACTTATCTTCTCAGAGGGTGTGGGTCTGAAAGTCGAAGTTTTAAAATTAAATGTTTCTTAAGATGTCCAGGCATCGGGGCTCAGAGATTCACCTTGCCCTAATAGCAAAGTTGAAGGGAGTATGGGAGAGAACAGATTGGATGAGGGGATATCTAGTGGGACTGCTACTCTGGTGTGGTGGGTAGGGAAAAAATGGGGGAAAAATTATAACTTAAAATCTGGTGGAAATGAATGATGTAAACCAGAAGTTAATAAAGTATTTGTTAAAAAAAAGTAATAGAAGAGATTAAATAAATGTAAGACATCTAATAGCAAAAAAAAAAAAAAGAAATGGGGCAGTACTCATTGGCCTTTGAAAATGGGACTCCAATTGAGGGCGATAGAGAATAAACTCCCCAACTCCTCAAGGTTATCCTTGAGAACCCTGAGAAACAGATAAAGCTAGCTTGACCCTGGAGGACAGAGTCAGAGCATTTTCTGTTTTTTTTTTTTTTTTTGCTTTTGCTTTTCTAGTCATATAAATTTCTTTAATTTTAAAATATTTATTTATTTTAACATTCTTTTATTTTAAAATTTTGAGCTTCAAATTATCTCTCTCCCTCCCTCTCACCCCTCCACTACCCACTGAGAAAGCAAGAAAAATGTTATCAATTACAAATGTTAAATCATAGAAACCTATTTCCATATTAACCATATCACAAAAAAGGAAGAAAAATAAGGAGTTTCTTCAATTTGTACTCAGAGTTCATCAGTTCACTCTTTTTTTTCATTAAGTATTCATTTTATTAGAGAGTTAACTTAAGATTTTAAACCTAACCTAATCCAACCACTTTATTTTATAACATTTGCTTTTGAAATTTTTGAGTTCCAGATTCTCTCCCTTCTTCCCTCCTCACCCACCCCCACTGGGAAGACAAGCAATTCAATATAGGTTATACATGTGTAGTTATGCCAAACATTTCCATAGCAGTCATGTTGTGAAAGACTAACTATATTTTCCTCCATCCTATCCCACCCCCTATTTATTCTATTTTCTCCTTTGACCCTGTCCCTTTTCAAGTGTTTGCTTCTGACTACCCCTTCTCCCAATCTGCCCTCCCTTCCATCATCCCGCCCTCCCCCAACACCACGCCCCACTTCCTCTTCCCCATTACTTTCCTGTAGAGTAAAATATCCAAGTGAGTCTCTATGTTATTCCCTCCCTAAACCAAATGAAAGTAAGGTTGACTCTTTCCCTTTCTCTTTCCTGCTCCTCCCCTCCACTGCAATAGCTTTCTCTTGCCTCTTTTTCGTGAAATAGTTTACATCAGTTCACTCTCTAGAAGTGGATAGAATTTTTCATCACGACTTCTTTGGAATTGTCTTGGATCATTGTATTGATCAGAGTAGCCAAGATTTTCATGGTTGATTATCATTACAACATTGCTGCTACCATGCACAATGATCTCTCAGTTCTCACTAATGTTGCATCAGTTCATAGAGTTCTTGTCATGTTTTTCTTAAACTACTCCCCCTGGGCATTCCTCATAGCACAATAATACTCCATAAAAATAATATGCCACAAATTGTTCATCCATTCCCAAACTGATGAGCATTCCCTCAATTTCCACTTCTTTGCCCCCATAAAAAAAAGCTGCTATAAACATTTTTGTACCTATAGGTCCTTTCCCTTTGGCTTTTTGGTGTCTTCAGGACACAAAATAGCAGTGATTGTTGTTGTTGTTCCTATATAGCGATTGTTTTCTGTTCTGGCCAGACAGTTTAAGATTCTTCCCCTCCCAGGTTAATATTTTTGTGATGATAAATTAAGCCATCTTTTGTCTCAATTATTACCCAGTAGTGGTATTGCTAGGTTGAAGGGTAGGCATGGTTTTTAATCTTTTGGGCAAAGTTCCAAATTGTTTTCCAGAATGGATGGACCAGTTTACTACTCCACCAACAGTTCATTGGGGTGCCTATTTTCACTCATCTGCCCTCCCTCCTTCCCTGCCAGCATTTGTTATTTCTGATAGCTGTGGGGTGGTAGCTCAGAGTTGTTTTAATTTGCCTTTCTCTAATCAATAGTGATTTAGAGAATTTTCTGACTGTATAAGTAGAGATAGCTTTGATTTCTTCTGAAAACTGTCTATTCATATTTTTTGACCATTTATCAATTGAGGAATGGCTCTTATTTAGCTACAAACTTATAAATCTTATTTACAGATTTGACTCAGTTCTATATTTAGTATATGTTGAGAAATAAGGCCTTTATCAGAAAAGTTTGACCTGAAATTTTTTGTGCTACTACTTCATCATCTATGGTACCTTTTAGCAAAATGTAGTTTCCCTGATTATTTCTTTTAATTAGGTCTCTTTTTACTTTTTTTTTTTGGTCTGAGATCATAATTGCTACCCCTGCCTATTTTACTTCAGCTGAAGCAAATTAGATTCTGTTCCAGTACTTTATTTAACTCTCTGTGTGTCTTTTTGTTTCCAGTGTTTCTTTTGTAAACAATATATTGTTGGGTTTTGGTTTCTAATCCATTCTGCTATCTGCTTCTGTTTTATGGGTGAGCTCATCCCATTCACATTCACAGTTATGATCACTAACTATGTATTAACCTCCCTAACATTTTCTTCTGTTTCGATCCCTTTTTATCGTTTCCCTCCTTAAAACTCTATTTTGCTTCTGACAGATGCCTTCCTTAACTGAACCTATTTTATCATTCTCTCTCCTTACTGCTCTACTCGTCCCCCCATCTCCTTCTATTTCCCTACTGGATAAATTACATTTCTGTTCACAACTGTTTTTATATATTCTTCCCTATTCAAACCAATTCCAATAAGAATGAGGTTGAAGCATTGCCTGCCACCTCTCTATTTCTCTCCTCACTGTAAAAGCTCTTGCATGCCTCTTTGATGGAAGAAAATTTTCCCCATTCTACCTTTCTCCCTTCCCCCTTCTCTAGTGTATCCCTCTTCCTCACCTCTGCATTTTTTTAAGATCATTCCAAAATAATCGACTGGTGCCCTTGCCCTCTATGTAAACTCTTTCTAGCTGCCCTATTAGTGATAAAATCAGATTGATTACATACTTTACAGTCAAAGGTGGAGAAGCTCTATATAATCAGTATACTGTACTATACTACACAGCTTAAGACTTGAAGCTGACTGCATCTTAGATCATGAGCTTCTTATTATGAAATTCAGACTTAAATTGAAGAAAGTAGGGGAAATCATCAGAACAAATAGGTATGACCTAAATAGCATCCCCTATGAATATAAAGTGGATATAATGAATAGATTTAAGGGATTAGATTTGGCAGATAGAGAGCTTGAAGAACTATGCCCAGAGGTTCATAGTCCTATACAGGAGGCAGCCACCAAAAAAAAAAAAAAAAAATTCCAAAGTAAAAGAGTAAGAAAGCAAAATGACTGTCTGATGAGGTTTTACAAATAGCTGAGGAAAGAAGGAAAGGGAAAGATATAACTAACTGAATGCAGAATTCCAGAGAATATCAAGGAGAAATCTGAAGGTTGTCACAAATGAGCAATGAAAAGAAATAGGAGAAACCAATAAAATGGGAAAGACAAGATCTTTTCCAGAAAATTAGCTAGACCAAGGGAACCTTTCATGCCAAAATGGGCCTGATAAAAGACAAAAATATTAGAATCTTTCTTCCTTTTCTTTTTGGAGGGCGATTGGGGTTAAGTGACCCGCCCAAGGTCAAATAGCTAGGTTTTTGTGTGTGTGTGTTAAGTGTCTGAGGCTGGATTTGAACTCAAGTTCTCCTGACCATGGGGCAGGTGCTCTATTCACTGTGCCACCTAGCCACCACTAAAAATATTAGAATCTTAATGGAAGCAGAAGAAATTAAGAAGAAGTGGCAAGAATACACAAAAGAACTATACAAAGAAGGTCTTACCATCACCAATAATCACATTGGTGTTACTGATCTGGAGCTAGACATCCTAGACAATGAAGTCAAATAGGCCTTAGGAAGTATTGCTAACAAGGCTAGTGGAAGAGAAGGAAATCCAGCTGAGCTACCTAAAACCCTAAAAGATGATGCAAATTTGGAAAACTCAACAGTGGCTACTGAATTGGAAAAGATCAGTTTACAACTCAACCCTAAAGAAGAGCAATGCCAAGGAATGTTCAAATTACTGAACAATTGCACTTATTCCACATGCCAACAATGTTATGCTTAAGATTCTGCAAGGTAGGCTTCCACAATATGTGAACCAAGAATTACTAGAAGAGCAAGCTGGTTTTCAAAGAGGCAAAACATTTATTTCTGCTTCATTGACTATACTATTGACTGTGGAGATCACAACAAAACATGGCAAGTTCTGAAAAAGATGGGAATACCAGATCACCTCTCTGAGAAACCTGTATGTGGGTCAAGATGTTACAGTTAGAAATGAACATGGAGCAACTGATTGGTTTAAGATCGGGGAAGGAGTACAATAAGACTGTATATTATCACCTTATTTATTTAACTTATAAGCACAGCACACCATACAAAATGCCAGGTTCAATGAATGAAAAGTTAGAATTAAGGTTGTCAGGAGAAGTATCAACACTCTCAGATATGTAGACAATACCATTCTGATGGCAGAAAGTGAAAAGGAATTAAGAAGCCTCTTTTTTCCCCTCTTTTTCTCTCTTTTTTGTTTTTTTGGTCTACATCATTCATTTCCACAAGATTTTGAGTTAGAAATTTTCTCCCCAATTTTCCCTACCCACCACCCCAAAATAGTGTTCCCATTGAATATTCCCTCCCCCAATCTGTTCTCTCCCATATCTTCCCCCATTTCCCCTTCAACTTTCCAGTAGGGCACAGTGGATCTCTATGCCCCAGTGCCTGTATATATCATTTCCCAGTTACATATAAAATATTAATAATAATAAGTATATATATTTAAATATTTGATTTTAAAATTTTGGATTCCATATCCTTATACTTCCTCTCTTGTCACCCACCTTCACTGGAAAGATAAGCAATTCAATATAGGTTGTACATGAGTAGCTATTCAAAACATTTCCATAGTGGATATATTGTGGAAGACTGACTATATTTCCCTCTATCCTATCCCACCCCCCCACTTGTTCTATTCTCTACTTTGATCCTTTCTCTTTTCAAAAGTGGGTGCTTCCAACTTCCCTCCCCTCCCCTGCCAGCCTGCCCTCCCTTCCATTATCCCCCCTCTCTTCCCCCTCCCCTCTACTCTTCTGTAGGGTGAGATACCCTATTTAGTGTGTATGTCATTCCCTCCCTAAGCCAAATTCAATGAGAATAAGGTTGACTCATTCCCTTTTGCCTTCCTGTTCCTCCCCTCCATTGTAACAATTTTCCCTTGCCTCTTCTATATGAAATAATTTACCCCATTCTGTCTTTCCCCATCTCCTCTCATTATATTCTTCTCTCACCTCTTATTTTCACCTTTTAAGTACTATCCCTTCCTATTCAATTGGTCCAGTGCCCTTTGTCTATGTATACCTGTACACATATATACACACACTCCCATACGTATTCATATGCCCATATACCCTCCTATATAGACATATATATGTATGTATACACACATATATTTATATATATATATATATATATACATACACACATATATACATTTCTATTCCCTTCAGCTATTCTCATACTGAGAAATGTTTCATTAAGTTACAATTATTGTTTGTCCATGTAGGAATATAAGTAGTTCAGCTTTGGTAAGTTCCTTATGATTTCTTTTCCCTGTTTACCTTCTCAAGTTTCTCTTGCTTCTTGTATCTGAATGTCAAATTTTCTATTCAACTCTGGTTTTTGCACCAGGAATGCTTGAAAGTCCTCTATTCCACTGAATGACCATATTTTCCCCTGGAACATGATACTCAGTTTTGCTGGGTAGGTGACCCTTGGCTTCAATCCCAGGTTCTTTGCCCTGTGGAATATCATATACCAAGCCCTTCAGTCCCTGAGTGTGGAAGCTGCCAGGTCCTGAGTTATCCTGATTGTGTTTCCACAATATTGAAATGGTTTATTCCTGGCTGCTTGTAATATTTTCTCCTTGATCTGGGAATTCCAGAACCTGGCTATAATATTTCTAGGAGTTTTCTTTTTCGGATCTTTTTGAGGAGGTTATCGGTGGACTCTTTCAACCTCTATTTTGCTCTCTGGTTCTAAAACATGGGGACACTTTTCCTTGAGAATTTCTTGGAGGATGATTTCTAGGTTCTTTTTTTGATCATGGCTTTCAGGTAGTCCAATACTTTTAAAATTATCTCTCCTGTTTTTCCAATGAGATATTTCACAGTGCCTTCTATTTTTTCCTTTGTTTGGATCTGTTTAATAGTATCTGGATTTCTCCTAAAGTCACTAGCTTCCATTTGCTCCAGTCTAATTCTGAAGGAATGATTCTCTTCAGTGAGCTTTTGAGATTCTTTTTTCATCTAGAAAATTCAGCTTTTTAAGGCATTCTTCTCCTCAGTGCCTTTTTGAGACTCTTTTGCCATCTGAGTTAGTCTATTTTTTAAGGTGTTATTTTCTTCAGTCAGGTTGTTGACTCTCGTTTCATAATTTTCTTGCATGGTTCTCATTTCTCTTCCCAATTTTTCCTCCACTTCTCTTATTTGATTTTCAAAATCCTTCTTAAGCTCCTCTATGGCCTATAAGCAGCTCATTCTTTTGTTGGAAGCTTGTTGGTGCAGTAGTTCTGACTTTGCTGTCTTCCTCCTGTTCCATGCTTTGATCCTTTTTGTCCCCAAAATATGAGTGTAAAGTTGGGTTGCTCTGTGTGCTTTGCATCCTTTGCCTGCTCATGTTGCCCCTCAATTGCTTGACTTTTGGACTTTTTCCACAGTAGATCTCTGATAACAGAAACAGGAGCTTTATCCCAAAAGCTGGGGTTTTCTCAGCTGCCAAAGGTATTAGTTGGGTACCCTCTCTGAAGCCTCCACATGCTCTGACAAGCTGGTTGCACAGCCCAGGACCTCAACCCTAGACTGAAATCTAGATGCAAGAAGGTTAAAAGAAGAGCGATTACCCCTCAGACTGGTTGCTTGGTCCCTCTGCACTCTTCAGGCCAGGAGCTGAAGCTGCCATGTGGCTGTGGCTGCATCAAAGCCCTCAGTGGCTTCTCCCTCCAGAGGATAAAGGCTGACACACTCCCAGCTACTGGATCCCAAAGTCCACACTGCACTGACCTCTCACTTTGTCCTTAGCATCTATGGGTTGATAATTCTGGAAAGCACCACAGCTGCTGGTGATCTGAAGTCCCTCCAGTTGGCGGCTGGTCAGGCCACCCTGGGGCTAAGACCTCTGGCTCGAGTAGGGCTGTGTTCAGCTTACACATTCCATGCCTTCTCCATAGTCAATGTTAATAAGGTTACATAGAACAAGATTCACTTTCAACAGGAGTTGAACTCCGATTTCCATGTTTTATTTTTTGTTCAATAAAACTTTAAATGTCAAAAAAGTGTGTATCGAGGGGCGGAGCCAAGATGGCGGAGTAGAAACAGCTCATCCAAGCCACTCTGCCCCCAGATGCCCCCCAAACTATGTAAAAAGGGACTCTGAACAACTTCTGGAGCCCCAGCACCCACAGAACGAAACAGAGAAGGTAAGCTCCCGCTGAGGACATCCCAGCAGCCCTGCAGGAAGGACCAATGCAGCAGTCTGGGAGCAGGCAGAGTGTGGGAAGCCCAGCCGAGCCTAGCAGAGCCGAGCCCAGCCGAGCCCAGCCAAGCCCAGGTCCGTGTGAACCGAGGTTTTAGCCCCAGGGCGGCAGGGCCAGCAGCTGGCTGGAGAGACCCCAGAACACCAGCAGCTGTGGAGATTCCAGAATTATCAACATAGACATGCCTAGGACAAAGTAAGAGGTTAGTGTCCTATTCACTTTGGGACCAGTATTTGGGGAATTCGTCGGCTCCCTCCCCTGGGGGCTAGAAGCCACTGAGGAGACATGCCATTTTGTAGTCTTCAGAGGCAGCTCCAGCTCCTGGCCTGGGAATTGTAGGGAGATCCAGCGATCAGTCTTGGGGGGTAGTCGCTCTTGCTTTAACCTCCCTGCATCTGGATTGTGATCTAGGGTGGAAGTCATGGGTGGGTTTACAGCTTGCCAGAAACGGAAGTTGCCCCCCACACGTTCGGGACGAAAATTCCTCTATCTGGCCTTAAAGCCATGGTGTGGCAACAAGCCCAAAAGTCAAGCAATTAAGTGGCAACATGCCAAGGCAAAGGAAACAGAAAAATGCAACCCTAGACTCCTATTTTGGGGGCATAGAGCGGGAAAAGGACTGTGAGGTCAGAAGTCCTGCTCCAAAAGCCCAGGGGAAAACATGAGTGGGTTGCAGGCCATAGAGGACCTTAAGAAGGACTTTAAAAATCAAATAAGAGAAGTGGAGGAAAAATTGGAAAGAGAAATGAGAAGGATGCAGGAAAAGTATGAAATGAGGGTCAACAGCCTGACTGAGGAAACAACACCTTAAAAAATAGACTGACTCAAATGGCAAAGGAGGCCCAAAAGGGCAATGAGGAGAAGAATGCCTTAAAAAGTCGAATTTGCCAGATGGAAAAAGAATCTCAAAAGTTCACTGAGGAGATTCATTCCTTCAGAGTTAGACTGAGCAAATGGAAGCTAATGACTTTATGAGAAATCAAGATGCTGTTAAGCAGATCCAAACAAATGAAAGATTGGAAGGCAATGTGAAATATCTCATGGGAAAAACCACTGACCTGGAAAATAGATCCAGGAGAGAGAATTTAAAAATTATTGGACTACCTGAAAGCCATGATCAAAGAAAGAACCTAGAAATCACCCTGCAAGAAATTCTCAAGGAAAAATGCCCTGATGTTTTAGATCCAGAGGGCAAAATAGAGGTTGAAAGAATCCACCAATCACCTCCTGAAAAAGACCTCAAAAAGAAAACTCCCAGGAATATTATAGCCAGGTTCCAGAATCCCCAGATCAAGGAGAAAATACTACAAGCAGCCAGGAAGAAACAATTTCAATATTGTGAAACACAATCAGAATAGCCCAGGACCTGGCAGCTTCTACACTGAGGGATCGAAGGGCATGGAATATGATATTCCAGAGGGCAAAAGAACTGGGAATGAACCCAAGGGTCACCTACCCAGCAAAACTGAGTATTTGTTTCAGGGGAAAATATGGTCATTCAGTGGAATAGAGGACTTTCAAGCATTCTTGAGGAAAAAACCAGAATTGAATAGAAAATTTGACACCCAGACACAAGAAGGAAGAGATGCCTGAGAAGGTAATCAGGGAAAGAAATCAAAAGGAACTTATCAAAGTTGAACTATTTACATTCCTATATGGAAAAGCAATAACTGTGACTGATGATATCTTTCTCACTATGAAAATAATGGAAGGTCCTCCTGACTCCAGAGTCAGTGCTGTATTCACTGCTCCACCGCAATGCCCCCCCCCAATCCTAATTTTCAAGGAGTCATTTTCTTCATTAAGAATGTAAATCTCGAAACAGCATTTCCTATGTGCTCTGCCCCACACAAATTTCAAAGAATGTGAAAGGGAGCTCCAAACAACTTCTGGAGCCACAGCACCCACAGAACGGCCCAGAGAAGGTAACCTCCTGCTGAGGGCAGCCCAGCAGCCCTGCAGGGAGCTGCCAGCGCAGGGCTCTGAGAGCAGGCAGCACAGTGCATTGGGAACCGACAGCGCAGCCCCCAGAGCGGAACCCAGGTCCGAGGTTTTAGCCCCGGGGCGGCCAGGCCTTCAGCCGGCTGGTGGAACCCCAGAACACCAGCAATTGTGTCGATTCCAGAATTATCAGCACAGACATGCCTAGGACAAAGTGAGAGGTTAGTGCCCTATGGACATTGGGACCAGTATTTGGGGAACAAGTGGCTTCCTCCCCTGGGGGCAAAAAGCTGCTGAAGAAACAGCTGCACAGAAGCCATTTTGCATCGTCAGTAGTGGCTCTAGCTCCTGATCTGTGAACTGTAGGAAGATCCAGCATTCAGTCTGGGGGTTAATCGCTTTTGCTTTAAACTGCCTGGATCTGGATTGTGGTCTGGGGGGGAAGTTTGGGGTGGGTATCCAACTTGCCAGAGTGGGTGGAGGCTTTACAGAGGCCACCCAAGTGGCGGAAGTTGTGAAGACCCCACATTTGGGCAGAAGCTCCCCTGTCTGGTGGCAGAGTCCTACTGTGGCAACAAGCCCCCAAATCAAGTACTTAAGTGGCAACATGCCTAGGCAAATGAAACAAAATAAACAGAAAAGGTCAACACTGGACTCCTATTTTAGGGGCAAAGAGGCTCAAAGCATGGAGGAGGACTGTGAGGTCAGAACTCCTGCACCAAAAGCCCCAAATGAAAAATACAAGCTGGCTACAGGCCATAGAGGACCTTAAGAAGCAGATAAGAGAAGTGGGGGAAAATTTGGGAAGAGAAATGAAAAAGATGCAAGAAAAATATGAAATGACAGTCAACAGCCTGACTGAGGAAAATAACACCTTAAAAAATAGACTAAATCAAATGGCAAAAGAGGCTCAGAAAGGCAATGAGGAGAAGAATGCCTTAAAAAGTCGAATTTGCCAGATGGAAAGAGAATCTCAAAAGCTCACTGAGGAGATTCATTCCTTCAGAGTTAGACTGGAGCAAATGGAAGCTAGTGACTTTATGAGAAATCAAGATACTATTAAATAGATCCAAACAAATGAAAGAATAGAAGGCAATGTGAAATATCTCATGGGAAAAACCACTGACCTGGAAAATAGATTCAGGAGAGATAATTTAAAAATTATTGGACTACCTGAAAGCCATGATCAAAGAAAGAACCTAGAAATCACCCTTCAAGAAATTCTCAAGGAAAACTGCCCTGATGTTTTAGATCCAGAGGGCAAAATAGAGGCTGAAAGAATCCACCAATCACCTCCTGAAAAAGATCCCAAAAAGAAAACTCCCAGGAATATTATAGCCAGTTCCAGAATCCCCAGATCAAGGAGAAAATACTACAAGCAGCCAGGAAGAAACAATTTCAATATTGTGGAAACACAATCAGAATAGCCCAGGACCTGGCAGCTTCTACACTGAGGGATGGAAGGGCATGGAATATGATATTCCAGAGGGCAAAAGAACTGGGAATGAACCCAAGGGTCACCTACCCAGCAAACTGAGTATTTTGTTTCAGGGGAAAATATGGTCATTCAGTGGAATAGAGGACTTTCAAGCATTCTTGATGAAAAAACCAGAGTTAAATAGAAAATTTGACATTCAGACACAAGAAGCAAGAGATAATCAAGGAAAAGAAATCAAAAGGAACTTATCAAAGTTGGACTATTTACAGTCCTACATGGAAAAACAATAACTGTGTTTGATGAAACCTTTCTCATTATGAAAATAATTGAAGAAGGGTACATGGCATATGTTCACAGGTATACATGGATAGAGGGCACAGGTTGAATTTGACGGGAAGGGATGATTATTATTTTTTTTTGGAGGGCAATTGGGGTTGGGTAACTTGCCCAGGTTCACGTGGCTGGGTTTTTGTTTGTGTGTTGGGTGTCTGGGGCCGGATCCGAGCTCGGGTCCTTCTGGCTCCGGGGCTGGCTCTCTGCTTGCTGCACCACCTAGCCTCCCCAAGGAAGGGATGATTCTTAAGGGGTGAAGTCAAGAGGTGAGAGAGGAAAGTGGCAAGAGGAGATGGAGAGAGCCAGGGTAGGGCAAACTATCTAATGTAGAAGAGGCAAGAGGAAGTAGTTGCAGGGGAGGGGAAGAACAGGAAGGCAAAAAGGCAAAAGCATATTCTCATTGAAGTTGGCTCAAGGAGAGAATCACATACATACTAAATGGAATATCTTACCCTCACTCACTCTCCTGAGTAGGGGAAAGGGGGATGAGAGGGGGATGATGGAGGGGAGGGCATTCTGGGGAGAGGGGAGGTTAGAAGTACCCATTATCAAAGAGGGACAGGATCAAAGTAGGGAATGGACCAGGTGGGAGGTGAGACAGGTGGGAGGGAAATATAAGCAGTCTTTTACAATATATCTACTATGGTAATGTTTTGCATAGATATACATGTACAATACATACTGAATTGCTTATCTTCTCAGAGGGAGTGGGTGACAAGGGAGAAGGGGAATGGATCTGAAAATCAAAGTTTTAAAATTAAATGTTTCATAAGATGTCCAGGCAGTGGGGCTCAGAGATTCACCTTGCCCTAACGGCAAAGTCGAAGGGGGTATGGGAGAACATATGGGAGAGAGCAGATTGGATGAGGGGATATCTAGTGGGACTGCTATTCTGGGGTGGTGGGTAGGGAAAAAATGGGAGAAAAATGTAACTCATAATCTGGTGGAAATGAATGATGTAAACCAGAAGTTAATAAAGCATTTGTTTAATTAAAAAAAAAGAAAATAATGGAAGAAGGGTGTGTGGTCATATGAATACATATGTGAATGTGTGTGTATATGCTTACAGTTATATATGGATAGAGAGCATAGGTTGAATCTGTTGGGAAGGGAGAATACTCAAGGGATGAAATTATGAGGTGAGAGAGGAAAGTGGCCAGAGGAGATGGGGAGAGACAGGGTAGGGTAAACTATCTCATGTAGAAGAAGCAAGGGGAAGTGGTTGCAAGGGAGGGGGAGATTAGGAAGGCAAAAGAGGCAAAACCACATTCTCATTGAATTTGGTTCAGGGAGAGAATGACCTACATACTAAATGGGATATCTCAACCTGCAGCAGAATAGGGGGGAGGGGGTTGAGAGGAGGGGTGATGGATGGGAGGGCATCCTTGGGGGGAGGGGAGGTTGGAAGTACCCACTATAATAGAGGGACAGGATCATGTAGGGAATGGACCAGGTGGGGGGTGGGATGAGTGGGAGGGAATGTTAAGCAGCCTTGTACAATATATCTACTATAATAATGTTTTGCATAGCTAGACATATACAACATATACTGAATTACTTATCTCCCCAGAGGGAATGGGTGACAAGGGAGGAAGGAAATGGATCTGAAATTCGAGGTCTTAACATTAAATGTTTCAAATAAATATAAATACTAAAAAGTGTGTATCACTGGGTATCTTGAATTTATTACCTCTTTTCCAGGAGTTGTTTAGCTTATTTCACTCTAGAATCATGACTAGTTATCACATTGAACAATAAGTCTTTCAGTGTGGTTCGGGTTTTTTTTTTTACCATGTTATTGGATAAATTGTTTCCCTCATTCTGTTCATCTCATTCTGTGTTATTCATAGAAGTCTTTCCAGATTTCTCATAAACCGTCCCTCTTGTCATGCTTACAATATTCCCTTATGTTAGGAATGTACCATATTTTGTTCAACTGTTATCTGATTGATAAGTCCTTCCCCCACTTCAGATTTCAATTATTTTCATCTGCAAAAAGAGCTACTATAAATATTTTTATAGATACAAGTCTTTTTCCTCTTTAGGATGTTGGCCTAGGAGAGGTATGGGTGGGCCAAAGGGTTTGCACAGTTTAGGTACTTTGAGGTCAGGGTTCCAGACTGCTTTCCAGAGTGACTGGACTAGTTCACAGCTCCACCAACATACTATCAGGCTGTACTCACAAACCCCTGATATTTATAATTTTGCTCTTTTTTCTCAACTTTGGCAATCTGAGGGATGTAAAATACAAGTCTCAGGGTGGCTTGTATTTCCATTTCTCCCTGTCTCTCCATATATATATGTGTGTTTGTATACACACACACACACACACACACACACACATATAAACACACAGAGATATGTGTGTATAGCACTATCGACACAATTTGGATTTCTTTTCCATTGAGAAGAACCTGTTAATATCCCTTGACCATTTAGCTATTGAGGGATGACTCTTATTCTTATAAATTGCAATGTCTTCCTTATATATTTTTAAATGAGTCCCTTATAGAAGTTTGTGGCAAAGTTTTTTTTTCCCCAGTTAACTTTCTCTCCCCTAGCTCCATATGTTTTGTTTGTGCAATATTTTTTTTAAAAAAGTAATCAAAAATGTCTTTTGTCTGCAATCCTTTCTATTCCCTGTTTGGTTACAAACTCTCCACCTAGACATATATCAAAGAGGGAAAGTCTTCCTTGCTTCTCTAATTTGTTTAGGATGAGTCATTTATTGTTTGGAATGTCATCTGAGATACTACTCCAAACCTATGTTCTGCCTTATTGCTGTCCAGTTTTCCCATCAGTTTTTGTGGGTCATTCTCTAGTTGTTGGGGTCTTTATGTTTATTGAACACTAGGGTTACTAGGTCTATCCATTTCTGCAGTATGTATACTTAATCTGCTCCATTGATAGACTTCTCAATTTTTAAACTAATACCAACTAATTTTGAAGTTTATTGTGATGTAGAATAGAATGGTACTTCTAGACCACTCATCTTCCCACTCTTCCTCATTATTTCCCTTAAGGTTCTTGACTCTTTGTTCTCACAGATGACTTTCATTATTTTTTTCTAGTGCTATAAAATAATCCTCTGGTAGTTTGTTATGGCACTGAATAAATATTTTCATTCAAGTAGCACTGACATTTTTTCTATTTCCTTGCCCTACATGTGAAGAATAAATATTCCTCCAATTAATTAGATGTTTTCATTTCCATAAGTAGTTTCTGGTAGTACTTATATAGTTCTTGTGTGTGTCTTGGTAGGGAGAGTCCAAAGTATACATTCTGTAGCAGCAAGCACCCCAATATCCCCAGGGTAGCTGCCAATATAGGTTCTTAGATCTGCTTTTCAAAAGGAAAGCAACTCAAAATGGGTTAACAAGCTTACTTTAATCAAACGAACATACATTACCTAGTTCAGGGGGAAAAGGTCAGCACCCGGAACTTCAGAGTTACAGAACTTACAGATCAAACAGACAGGCTTCCAAACTGTCCAACCATCATATCAATACCAAATCAGTTACCAGAGAGGGAAGCATCAACATCTGGGTTTTCAAAGCCGGGGGGCTCTCAACAACGGCTTCCCAGAGTCTCATCTGGTCAAATCACACAACACTTCTCAAAGTGAGCCCCAAAGCAAAGCCTCTCCTCAACAAACCCCCCAAAAAAACAACCCACCCAACCCAACACAAAACAACCCCAAAAACAACCCCCACCACACCCACACAACACAGGGAAGACCTTTAAATCTGCATTTCCATTACAATTCTGTAGTTATTTTAAATGCAATTTCTCTACCTCTTCCTGCTGGGTTTTGCTGGTAAGAGAAATACTGGGACTATGGGATCCTCATTTAGTCACTTCCTCCTAGGCCTCTGTTTCCCTTCTCTCTAAATGCTGAAATGAATTAATTACTTAAATTTGTTCTGTAGCTTTGCTGAAATTATTTCAATTAACTTTTAGTTAGTTCTTGGACTTTCAAAGTGAATTCTCAGCATCTGTACAAAGTGATAATTTTTTTTCTGTCTGTGCTTATTCCCTCAATTTTTTCTTATTGTTATACTTAGCATTTCTAGCATTATAAAATAGTACCTACACGGGTAATGGACATCCTTGTTTGATTCCCCAATCTTTCTCCATTTTTCTTTAACTAAAAAGAGGGGAAAAAAAGGGGGCCTTTCATAGATGGCTAAATTCCATTTAGAACTGATTGTGGGGGTGTGGAGTAAGATACTGGTCTCTTGCTATGAGCTTACTGGTTTCCCTGTAGATCTGGTCAAACCAGCAGTCCAAGGTCAGATGGAAGGACGTCAAGTGAGTGAAGACAGGAAAACGAGGAACATGGCCACTATTAGTACTGCAGCTGTGTGATTGGTGCAGGTGGGAGGGATGAGAAGCAGCTGCCAGAGCTGGAAAAGGTAGCAAGCTGCCACTGATAGCAGTATTCAATCCTTTACAGAGCATGTTTCACAAAAAAACCACTGTGGCAGTTTTCTAAGAATTATCATCATCCCTGGCCTTACAAATTAGGAAACTAAGGTTGGATGATGTGACTAGCCAGAACCCCAGCACAGAAGTAACATCATCAGGGCATTAAGGGTCCCCAGGACGCCAGGCATTGGGGATTTGTAGGAAGAGAGAGGCCCTCTGTGTAATGCAGCATGTGGCAAGGCTTTTGAGGTACCCCAAGCACCGAGGAGACCATAGAAGCACAGAGATGTATTGTGTCAGTACGTAGCCAAGCAACTCATCAGTTCAAACAAACAAACAAACAAACACATTTGCCATGAAGATAATCTATTTATTAGGTAATGTTGAAATTTGGACATAGAAAGAATCAGAGATTGAGAGCAGTCTGGGAGCTCAAGGACCACCGAGTGGAAGCCTCTCATTTTGGAGAGCAGGAAAAGAGGCCTAGGAAGAGGAAGGGACTAAGTGAGGGTCCCATAGTCAGGAATGGGCAGAGGCCTCCAGAGGCAGCCAGCATCGGGCCAGGTGAGCCAGGGAGAGGCCAATCAAAGGTTAAAAGTGAGTCTTCTCTTGGCTTTGGACGGGAGCTTCTGGAAGCGCCGCCTTCGACTTCGTATTAAGGAGGCAAATATTCGGTGTCGGTTCTGTAAGATCTGGCTGGTGTTCACTTTTTTGTTTTCACAATCTTGTAGCATCTGTGTAGGGAAGAAAAGAAAGAAGGAATCAGAGGAGGGGGAGGACAGGTACCTTCTGTCTCAGTCCCAACACCCTCCCTAAAAAAGGAAGCACCATATCGATCCTGGTAAAGTGTAAGATTCCAGTGTATTGGGATGCTTGAGCTCTCCACCCTAACTTAAAACACAGCAGGGATTGCCATCTCTTCCTGGGGGGGAGGTGGGGCCACAATGGCCCCCCATCATGCTCTTAGGGGTCCTTAACTTTTTTTTTCTCATGGACCCATTTGTCAGACTGGTAAAGTCTCATAAAGATCCCTCCAGAAAATAATGTTTTTAGCTGCACATACACACACTACAGAAGAAATCAATTATTTTGAAATAGTTATTAAAATTATATTTTTCATTAATTTTTTCCAATTACACAAAAAATCAATTTTAAAAATTCTAAAATGTCTAAAATTAATTTAGAGTTTCAAATTCTCCTTCACTCCTCTTCTGCCTCTTCTGAAATGGAAAGCAGTTTGATATAGATTATACATATGCAGTCATGCAAAACATATTTCTGTATTGGTCTTATTGTGAGGGAAAACAGACAAAAGTACACAAAAAGGAAACCAAAGTGAAAACAGTATGCTTCAATCTGCATTCAGACTTCATCAGTTCTTTCTCTGGAGGCAGATAGCATTCTTTCTCATAAGTCCTGCAGAATTGTCTTGCATTGCTGTATTGCTGAGAATAGCTAAGTCATTGTACAATATTGCTGCTACTGTATATAATGTTCTGCTTCTGCTTATTTCCCTTTGTCTTAGCTCCTATAAGTCTTTCCAGGTAAAATCATAATTTTTTTGAAAAAGTTCAGAGGCCCAAGTTAGGAACTCTCATTCTATAGATTCTTACTCTGGGAACAGCTCTGGGAGAGTATGGGGCAGGGAGTGGGGAGGACAGAATATGGTAGTGGTGGGTTTTTCAAGAATATACTTACCAGAGTGTGCTCTATACTTCTCCGGACTGGGAAGTGCCTGGTGGGGACTTTTGGGGGAATCAAGGCTTTAGCCTGATAAAGTTCCTGGAAGCGTGCTTCACCTGTGGATGGAGAGAGCAGAAGTGAGGATTTCCTGAGGTCAGAGACTGGAATGGGGCAGTGGGATAGAAAGACCTTCCCCCTTCCCCCCAAAAAAAGCAGTCTATGGAAGGGTCCTAACAAAGCCCAAATACTGTGAACTGTATTGAGGGCAGGGCCCTTTTTTCCTTTGGTAAAAAGCAGTTATCAAGGCTGTGAATAGAAGAGTCTCTGAAACGAAGCTCATGTTTCTTTTTGACCCCTGAGTTGGGTTGGGGTCGGAGGTCTCATAGGGAGGGTACCTATAGGAAGAGGCATCTTCCTCTGAAGTGGAGCTCTAAGTAGGTAGGTGCTGAGGTTCAGGGGATGCTGAAAGTATCTCTGCCCAGGGTCCTAGGATGCCCATTAACCCCAGGGACACAAATACCCTGGTCTTTTTCAGACCCAGGTCAATCTAATCTGGTATCATTGAAGACAGAGGAAGGAAGAATGTGTGCCTGGGAATAAAGGAGCAGATCAAAACCTGCTGCAATGTGAATGAGGAGAGTTGTGACCCATCTCTGAAACTGGACCTGGGGTACAGAGGGATGCAACATGGGAGTAGGGGGACTCAGGGTGGCATCTCTGGGGTAGGGAGAAGGGTTTCTTACCCAGAGAATACAGGTGGGGCATCTGGTGACTCCTTTCAGCTGGTTGACTATAGACAAAGCCCATCTCTGGCCCTTCCTGATTCTCCCAGCTTCTGGAGAGATTGTTGAGTTGTATTTGACTTGCTAGGAGGAAGAGAGACAGCAAGAGGTAAGTGGTTTGGCTGTGGTTCTGGTTGGGGCCTGGGCTTCTCAGCAGTGGGTCTGAGATACAGAGGGAAGCCCATTGGAGAAAGGGAGGTTGATAGTGGGTCTCCTGGGAGAAGGGTTGGGGCTTCTTACCTGAGGAGTACATCTGGCCTTGGAGGTCTGAGGGAGGTTCATCTTGACAGAGGACGATTTCTGATGGGTTTTCTATTTCTGAGTGGTTGAAGAAGAAAACCCCAGGATTCATTTCTGATGTGTTTTTCATTTCTGACTGGTTGGAGATAAGAATCCCAGGATTTGGTATTTCTGAAGGGAAATGGAGACACCAAGAGGTAAGTGGTTTGGCTGTGGTTCTGGCTGGGCCCTGGGCTTCTCAGCAGTGGGTCTGAGATATAGAGGGAAGCCCATTGGGGAAAGGGAGGTTGATGGTGGGTCTCCTGGGAGAAGGGTTGGGACTTCTTACCTGAGGAGTACATCTGGCCTTGGAGGTCTGAGGGAGCTTCATCTTGATAGAGGACAATTTCTGACGGGTTTTCTATTTCTGACCGATTGAAGAAGGAAATCTCAGGATTCATCATTTCTGAAGGGAAATGGAGACATCAAGAGGTAAGTGGTTTGGCTGTGGTTCTGGCTGGGCCCTGGACTTCTCAGCAGGGGGTCTGAGATGCTGAAGGAAGCCCACTGGAGAAAGGGAGGGTGATGGTGGGTCTTCTGGGAGAAGTGTTGGGGTTTCTTACCTGAAGAGTACATCTGGCCTCGGAGGTCTAAGGGAGGTTCATCTTGACAGAGGACGATTTCTGATGGGTTTTCCATTTGTGACTGGTTGAAGAAGAGCATCCCAGGATTCATTTCTGATTCGTTTTCCATTTCTGACTGGTTGGAGATGAGAATCCCAGGATTTTGTATTTCTGAAGGGAAATGGAGACATGAAGAGGTAAGTGGTTTGGCTGTGGTTCTGGCTGGGCCCTGGGCTTCTCGGCAGGGGGTCTGAGATACAGAGGGAAGCCCATTGGGGAAAGGGAGGTTGATGGTGGGTATCCTGGGAGAAGGGTTGGAGCTTCTTACCTGAGGAGTACATCTGGCCTTGGAGGTCTGAGGGAGGTTCATCTTGATAGAGGACAATTTCTGATGCGTTTTCTATTTCTGACTGATTGAAGAAGAAAATCCCAGGATTCATCATTTCTGAAAAGAAATGGAGACACCAAGAGGTAAGTGGTTTGGATGTGGTTCTGGCTGGGCCCTGGGCTTCTCAGCAGGGGGTCTGAGATACAGAAGGAAGCCCATTGGGGAAAGGGAGGTTGATGGTGGGTCTCCTGGGAGAAGGGTTGGGGCTTCTTACCTGAGCAGTACATCTGGCCTTGGAGGTCTGAGGGAGGTTCATCTTGATAGAGGACAATTTCTGATGGGTTTTCTATTTCTGAGTGGTTGAAGAAGAAAATCCAGGATTCATCATTTCTGAAAAGAAATGGAGACACCAAGAGGTAAGTGGTTTGGCTGTGGTTCTGGCTGGGCCCTGGGCTTCTCAGCAGGGGGTCTGAGATACAGGGAAGCCCATTGGGGAAAGGGAGGTTGATGATGGGTCTCCTGCGAGAAGTGTTGGGGCTTCTTACCTGAAGAGTACATCTGGCCTTGGAGGCTTAGGAGGTTCATCTTGACAGAGGAAAATTTCTGATGGGTTTTCTATTTCTGAAGAAGTTCCTAAGAAGAAAACCTCAGGATTCATCATTTCTGAAGGGAAATGGAGACATCAAGAGGTAAGTGGTTTGGCTGTGGTTCTGGCTGGGCCCTAGGCTTCTCAGCAGGGAGTCTGAGATGCTGAAGGAAGCCCATTGGGGAAAAGGAGGTTGATGGTGGGTCTTCTGGGATAAGTGTTGGGGCTTCTTACCTGAGGAGTACATCTGTCCTTGGAGGTATGAGGGAGGTTCATCTTGATAGAGGAAAATTTCTGACTGATTGAAGAAGAAAACCTCAGGATTCATCATTTCTGAAGGGAAATGGAGACATCAAGAGGTAAGTGGTTTGGCTGTGGTTCTGGCTGGGCCCTAGGCTTCTCAGCAGGGAGTCTGAGATGCTGAAGGAAGCCCATTGGGGAAAAGGAGGTTGATGGTGGGTCTTCTGGGATAAGTGTTGGGGCTTCTTACCTGAGGGGTACATCTGGCCTTGGAGGTATGAGGGAGGTTGATCTTGATAGAGGACAATTTCTGACCGATTGAAGAAGAAAATCTCAGGATTCATCATTTCTGAAAAGAAATGGAGACACCAAGAGGTAAGTGGTTTGGATGTGGTTCTGGCTGGTCCCTAGGCTTCTCAGCTGCTCCCCTTGTCCCCACACTTGACTGTGAGAAAGACTTACAGATATTGCAATGGATAATAACTATAGATTTAAAAATTGGAAAAAAACCTTCGAGATTCTCTGCTCGGGTCCTCCCCTTTTAGTAATGATATAGCTGAGAACTTCAGAGGTGGGCTGACTTACCCAAGGGCACATCTATAGTTGAAAATGGCAGAGCAGGGACTTTCTATCTAACCAGGCTTCCAGCCTTGAAGCCCCCTTAGGGCCTCCCTTCCTCCCTCCCCTCTCCTATTCCTTCCAAGATAAAGACGATCCTGAGCAGTAATCCAGGGGGATCAATACAAACCCAAGAGACACATCATAGGACTGTCAGTCGAGCCTAAGACCTTGCTCCACATTCCCAGATTCTTTTTAGTCCCTCAGTTTCTGTCTGTGTCTCTATCCAAGTCTCCCTCCATCATCCCTTAGAAACCTCTGGTCCCTCTAATTTAACAACAACAAAAATCCCATTCTCCTGGATCCTTGACTTACTTGGAGGGTTAGTAGGTCCAAAGAATTCCATTGTGTTGTCAGAGTGTGAGGCTTCCAAATGTTCAGACCTCTCTAAGAGTCTTGTCCAGCCTTAGCTCTCTGATGTGGACTGCAATCTTTGGCCCAGCCTGTATGGAATGAGTCCCAGTCCCTGAGTTGGTCTTTTATACCAAGTGTTATGGGGTGGAGCCTTGGAGGGGAGGTGGGAATCCCCAGGCTCTGAGTTCTCACCTTCTTGTTGTTGTTTAATAGTTTCATTCAAAACTCCATTAGAGATTTTCTTTGCACAGATTCTGGAGTGGTTTGCCATTTTCTCCCCCAGCTCATTTTACACAGGAGGAAACTGAGGCAAACAGGGTCACACAGCTAGGAAGTGTCTGAAGCCAGATTTGAACTCGGGAAGATTGAATCTTGCTGATTCCAGGCCCAGAACCGAATCCACTTTGCCACCTTGCTGCTCCACTTAGAGTTGAATCTAGCAGGTGTCATTTCCTTCCCAAAGCTGACTATCAGGCACCACAACTTCTGAATACACAGCTCTTAAGTACTAAGTTCTCACCTGACAAGTGTGAATTCCCTTGCTGGAAGAAGTAAAGCAGTAAAAGGTCATAGCAGACCTAGCCATCCTCAGTTCCTAGTTATTTGAGTGATTAAAATGGAGCTCACAGTCTGTATCCCAGGGCCCAGGAGAGGACAAAGGGACCTGTGCTTTCCTTGGAGAGGGTGGAATGGCCAGTACACTTGATAGAACCCTGAAAAGTAGGACTTTTTCTTAGTGGAGGACAAAAGACAATCTTCCAAATTGAGAAAGTCCTTCCTTCACTGACTCCTGTCTCATTTGATCCAAAAATCTCCTCTCCTTTGATGACTCTATAAGAAATCTCTGATGCAAGGTGCCTTGTGTGGGGAATTTGGCTGCCCTCAGAAAGCTCCTTCTCTGGACGTCCTTCCTACTCTCCCAAGACTGGCTTTATGGACAAACTGGGCCCTGAATGGCTGATGTGTACCCCCAAATATGAGCAAAACTGAGGATGGGCTTTTCCCATCAAGATCCCAGTAAACCATTAACGTCCAGGCAAAAAAATTTCTACTTAAGGCAGTGTCTCGATTTGAATTTCATATCTCCCAAACTTGGCATGGTGCCTAGATGGTGGTTAGAACTTATGTTGATTGCTCGCTTGATTAAAAGATGGTAAAGAAGTGCCTCCACAAGAAGGAATAGGCCAGCATCCTTCTTGGCTTTCTAGGGGGAAGTATTGACGGTGGGAGGCAAGACCCAGCAGCTTCCATTGCCATAAGCACT